>ML782461.1:87712-156765 GCA_009831015.1 Picea engelmannii | reverse complement strand
TAAGTCTTTCACCTTTCTTCTTCCCCTTCTTTACCGCCTCAGGCGAAGGACCACCTGTGGTGCGGGTAGTCTCTGCCTCGTGCCGAGCTACCAAAGAGGCTGTAACCGGCTTCACAGCCGGATAGGTCGGATCTGTCCCTAAGTACAGATTTTGCTTATAACACCAGCCCCAACCACACTCACTGAGCTTTGGAGCTTCTTGGGCCTTGCCAATCTCTACCTCAGGTTCATGTTGGGATTCTCCCATATTGCATGGGCCCTCATCCAAATAACCAGGGGTGGTGGTAAGGAAACATTTGAGTGGGGCTGGTCCCAACAACAAGTGTTCAATGATTTGAAGCAATGCTTGTGCTCAACCCCAGTACTTTCACTACCAGACCTACAATAGCCCTTTGAGATTGAGACAAATTCTTAAGACTATGCGGTGGGCACCGTTCTCACTCATCACGGCCACCCCATGGCCTATCATACTGAGACACTATCAGATGTTGTTTGTAAGTACCCTACTTACCTCAAAGAAATTTACTCCATTGTGCAAGCCTGTCGCAAGTGGAGACATTAAATTCTTGGGAAGGAGACATTCATCGACACTGATCATGAGCAACTGCAGTTCATGTAGACACAAGGAAAATTGCAAAAAGATCGCCATCAAAATTGGTCCACATACTTATATCAATTCCACCTCAACATCAAGTATAAAACAAGAAGCACCAATCACGTCAATGATTGCCTCAATAGACCACCAGTCGTGCAACTCACCACGGTCTTAGACTCTTGTGGACATGAGACCTCTATATGGCCCCAACTCTATGAGACAGACCTGGACTTCACCACAATGGTCGCAAAAGTCTTAAAATAGAAACACCTACTAAATGTTGGGTGCAAACATAGTTGTCGATAATTTTCATCCTCAGGATGGTTTTTGTGTCATCTGGGCCATATCTGTGTTCCATCAAGTGATCAAGAAAAGCTGATCTAGGAAGCCCACTACAGTCGAGTGGCAGGGAACTTCGACATTGAAGAGACAATGGCGATGCTACAAAAACATTTCTACTAGCTGAAACTTCGACAGTAGGTCAGCAAGTATATCAGGTTCTGCAGTGCCTGCGCTATTGCCAAACCGACCACTAAGAAACAGGGCCTATGCACCCCTCTTCCTACTGATGACAGACCATGGGAATCCATCTCAATGGACTACATGTCGGGCCTCCCATCCACCAAGTGGGGAAATGACTATGTTTTTGTGGTTGTTGATCGCTTTGCTAAGATGGCGATTCTGGTTGCCTATAAGAAGAACATCACAGCAGAGTTCATTGCCAAGATCTTCTTTGAATGGGTCTGGGTACATTTTGGAATCCCACAAACCATTGTCTCATATTGGGACATTCGATTTCTCAGTACATTCTGGTCGAGCCTCTGGTCACTGCTGGACACCAAGATCACCAAATCCACAACCTTCCACCCGCAGACAGATGGCCAAACTGAGGTCGTAAATAAAATGATTGTGCATATCCTTCACATGTATAATTAAAAGAACCCTCACACATGGGATGAGATCATTCCCTATTTCCAACATTCTTACAACTGAGCCATGCATAGCTCAATCGGCCATAACCCCTTTCAGGTGGGGTTGGGATTCCCACCATTGGGTCTCATAGATGTTGCACTTCCCGTTGTGGTCACCTCGACCAAATCATCTCGTGCTCCAATTGAAGTTGAAAAATCCACCCAGTTCATTGATAAAATTCATCACATCCACCAACAGGTTCAGGATATCCTACAGAAGTCCAATTCCAAGTACAAGTAGCGACATGATCAACATCGGGTACCACAAAATTTTTAGGTGGACGACAAAGTTTGGTTGCACTTGCAGAAAGAACGCCTTATAGGACCCCATCGAAATCTTCTCCCACTCCATTATGGGTTGTACACCATCACCAAGGATGTGGGGGATAATTCTTTTGATCTCAACAATCCTCCTTTCCTAGGCCTACACCCAGTTCTCAATGTGGATTTCCTTCACCTTTATTTTCCCACCATTACTAGACACCTTAGACATAGCAGAATAGATGACACCAACAGATCTCAACCCCGACTGCATACAATAGGAATCTAGTGATCATATTGTGGAAACATAGATCAAGGGCACTCAACAACAAAGGATTCAGGTTTATCGAGTCATCAAAGCAGGGCAACTCCTGCACCAAGGCAAGTGGCTCACTCGAGGACAAATTCATTAGAAATTTCCTCATATAATGGGGGAACTCAACACAATGGAGAAAATTTGTTCCTAAGGAGAGAGGATTGGTCCAAGTGGATATTGGTGGCCACCCACCTTTTCCAACTGGCTCAAAACAGTTTTCTGGCAATTTTGGCAATTTACTATTTTTCACGGTTTTAACTTCTGGGGCCATTTTGAGGGCCTAAATGATGGTTTTTCTAGATATAGCTTCTCAATGATATATTAAGGTATGATTGAGCCCCCAAAATGAATCTCCTTGATGATACTTCTCCAACAGGCTATCATACGCCTAAAACAGAGATCATATGCAAATGTTACAATCCCAAGAAGTTGATGTACTAACTTACCCAGACGGAGCCCACATGAATTTTGGCGCTTCATCTCCTAGGGTTAGGTTTTTGGATGTGTAGGGGTTTTGGAATTCCTATTTATTATAAAAAGGCCTTTAGAGCCTCATGGTAATCATCTTCTTATGAATGAGCGCAATCGTCGCATCTCTTCTCAGAGATAAGCCGCCACCATTCTAGAAAGTCTGTTTCCACTGCATTTTACAGTTTCAACTTATTTCCTTATTGGATAGAAAACTAGTTTTACTGTATCTCAGTTAATTTGTGTTAAGAACTTGTTAACAATTTATATTCATTTCATTTTTCTCATAAAATATGGATCACATGTACATGGAATTCAACTTCCCAACTGGGAAATATCAAGATATGTGCAATACTTATTTTTTCTTCGAGAATATTGAATGCTTTGTCACACTCTAGTGTCCACCGAAATAGTTTGGACTTCGTCAAAATTTTTTCTAAAGGTGCGGTGATAGTTGCACATATTTTGATGAACCTGTTGTAATATCTTGTATGTCCAAGGGTAGAGAGCAATAGTTTAGCACTTTTAGGTGGCGGCATGTTCCGAATGAACACAAATATAGCTAGGTCTACCAAGACTCCTTCTCTGTATACAATATGTCCTAGAATATTTCCATGTGGTAAACAAAATATTCACTTTCTCAGATTCAGAGATATTTGCAATTCATGACATCTATCAAACATTATCTAGAGCAACGCCAAATGTTCTTTATAAGGATGTATATTGTCCAATCTTCCATGTAGAACTCTACAAACTTGTGGATGAACTCTTGAAATGATTCTATTATGATCCAAGAGAATAGTACAGGGGAATTCTCTAAGCCAAAGGGAATTACATTGTATGCGAATGATCCCCATTCAATTATGAATGTGGTTATCTTCTTTTCTTCCTCTGCAATTCTAACTTGGTGATATCCTGAGAATATGTTTGTCAAAGAATACTATTATTTTACTACAACCTGATCTAACACTTTCTCTCTAAAAGGTGATGGAAATGGATCATGCACACATGCAGAATTTGGAATTCTTTAGTCCACACAGACCCGAATCTCTTATGTATATTTCTTTCTTTGAATAACTATGGGGATAATCCACTCTGCTCCTTTGATTGGGAAAATAAGTCCTACCACATGCATTTTGTCTACTTCCTTCTTGACCTTCTCTTTTATTTTAGGATTAAGGTGGCGTGGTCTATGCTTCATAGGTCTTGAGTTAGGTTTCAACTCGATTTTCATTTTTCCCATGGCTCCTTTTATACCTTTAAGTTCTGAGAATGTTTTCGGAAACAAGTCCTCATACTCCCGCAATAGGCTGTGTACTTCATTCATAGTTTTCTAATCCCAGTATATCCTATGGAAGCTATATTAGGATTCTTTGTAATCCCTATATGAAATTTTCACAACTTTAGTGGATGGTTGTAGGAGCTACATGTGTGACTATGTATAGTATCCTGAATCTCTCTACTACCTTTCGTTTCCTTTATAGTTAAGTTTCTAAGTTCCTCTAAGTCATTAGGTTTTTCCAGGTCTTTACAAAATTTACATCAGGCTACAATTATCATATCAGATTCAAGACTCAAACTAGACTAAAGCAATTGAATATGGTCAGCACATACTACTATACTTGATCTCTTTTTGCAAATGTCAGTAAATATTGTTTCTCTAATTTTTTGGAGGACTGTGTTGAGCTCAGGGTACTTACTTGTAAAGGATAAGTCCCTGCAAAACTGGTCTTGTAAGGTATGCCAATAGTTTGCTTGTCTTCTAGTCTCTTCATGTATGTACCAGGCTTTTGGGATTGGACCCAAGGAGTGGAGAAATACTTGAACCCATAGGTGAGAGGGTACTTATAAAACTCACCATTGCTTCAAGCAATGATCAATATGCACTTTGGGGTTAGACCGCCCATTGAAAACTTGCGCATATTGAAAGTCTATATTCCTCTCTTCTTTCATTTGATCCTTACTTTGGAATCGACATTGAATGGCTTTCTTCATGTCTTCCCACACCACAATCAAGGCTCTATGAGTGGCACAACATCTACCAGGGGTATCCTACAAGGCTAATTCAAGAACATATATCCTTTGATCCACCGTTATTTTCTCTTACATGATTTTTAAAAAACTATGTACCTTTGAGGTACCATCATATGTTGGGTGTTCTCTGACCTCAATTCCAATCCATATTGTTGCTATGACAGTTTCACATCATCCTGAGAATCATTCATATAAGCCTTGTTGCCAAATGTTAAATGCTAATTCTTAATCCTCATCAATAGATTGTATGCTTCTCCAAGTTATCGATCCATCTGCAGTGGGATTTATGTAATATGGTCTCCTTCCTACTGTTATGGTGTATAATTGGTCAAGAACATCTAATTCCATATTTTTATCTACTGGTTCAATGTATCTAGGCCCTAAATATGGATCGAAGGGATGAACTACTTTTATCCGATTCACCTCAAATGTCATGGTGTCCCTCTTTAGATCAATGATAACATATTTTTTGTATGCCCAAACAATTTTGAGCAGAGTAGGGTATGGATCCTTATCTCCCATGATTTCAATTACTTCAAAATTGGTTGTGGTTTTAACTCCTGCAACATCAATTTCCACATTTTCCATCCTTCCTAGTAGGACAATGTAGTATTGGTTTTCCATTCTCAACTGGATGGGGGAATACACTAACTCAATTTTTCCCAAATCTTCCGAGGTATTTTTGGGTAGGATGTTGACATTAGATCCCAAATCTAGCATGACATATTTGATTTCAAAATCATCTAGCTGGGATTCTAACCTAAATTATTTTCCTATTTGCACCTTTTTTCTTTGTCTTCTCTGGGTATTCTTCTCAGGGAGGTTGTTCCTTACTATGGCTTCTTGGGTTCCCTCATTTCCCAATATTATGTACAAGGTGTTGTGCAACTTCTTCATAAGTTGGTCATCCCCTAGGATATCAAAGAATAATTGAAACTAGAGATTGATTACATTTTGAGACTGCTCAGGGTGTCTCCTTGGAATTGCAGAGTTTCTATGTGTCGGTGGTGAGGTAGGGGCTTGCATAAGTTTAGTTTGACAGGTGACTTTAGGGGAATTCTCCATTATTCCTAGATTATGGATACTCTTAAATATTTCTATTTCATCTTTAAAGAACAACATTTGTTTCAAAGGTTCATACCTGTTATCCTTGGGATTTACTTTTTGAATCTTGGGGTGACTGTCTGCATCTGCCCCAATTTTTTATCCTCCATGAGTAACGATGTTGATATTAGGTAGTTCTCCCTCGATTCCCCATTTTATTTCTAAGCCTGTGAAGTTATCTCCTCGTTGACAAACCCAATCTTCACATTTTTGCAATCCGTTCTGGGCAGTCTTTGGTTGTGTGCCCATTATTTATTTTGTGAGAGCATTGTGGTCATCTTGGGTGAGGCTAGTCTCTCGACAAGTGACCTTATTCGTTTGAGTTGTAACATTGGCTCAGACCTCTTCCTCTATTTCTTCCTCCTCTAAAACCACCTCCAACCCCACCTCCCTGGCCTCTTCTAGGTCCTTGGGGGCTTTCGTTTATTCTAAATGATGTATGATCTAACCTGTTAGAAAGTGTGTCTGGTGCTTTACATTGATTTTTAACATGTTTCATAGAAGCAAAAAAATTGCATTGTATTGGGTGTAGTCATGTACTTCTACATAATAGGACATTGCCTCAGCACATGCCCATATGTCTAAAAAATCTCACAATACTCTTTTGGCTGAGATGTTTGAGTTATTGGGAAGGTATGGTATAGACCTAGTGCATGTGTTGTGCCTCTTTTGTTACCTAAATGAGAAACACAGAGGTGATTACAAGCTCAGTTGGGTTAGCTAGGCAAGACAACAGTGAATGTAAGAGTTAAAAACAACAAACATGTAATATAAGGAAAAGACTAAGTTAAGAACAATAACATAATTTAAACTAGAGTGCATAAGGACATTAGAACAAATAACAAGAAAGACTCATTCCACCAATGGAAAGGAGTGTATTAGTGGAAAAAAAAACACCGAAGAGAAAGGGAGACTTTGGGTATCCTCTTCCTCCAAGGGAGGGCTCTTGAACCCCCAAGATTGAGCTCTTCTTACAAATTGAAAACTTGAAAGAAATGGTGAAGGAATCCCAAGATAATTCACTCAAAAGGTGATGTGAATAGCTCCAATGAAATACTACTTGTATGATCTTGACAAGGAAAGAGGATCCTCCAAGAGAATATAGGAAGCATAACAATACAAATGAATTCCTTGAAAATGTAGTGCACCCATGGCCTCTTTTTATAGCATAGCTTAGAGGTATTATTCAACCAGATTTTAGTGTGAACAAGAGGCTACTTAGGGCACCCTTAAGTCTTTGACCAGCCACCCAACTGGATTCAGTCAAGATTTGGATGTCAAATCAACTTGGAAGCTTAACCAGAAGTGGGTGGGAAGCTGACCAACATCATAAATGTGTTGTTATGAGGTGTGCGTGGATTTTAGTATCCATAGTCGCGCCTCAGATGCATGTGTTCCTTTTTGGTGTTTTCGACTGGCACATGTGCGTGCACTTCCGGTATATACTTAGCACATGTTGATTTTATAACTGGTTGTATAGTTTTGGACCTTGTGGAAATGCATTTTTGGTAATTTTTGGTCCATGGGTGAACTAATAGTTGTTTGAAGATGATGGATTCCTGTAACCATTTGCAGACAAAATTTCAGTGATAACAAATGCCCCCTGATGGATGAGGTTGGGAGCATACGTATAGCCGAAATTCATTAATGTTTCTTCTACTGAGAGTACCATTGTAAGAAAGAGTGATAATGAGAGTGTTAAGAGTGACCCGTTGGAGGGAGAGGTGGACCTATAGAACCCAACCTTTCGTAAGGTGTAAAAAATAAACTGTGTACAAACGAGGTAGGTATGCCCCATGCTCATGTTATGTAACTCAAAAAGTGTAATATAGTAACTGAAGTTGTATGTTGGTGTAGATGATTGCAGTGCCCTCAAGGGCGTGTTGATAATAGTAGAGGACAATTATTATGGTGACTAAACTTTGAAAAGAGGCGATGAGACTTAGAGGAAGTGTCGAGGATTTGTAGGCATTGATGGCCGAACAATTTTCAAAGGTCTTTGACAAATATAAAAAAAACTGCAATAGTCGCAAAGTAAGAACCACCGCAACATGAGAAAGTGTTGAAGTTGAATTTCATGGAGGTCAATGATAGTAGAGAGCAATGATGGTTCTCTCTGTGTTGTCCAAGACTCTTCATTGTGAAGGTAATGAGAGTCAAGATATTGTCACCCATATGGAAACTGTGTGGATGTCAACAAAAAGGGAGACGTGAATCCAAGAAGTGAAGGACTTCATGAAATCCACTGGATAAGATCAGGAACTGATGAGGAACATGTAAAAATTCAAGAAGTGGTGAGACTCAAGACTACCCTTGGTTGGGTATATATGTAAAGTATGAGTGGCAGAAACCATGAAACTGGATCTAGTGTCAGGGGGAACGACTAGACATTGGTTAAATTGTGCTAGAGGCATGTAAAAGTAGACAAAATCAAAGATCAGGGGTACATGGATGGTAGGATACTCGGGGTTTATGGACGATGTCAACAGGAGTATAAAATAATGAATGTCCCAACCAAGGGTGACATGGGTTGCTTTGCCAGGAAAATAAGGTTGCGAAGGGAGACAACAAAAAGCTATGTAAATGATGGAAACAAAGGCTTTTTACAATTACCAAATGAATAAAGAATAATTTGGGATGAGTGTACATATACAGAAATGGGTGCTCCAGTGCAATATGGATTGGCCTGTGAGAGCACAAGTTGTGTGGAGAACAGGTGGAGGGTGGGGGCTGCATAGGTGGGTTTATGTATGAGGTAAATGAATGGAGGGAAATTGACAGATGGGAAAACTTACTGTGGATGAAATGGATGGTTGATGATATTGCAAAGGTGCAGTCAAAATAGAATCATGATGAGATAACCTAGGATTCCATTGGCCAATATATCAAAATGAGGAGAAGGAGTACGTGGCTGATTCTCAAAAATGCGTAAGACTATCGGGACTCCCATCCATAAAGGGTGTAAATTGCATGAGTGTCAAAGTGCCAAGGGGAATATGAATGGGACAACTCATGTGGGGGACAGTTCCACCGGGTGATAGTACCAAAATGCAACGGAGGTGATAGTACTGTAGATCTGGATATAGGGACCCTAAGGGAAAATGTCAGAGGGTATGACTCGAGATGCAATTGAGATTCAGAGGGAATCACTACATGCCAGTGTTGATCATATACCTGAAGGGGCCATGCTAGTGTGTGATGACCAAGTACCTCCATACATGAAAACCAAATACTCAACATGAACAATATCTGAAGAGAAAGATCGTATAGTAGTTATTCAATAATGTGTGAATGTAAGCATGTGTACCCGAGTGTGTCATGGAAAGATGCTCCACTAGGGAAAAGTGAAAATGATCACCCGACGAAAATTACTGTGTAAGTGGCTGAAAATGGTTCAGAAAATGGAGCTTATGGACTCTTGTACCAAAAAATGAAAGTGGGGAAAAGGGCTTAGATATGGATGGCGGGTCCATAATTCCATCCCAGTTTCACTGACACTGTGGGCGATTGGGTGGTAGTTTGGTGGGAGGAAATGGACCTCCCCTTTGCATGAGAACTAATGAAGAAATATAATTAATTACATTCATGGGAGAATTGGTATGGAGTTCCTGCAGAAGCTTAGGTAGAGATGTGTGGCGTTATGCGACTAATGTGTGGCAGACGTATGGGATAGATGGGCAATGATGAGTGTAATGCCCATATTTTTCACATATGGCACATGCAAAGTGGTTCGTATATTTTGTTTGCGTGTGTTTGATGACTCTATAGTAGCATGGGACATACTTGGTGGAGTGGAAAGTAAAAGGGGTGCTTGAGGAAGTTGGATAAAACTACGTAGCTCGAGAAGAGAAGGACATTTGTGAGTGGGGTGTCCTTTTCTTTCACATAAGGCACAAGGAAGTTGAACTTGGGGAGGTAGTGGAGAGATGAGATATTTCTTCTTCCATTTTCCAATAGCTATAGCAGTGGTTTTGGCGATTGGGGGTGAGTGTGGCGTGGCCAGAGTTAGTACTAGGATCTGTATAGGGATTCCCTCTGACTAAGGAGGGAGGGATGGTTGAGGAACCACCTTGGGTGGATGTAGATACCATACAGGGATGGTGAGTTCCATGTTCGGAAGGGAAAGCATTGCAACTACCTAGAATGCTTTGACTCTAGGTGGGGGGTAAAAAAAGGGAATTTGGGTAATGGCCTGGGGGACTATCTCCCAAACTGGGATTTTCCCCTCGAGGGGGGGAGGATCCATGATAAGTGGTGCGGTGGCACTCTCAGGGAACTCTTGAGGTAGTATTTCTTCAACTAGTGGAACTTTAATATGGGAAGGGGACTCAGTGATAGGAGTCGTGTCTTGGATGTTTGTTCATTTAGAGGAAACTACACACACTTGTCCTAAAAAAGATGGGTTTAGGAACGATGGTGCTCCCTGATAAGTGCCCAACATGGATGGGTCTTGGAATAATCCAGGGCCAATGTTAGCAACTGGAAAATAATTTGAGCTAACATATATAAGGGGGAGGATGTTATCGATGTTGGTGGAATGGTTAGCATCATAATATGTAAGTTGGTCAATGGTGACAATCTTCCCATTATGGGGGAACATCATCATACGAAACACAGAAGAGGCGACCACCTTCATAGCATAGATGTAGTTGTGTCCGAACAAGATATTGTAATCAAGCTGGGTATTGATAACTTCAATGTCAATGAGGATGGTTTTTCCCCCAAGTTCTATGGGGAAATTTTGACAAAGCCCTGCGGATGATGTTGGTCAATCATCGTAAGCTCGAAGGGTGATGGAAGAAGTTACTAGCTCAGTGGAGCCAATTTTCTGCCATACATGTTTAGACATGATGTATGTGGATGCACCTTCATCGATGATACACTGATAAACTATGGTGTTATAGATCTTAACTAGTATCTAGAAGGCTACTTGGGCAGGAAGATGTGGTTCACCGCTATATGAATCAAATGTGATCAATTGTGTGTCAGCTGTTTCGACTGCCCCCGAGGCAGAAAGAAAGGATTTTCGTTGTGATGGAAAGGTTTGGAGGATCTCCAACACAGACATGGCTATGAGAGACTGGGATAAGTCATCAACTAGACTATAATTATGAGCATCCGTAGCATGAGGGTTATGCACATTCCGTTGTAAAGGCATACGTGGTATGCAGGGAATGGGTTCCACATTAGGACGTGGAATCATCAATGGTTGTCTTGTAGTAGCTGGAAATTTTTCTGAGGTGGTTGGGGTAGAGTTGGGAGGCATACCATATTGATGGTTGCAGGTTTTCAAAAAAAATTCTTCGCTGGTGAGGAGGACACTGCGATCAACCGAATTCTCGGGTTGAGTGGTACCCAGGTTTGGATATTTCCCCATTTTTGGTGGGGCAGGGTTGATCACTTGTTGGGTGTTCATCACACCTTGGTATGGAATGGGGTTTTGAAAAAATTTCAGAGGTAGTGGTTGCAAATACTATTGTGGGGCTTGTTGAAGGGAAGGTGGTGTTGGAGGGTCCTGTGAGTTCATGGATGCCCTCATCCGTTGGAGATCGGAAATTTGGGGGAAATGATGAGTATAGTGTCCATACTCACCACATATAGTGCAAGGGAAGTTAGTCCAAAGATTTTTTTTCTTCCCTTGTTGTGGTTGATTGTTATTGGTGCCCCCTTGAGGGTCTTGGTATTGGTTTCCCCCAGTGGGATGGTTGTGGGGGTCATTCCCTCCTGATCCTAGGTTGTCATTGTTTCAGTTTTTTCCTTTCTTATTATGAGCCGGATTGGTCATATTAAATTGTTAAAATGTATGAAACTGTTGAATGGGAAATGGCTGAATAAAGTTGACATCGACATGTGGTTGTCCCAGTGGAGGATTAACTGATTGGGGAGGACCAAGAAATGGGAAATATGGATTGTTCGGTGGATATGATCCATATGGCGTATAGGACGTAGATGTACTTCCACTACTTCTAGGGTTATATCTAGGGGTTGTGGATGGACCCATACTAGATTGAGAGACTGGATATGGCATGGGTACCGGTGGGGGTGCCCCCAATGACTGATGGGGAATAACAGGATATGATGGTTAGTAAGGGGGAGGAGGGTAATATGACGACCCTCCATATATCAATTGATATTGGGGTGTTCCATACATAGGTAGTTGGTGGGGGTGTGGATTATGGTGTGTTGTGGTACCAATCAATCCATTCATTGAGAGAGACATCCCAATTTTATCCCAACTGAATGGCATGGGTCTTAGGGTGTCAGG
This sequence comes from Picea engelmannii, assembly GCA_009831015.1. Classification (NCBI taxonomy): domain Eukaryota; kingdom Viridiplantae; phylum Streptophyta; class Pinopsida; order Pinales; family Pinaceae; genus Picea; species Picea engelmannii. Next base: position 144,751 of record ML782461.1, on the reverse strand, counting down.
TAGTACCGTATATAAGTATCCTGACTGTGAATAAATGAGTTCAAAATGTTGAGCCTTGTTGATGGCTTCTTATTTAGACTAAGGGAAGATGGTGGCCACATCTTTACCGAGGAGAGAGACAAGTGATATGAGAAACCAATCGAGGCATTGTTCTTTGGTAGTTTCTTATTTTCATAAACTATGTCATCGATGCCACTCGTGAATGTGGTCAGCGATATGTGTGGCGAAGGTTTTTTTAAAATCATAGAGTAGTCAAAGACCATTGTCATGGAATATTGGTAATTGAAAGAAGGTAAAAAATGCCTTTGCCAAAGGCTCGAAAGTAGCATGGGATCCTGATTTTTCATCTACATACCACTTGGCTGATGGGCCAGTGAGTATGCGTTGAAATAATCGTAGTCGGATGGAATCATCCATGATGTTGTTTGAGGAGCACCATAGGTGGAAGGTCATAACATGGTTGGTGGGGTCGTCTCTTGCCTTTCCTTCAAATCTGGGGATGTCTGAAGGTAGTTGCCATGTGGGGTCATGAAATATAGGATCATTTGTGAGTTTGGTGAGATCCGGTATGTTGAGAGAGGCCAAGTATGGCATTTGGAGTGGTGGTGGAGGATTAGTTCCAACCATGGTGTGAGTGTTTTGTGTACTTGACCCTTGAGGGGGACTAGGTGGGTTTGTACGTCCCCCTTGATAAGAAGTTTGCCTCCCGCTTCCATGTCAAGGAGAGTGAGTGGATGGTTGACCTTGGGAAGTGCACCCAAGTAAATTGGAACCAAGCAAAGCTGATCCCAAGACAGTGGCACTCACAGGGGTGTGAGACGGTAAAGTCGATGAGTGGGAAAGGCTAGGAACTCCCCCTAGAAGAGGAGGGAGATTTAGCAAGCGTCTGGAATGAAGGGGATTTTGTGGGTCCCTTATGATGTTTGACTAGCTAAGTGGATGTGTGCAAATGGTGATGAGAGAAATAAATAAGCAAGAGCCTTTGCTGTAATTTTTTGAACCTTCACAATATATTTCTCAATCAGATGTAATCACAAGGGCATCATACATAAGCAATTGATAAAGAAACATACATGTGGATAGGTGTTTTTTTTCCTTGTGGGAGAACAAAGAAAACAAATGCTCATGTCCTAAAAGACGTAACGTCCTTCCTCTCAAATAGCACTGGACCTTCCAATAGCAGTCAACAGTGGGGTCTAAAGCCATCATAACAGAAACTAGTGAAGGATGATGTAATCAGTTATAATGAGGGGTAGAGGGTGCATGTCCCGAAAGAACTGTCAATATTTCCCAATAGCCACAAAAAATTTGATCAAGGTGCAATTGCAGACCACAATTTCCACCTAGGTAGATGTCCTAAAATTTGGTCACTAGGTGCCTCGGTCAAAGTGCGACATTTAGATTTTTGGCCTCAGAAATGGGTCATGAGATGGATCTCATTCAAGACGTGAGTGCCTCAAGGGGAGATGCACAGAACAACCAAACCTTGGCCTTCAACCCTTCACGGGTATCTCCCTACCTTATGGTGTAGGAACACTTGACTTGGAGGATTTAAAAGTTCCCAATTTGTCAACTTCTACTCTTTTGATGATGTGAGAACTAGATAACGGGGATTTATTTGGATGCCTATCCCCGATATCCTACCTAGACTAAACAAATTCTTTTGGTACCTCCTGTGGAGGAAAACTTAGTGAGTTTTTAGAAATATTTTAAATGTGGTTGTTTGAGAGATTGGGGGTGTGAACCAACCTCGTTGAAATTAAGTGGGAGTGGATAGTCTCGTCAAGAAAAGGGTGGGGAATTTCGGAATCCCAATCGAGGAAACTTACTTCAACCTCCACTATTTCTATATAAGACTATGTGAGTGATTGGTGAACTTTGTGTGTGAACAAGTGAAAGTGTGCCAATTTTTAATAATTTAGGTGTCACCTTGCTAAATGTGGACTTCACTTGGTCCTTACAAGTTTTGATTACCTAAGTTACTATGTGTCATTGGTACAGCCTTGCAGAATTTTAAAGTCCCTAGGAAAATAGCATGTGGAAATGTGGGTCCTTACTATTCCTTTAACTCCCTATTGTGATTTATTATAAGAAAGCTTTGAAACTATCCTAGATTGTGCACATGTGGGCATGTATGGTCCTGTTACAAAACCTCTAAACTTCCCTAGTGATTTAATCTAAGAAAGTAAATTTCAACACTATCTTATCTTTGTAGCATGTGGGCATGTATGGGCCCTTACAATCTTAAGATGTGTTTGAAAATTAAACTAAGAGGAGTCTCGAGGGGGTTGTTGTCCACTCCTAAACATTTTGTCTTTTTAAGGGATATGAAATTGTCTCTCAACCTCTTTCTTATTCTCATGATCGCTTTGGAGTGCGAGAGAAGAGCATACTCAACGATTGATATCCAATTTCTGGTCCCAATGCAAGTTTTATATGTGATGTAGAATGATTCCCACTTAAACTTTGATCAAAGCAAGCCATCGATGTGGAAACATGAAAACAAAAAGAGGAAAAAATTATGATTTTAACCCCCTAAGTGCCTATGTTTTGACTAATCCTTTTATATGGAGAGGGAATTTAAGTGTGGTGCAGATTACAATGTGCATGGAATCAAATTTTAAGAAGGCTATGGGCCTTCCACAGATCACAAAAAGCTTACAATGTGTATTTTTCTACACAGGTGCACAGGTCTCTGAGTAGACAAAGGCGCTGTGAGTGCCAATGCGTGAACTGAAAGATACTTATGGGCGTTGGTGCGCAGAAGGCGCTGAACAATACAATGGTTTTGGCGCACGTGCATTGAAGACATGCCTATGGATCAAAACATGCGTGCATTGTTTGTTACACGGCCGTGAAGAAAATTTCGGATGAAATTCCCTCTATTCATCTTCGAATTTGGATTTTTGCAGGTCGGCTTTAGCCGGTTCTGGTCCTTGCAAGTTAAAGAAACAAAAAGAAAAGATAAAATAACCCAAATGGGGTAGGAAATTGATACATTTCCCCAGTGGATTCACCAGTCTGTTGCACCTCTTTTGTCACCTAAATGAGAAAAATATAGGTGCTTACAAGCCCAGTTGGGTTAGCTAGGCAAGACAACAATGAATGTAAGAGTTAAAAACAACAAACATGTAATATAAGGAAAAAGACTAAGTTAAAAACAATAACATAATTTAAACTAGAGTGCATAAGGACATTAGAACAAAGAACAAACAAGATTCATGCCACCAATGGAAAGGAGTGTATTAGTGGAAAGAAAAAATAGAAGAGAAAGGGAGACTTTGGGTCTCCTCTTCTTCCAAGGGAGGGCTATTGAACCCCCAATATTGAGCTCTTCTTACAACTTAAAAACTTGAAAGAAATGGTGAAAGAATCCCAAGCTAATTCACTCAAAAGGTGATCTGAATAGCTCCAATGAAATACTACTTGTATGCTCTTGACAAGGAAAGAGGATCCTCCAAGAGAATATAGGCAGCATAACAATACAAATGAATTCCTTGAAAATGTAGTGCACACATGGCCTCTTTTTATAGCATAGCTTTGATTTATTATTCAACCATCTTTTAGTGTGAACAAGGGGATATTTAGGGAACCCTTAGGTATTTGACCAACCACCTAGCTGGATTTAGCCGAGATTTGGATGTCAAATCAACTTGGAAGTGAACCAGAAGTAAGTGGGAAGCCGACCAACATCATAAATGCATCATTCTGAAGTGTGTGTGTCTTTTATCGTCCACAGTCATGGCTCAGGCACATGCGTTCTTTTCTGGCATTTTCGACTGGCGCACGTGTGTGCACTTCCTATATATCCTTAGCACATGCTGATTTTATAACCGGTTGTATAGTTTTGGACCTTTTGGAAATGCATTTTTGGTAATTTTTGGTCCATGGGTGAACTAATAGCTGCTTGAAGATGTTGGATTTCTGTAACCATTTGCGGATGAAATTTTAGTGATAACAACGTGGAATGGTGGAGTCACAGATACTTGAGAAAATCCTCCTGTTGGTCCTGGAGAGGGTCCTATCAAACTGCAAGGTCCCATTCCCCTCATGTGCAGACATCCATTTTCCATATGCCCTTCTATGTAGCATCCTGTGCACCAAAACTGAGGTCATCCTAGTCTTGGTGTGGTTAATTCTTGAATATTTTCCGTTAGAACTGATATTTGTCCCTGGATTTGTGACAAATTTGCATCCACTGGAGGAATGGTCACCCTCAGACTCCCTAGATAACATGTCATGGCTTTGATCTTCATCGATTATTCCAAGTTGTCTATTAAGGTGGTTATATGTTGCATTGTTAAAGGAATTCTTTTCAAAGGTAGTAATCATTGGATATACCATTCCCTATGGTGATCTTCATGAATTGGATGTGCTAGCCTCCCAATAGTGTCTTTAAATTTATAACCGTATTCCCAGGAAGATTCTCCTTCCCTTTGTTGAATCTCCCGTAACTCGTAGGTATCTTTTTTCTCTGACTGAGGTAGTTTGAATTCAATGATGAACTTGAAACAAACTTGGGCAAGGGTGAACGCTTGTCCTTGGACCCCTGGTTCAATATACTTATTGTACCGTTTGAGGGTAGGACCCTAAGAACAGACCGCCCACACTAAGAGGGTGGGGGTGAATTAGTGTGTGGACTATTCTAACTTTTTCTTCTCATAGGTTAGCAACTAAAAAATATTTGAACAGATTAAGAACAATCAAATCATAATTACAATGCACATAGAGACACCAGATGTTTGTATTAGCTTTTGTATACTTGATATGAATATAGTAATATGAATATATTTGAAAGAGGATTTTCCCAACATCAACTGATTTGTTTCATCACCAACTGAAGTAAGGAGCACCATCTCCTCGGAGAGCACCAACTCTCAGGAAAGACCCAGCTTGTTGCAAGACCCAACTTGTTGATAGAACCCAATCTATCCAACTAGAGTTTATTCAACTCTAGTAGTAGTGATCCATTATAGAATCAAACTCTATCTCATGATCAGAGGTATATCATAAAACACTCATCACCACATTTCATCTTCTCTCTAAAATTCATGCCTTCTTCACTTAATCTTTCCTCATATATCATCACTTCATATTCACTTCTACATCTCTCTCTTATATTCACACAGAACTCAGATCTATATCCACCTCTTCACTTCACAAGCCACACTTCAACCAAAATAACCCTTTCAAGTGAACCAATTATGGTTGAATTTATACTTGTTTATGCTCAAAACTTATTTAAGTTCTTGACTCGACTTGTGCAACTAGTTATAACTAACTTGTTCATTTACAATAACCTTTGGGACCACCAGAGATCATCAATATGGACTTTAACATTACACCTGGAATTCCCTTATCTTTCACAAATCGATCACATTCATGGATCAATTTCCTTCATCTTTGTGATAACATAGATCGATGCTTCCTTCAAACCATGTAGATATGATCAATGGCATAGAACTGTAGGCTTAACTATTTAAGCGATGCATTACATTCTTCCCTTTCAAATCTCTTTACCATATGACCAATGGCATTGACCATATGCTAGGCGAGATGAGCTCTTGAGCATTTATCGATTCAACAGTCATGATTCAATATCCTGATGAAATGGACGATTTTCGGGACTTCGGGTGTTTACCCTTCAGGTCTTCGTGACTTGCAACATTTCAAATGTCTTGAATAAGATATCACTAAACAGATCAGACGATTCACATTATATCTCAGAACCATATCAATGGTTATATTTGATCCTTACATCTATCCTTCATTTCCTAATCCAAAAGCCAAGAATTAATCAAGAAATGAGATGGATGCCTACCTTTTACTCCGTGACTTCGTCTATTATGCTTACACTATCCTTCCACTATATTTTGATCAACGACTGAGAATGCAACCTAACATCAGATTGATGGTCGATATATCCTTCAGGTCTCTGGACTTTGGAGATTTTGAGTCTCAACCCCTTCTATCCTCTATACATCAATCTTGCAAAGTTGTCAATCCATTGACGCGTTTCCCTTTCTCAATCAACAGTTGTGAGCCTTTCATGTCTCCCGGCTTCGAAATTATCAAGCCTCAACTTTCACGGTAGTATGATCAATGGTTGGGAATTCTCCTGAGGCGATCCTTCAGATCGAACGACTTAGGTCCAACTCGAGATTTCGGCATTCGGGACTTCAACGGTTTTGAATAGATGCTGCTCCATTTTCCTCTCGAGTGATCACCTACTGAGTAAGTCAACAATGGTGGATACCTCTTACTATCGGTTAATGTTTCCACTTACACTATCCTTCCATTGAAGTGGATCGATGATCGATAACACTCACAAAGTGATCTTCAGATCAGATGTCTCATGTCCACTTTGGGTCTTCAACATTTGGGACAACGAGACTTTGGGCGAATGCTGGTGGTAAAACTCTTGAATCAAAACTCCTTGAGTGACGTAACTTGCTGATGTGTCACAAGCTCAGTAGTTGCCACGTGTCTCTTTGATTCATGATTTGCACGTACCTGAAATGTCAATTTCAACTTGACACTTGTCATTCTATGTCTGTCCTTGCTGGCATAGACTATGGATGTGGTCTGCCACATTTTCTTGCTGACATCAACGTAGATCTCTTGATGTGATACATGTTCATCTCCTTGATCGAACGGTCAGGATAGTATCCGAAGGGTATCTAAGATCGATGAGTGAGAGTGACTTTGGACCTTCATCCTTCGAGACTTTTGAGATTCATTCATGGTAAAACTCCCGAAGCATCTCCCAGAGTGACATAACTTGCTTACGTCACTTGTTGACATTGCACGAGCCAATTTCCTCTTGACACTTGTCATCATCTAATTATGCCATGTGTATTTGTCGACGTCCTCTGCTGACGTGGTTTGTCACATGTCTTTGCTAACGTTGTCTGTTGATGTAGTCTACTGATGTAGTATGCTGACCAACAGCCTTGATCTGATGGTCCTTATGTGTCCTCCAAATCTGACAGTCCTTATTCATTTCATATTTTTGGGCTTCACATATTTCAAATCTCAAACTTTCTAGAGCATAACTTCCTCCCTTCTTTATACCCAAAGAAAATGTTGTTCTTTTATCAGGGTCTCAAATCGACAGTTTGATCTAATCTACGATGCAACTCTTGTAGCTTTATCATGTCCTTTCACTTTAACATGATCTGATGGCTGACAAGAATTCGGGTTTGATCCGATGTTTGACGAATATTCAAAAATTCAAATTCTCAACCCTTTCAGCTTATCCTGGCCTTCCACTTTAACATGATCCGATGGCTGACAGGAATTGGTTTTGATCCAATGGTTGATGGGTATTCGGCTAATCAAATTCTCAACCCTTTCATCTTATCTTATCCTTCCACTAAAATGTGATCCAACGGTCATGAATACACTTGAAGAAGATCAACGGTTGACAATGATTGCAAAACCACAACTTGCGAGTGAGTTAACTCATCACCCAAACTCCGCAATTGGAAGTTGTGCACTATTGGTGAGTCAAACACAATCGTTCATCTTTGAAGCTATAATATCAAATGGTCCTAACTAATTGTGGGATTAGAACAAATGCGATATTTCATTCTCCATTCGATCTCCACAATTCACCCCTACCATTGATCTAGAGATTGCACATCCAATGGTCACAATTTAATCTGGCTTAATCTCATCGTTTTTTGGATCAATCACAGTCGTAGATATTTGGAGCTATGAGATTTGACGATCTAGACCAATTGCGGGATTATAACTAGCAGGTTGTTTAATTCTTCTTTTGTTCCTTGCAATTCATCCATGTCGTAGATCTGTCTTGTAGATCGACGGTCACTATCCTCCAACGATCCTCAAGCCCATGGTCACTCATATGACCGCCCTCCGTTATATGAGACAATCACCACCGTCAATTTCCTTGATTGGATAGCTACTGAGACTTCTCACCTTTTCTTGTGCAATGGTCGACTTCTCAATATTTCCATAGATCTCGACAATACTTATGCAATGTGCTTCTTCCTTCTGATATTTTATATTCATTCACTAACCCTCCTGAGATTTTATCATAGGATTTTTTATCCTATCACGATCAACAATAATCACAAATTTCTTCATACTGTTCGCTTCTTTTGATATACTGTTCAATGTACTTTTCCTTCTAAGATTTGATCTTCATATTGTTCATTCCTTATGATATACTGTGCAGTGTGCTTTTCCCTCTGAGATTTGATCTTCATACTGTTCGCTCCTCCTCCCAAGCTTACGCTTTCGATATCCGCATACTGTTTGACATCTTCTACTGATTAATATACTATTGACATCAATGAAACTCTCATCTCTAGTAGTTCATTCTTAACAATAGATCATCACATAGACTATATACATCAATGACAATATGTCCAACAATCTCTCCCTTTTTCATTGAGGGAAACACACTAACTTCATATACAAAATCCCCCCTGTGATGATTCTTTCCTCTTATGAAGTTTCTCTCCCCCTTTGACATCAATGGCAAAGGGTTTTTCCTCCTTTTGGTAAAGATCTGTATGTTACTGACCAAAATCTGAACTTGGGTAACTCTTTCTACAATCATGTTATGCCTATCATAGCTGAATGACTCCCCCTATCAATATGCTCTCTTTCTGCTTCTGACTACTCTCCCCCTTTGCTTCTGAAAAGGTATCTCTTCTTGACAAGGTTTCTTACCCTATTAATTTACTAACTTCTTATCTCAGTTGATTGGGATTTTTGTGTTTCAAATGATTAGTCTTCTTGATACAAATTTTTGTAGTGATTGAGTCTTTTCTATACTTAATCTAATTAATTTCTTATTTACTAACCAAAATTTCCCTTGAGTTTTTATTGATTGTTCTTCCCCTTTGTTTCTAAAAGGGTAGCTTTTTCTGACAGGGTTTCTCTACTTGTTATCTCTATAAGATGTCATGTACCTCATTTTGTACATCAAACTGCTTCTTCTGTGGCTGTTGTGGTCCTACTGGAACAGTGTGCAATTGTAGCTCATCTTATTCAAACAACTCTTGGACCTACCCATTGATTCTCATTGATCTCTAACTAGATGTATCTGTATTTATCAAAGATGCTTATTTACTGTACATTTCTCTAGAGTTGTCTGAGACAAATTTATACTATGTTTGTCACATGACTGTAATTCTTTTTGCAGCAATCAACTTCACTCCTATTCACTTGTTCAGTCTTTTCTATCCACATCTATGAGTGTCCTGGTTTCTTGAATTTTGTTCTCTGATCTTCTATTACTGCAACTTCATTTTTCTTCCATGTTCCATTTACTCCTTTTGTCGTATTGTATGAAGCTTTTCTCATTGACTATTTTCTTGAGTTCCAACAATTATATGCTTTGTGGCCATATCCACCACAACTATAGTATCTCATAGTGTAACAATGTGCAGTAATATGCCCAACATGATTGTAGTTCCAACATATTATACTGTTATTGAACCTACCAACTTGTTTTCTTTCATGATGCCTACAATCCAAAGCTTTATGACCATATTCATTACAAGAAAAACAATAACCCTTAAAAAAGAATTCATACCTTCTTTGATTCATCCATGAAGGTGTCTTTCTTCTGAACTTTCTTTGAGGTATATGAATAGCTTCTGGATGTCTTCCTTGATTTGATATTCTAAATTTTGTAGCATTGATTTTATTCTTTGGACGTGAAGAACAAGAGTCATACCTACTTTCACTTTTTACAAATGAAGGAGTTGTTTCTGACCTATCTTCATCCTTTACAAATGAAGGACCTGTGTTAGACCTATTTTCATCCTTTACAACTGAAGGAACTGTGTCAAACCTATTTTCATCCTTTACGACTAAAGGAACTGTGTTAGACCTGTTTTCACCTTTTACAAATGAAGGACCTGCATCAGACCTTTTATGAGTATTGATCTCTTCCTTGTTGTATCCAAGACCGTATTTGTCATTTGGTGATCTTTGACTATCCAAGATCTCATCCAGGGTCATGGAGCTATTCAAGAACTTGATTTGGATGTCTGACTTCTCAACCTTCTTTCTAAGATTCACAACTTATGCTTCCAGATCATGACATGATTCTTCCTTTTTGTCCAACTAGTTCCTTACTACCTCCTCTCTCCTTTTTTCTTCTTCAAGTTGGATTTTAAGATTGACATAGATTTCCCTTAGTTATTTTATAACTGCAAGGTTTTTTCTTGGTTCATCATATTCTTTCTTTTCTTCTTTTTCTTGACTGATTTCATTTTTCAGTCTCTCGATTTCCTCTTCCTTTGCTTGACTGATTTCATTTTTTAGTCTCTCGATTTCCTCTTCCTTTTCTTTTGTTAGATCAACAACTTTTGTTTTCAATATTTTGATCTCTTCTTCTTTGTTTTCTAACTCAATATTTTTCTTAGATATGATTTCTTCATTGTCTTTGATCTTTTCTTTTATTTCCAGGATATGTTTCTAATTGTTAAGCTCATCATATTCCTTCTCCATTTTTGTTACTTGACTAATTTATTTCTTCAGCTTCTCGATCTCCTCTTCTTTATATTCTAACTGATTGTACTCCTCATATATTATATTTTCATTTTCCTTGAGCATTTCCTTTATTTACAAGACATGTTTTTGACTCTTTTAAAAAAATTCTTTAGTGTAGTCATGAAGATAACTATAATCTGATTCATTATGGGCATAGAGGTATTCACAGAGACTCCAATCAACCTTTTGTTTGGACTTTGATAGTTCTTCTTCTTCTTCTTCCATGGGATAAATGCTAACAGAACATTCTGTTATTGTATCTGAGTCTTCTTCTTTACTTGTAGGGGAGGATTCAATATCACTGTTATTGCAATCAAAATATTTTGGAGATTCCTTACCTTTATTGATGGCTGAGTCTTCATCTTCATCCTTGATAGGAATGTCTTCTGTGTCTTTAATTTTATTTGATACATGTTTTTTAACTTCAGCCATAAGTCCTTGGTGGATGTGCATAGTCCTATGCTTGCCTTGACTATATCTGATCATCCCTTGAGAAGAATATTCAATGCCACTTCATTGTTCTTCCTTGCTCTTCTTTGGACTGTAATCTTTGATAAATTATCTAATGTAGTTAAATCCCAGGGATTTCTTACTACTGAATTCCAAACATCAAATCCTCTTGACTTCAAATACTATTTCATATTTTCTCTCCATGAAGAATAATTTGTTTTTTCAAATAAGGGAGCTTCAATTGCGAAGAGAGCCATCTGTCCACCTATTTCTTCAAGATCTGCCTTCCAGTGGTTAAACTATGTTTTGAAGGAACCTCGTTCTGATACCAATTGAGAACACATCGCCCACACTAAGAGGGGGGTGGTGAATTAGTGTGTGAACTATTCTAACTTTTTATTCTCACAAGTTAGTAGTTAAAATATATTTAAACAAATTAAGAACAATCAAATCATAATTACAATGGACACAGAGACACCAGATGTTTGTATTGTCTTTTGTATAATTGATATGAATATAGTAATATGAATATATGTGAAAGAGGATTTTCCCAGCATCAACTGATTTGTTTTAGCACCAACTGAAGTAAGGAGAACCAACTCCTCAGAGAGAACCAACTCTCAGGCAAGGCCTAGCTTGCTGCAAGACCCAGCTTGCTGATAGAATCCATCCTATCCAACTAGAGTTTATTCAACTCCAGTAGTAGTGATCCATTATAGAATCAACACTATCTCATTATCATAGGTATATCATAAAACACTCATCGCCGCATTTCATCTTCTCTCTTAAATTCACACCTTCTTCACTTTATCTTTCCTCATATATCATCACTTCATATTTGCTTCTACATCTCTCTCTTATATTTTCACGGAACTTAGGTCTAGATATGCCTCTTCACTTCATAATCCACGCTTCAACCACAAGCACCCTTTCAAGTGAGCCAATCATGGTTGTATTTATACTTGTTTATGCTCAAAACTTGTTTAATTTCTTGATCCAACTTGTGCAACAAGTTATAACTAACTTGTTCATTTACAATAACTTTTGGGAGCACCAAAGATCATCAATATGGGTCTTTAACATTATACCTAGAATCCCCTTTCCTTTCACAAATCGATCACGGTCATGGATCAATTTTCTTCATCTCTGTGATAACAAAGATCGACGCTTCCTTCAAACCATGTAGATATGATCAATGGTGTAGAACCACATGCTTAACAATTTAAGAGACACATTACATTATGCCCTTTCAAATATATTTACCATATGACCAATGGCATTGACCAGATTCTAGGTGAGACGAGCTCTTGAGCATTTATCGATTCAATAGTTATGATTCAATCTCCTGATGGGATGGAAGATTGTCGGGACTTCGGGTGTTCTCCCTTCGGGTCTTTGTCACTTCCAACATTTCAAATCTCCCGAATAGGATATCGTCAAACATATCAGACGGTTCACATTATATCTCAGATCCAGATAAATGGTTATATTTGATCCTTACATCTATCCTTCATTGCTTAATCCAACGTCCAAGACTTAATCAAGAAATGATATGGATGGCCACCTTTTACTCTGTGACTTCGTCTATTATGCTTGTGTTATCCTTCCATTGTATTTTTATCAATAGTTGAGAATGCAACCGAACATCAGATTGACAGTCGATATCTCCTTCGAGTCTCTGGACTTCAGAGATTTCGAGTCTCAACCCCTTCTATCCTCCGTACGTCAATATTTTGAAGCTGTCAATCCACTGACATGTGTCCCTTTCTCAATCAATGGTCATTATCCTTTCACGTCCTCGGGCTTCAGAATTCTCAAGCCTCAAATTTCATGGTAATATGGTCAACGGTTGGGAATTCTCCTGAGGTGATCCTTCAGATCAAATTCCTTATGTCCAACTTCGGACTTCGGTGGTTTCGAATAGATGCTGATCCATTTTCCTCCAGAGTGATCACCTCCTGATTAAGTCGTCAACGATGGAGACCACTTGTTGTCGGTTAATGTTTCCACTTACACTATCCTTCCACTGAAGTAGATCGATGATCGAGAATTCTCATGAAGTGATCTTTAGATCAGATGTCTCGTGTCCACTTTGGGTCTTGGACATTCGGGACTTCGGGACTTTGGGAGAGTGTTGGTGGTAAAAATCTCGAAGAAAAACTCCCGAAGTGACGTAACTCTCTTACGTCACTTGTTGATGTGTCACGAGACGAGTATCTTCCACATGTCACTCTAATTCATGATTTGCACATACCTGAAATGTCGATTTCAACTTGACACTTGTCATTCTCTGACTGTGCCACGTGTCCTTTCTGACATAGACTAATGATATGGTCTGCCACAGTTTCTTGTTGACATTGACGTAGATCTCCTGATGTAACGCATGTTCATCTCCTTGATCTGACGGTCAGGATAGTATCTGAAGGGTACCTCAAATCAACGATTGAGAACGACTTCAGACCTTCATCCTTCGGGACTTTAGGAATTTTGACATTCGTTCATGGTAAAACTCCCAAAGAATATCCCGGAGTGATGTAACTTGTTACATCACTTGTTGACATGGCACGAGCCAATTTCCTCTTGAAACTTGTCCTCATATGATTATTCCATGTGTATTTTTCGGCATGGTCTGCTGACGTGGTTTGCCACATGTCTTTGCTAACGTTGTCTACTGACGTAGTCTACTGACATGGTCTGCTGACCAACAACCCTGATCCAATAGTCCTCGTGTGTCCTCCAAATCCGACGATCCTTATTCATTTCAGATTTTTGGGCTTCGAGTATTTTAGATCTCAAACTTTATGGAGCATAACTTCTTCACTTCTTTATACCTGAAGAGAATGTTGTTCATTGATCAGGGTCTCAGATCAATGATTCAATCTATTCTGTGATGAAACTCTTGTAGATTTATCATGTCCTTCTACTTTAACATGATCTAACAGCTGACAGGAATTTGGGTTTGATCTGATGTTCGACAAATATTTGAATATTCAAATTTTGAACCCCTTCATATTATCTTGTCCTTCCACTTTAACATGATCCGATGGCTAACAAGAATCAGTTTTGATTCGACGGTTGACGAGCATTTAGCTAATAAAATTCTCAACCCTTTTAGCTTATCATGTCCTTCCACTAAAATGTGATCCAACTGTCATGAAGACACTCGAAGCAGATCAATGGTCAACGATGATTGTGGAACCACAACTTGCGAGTGAGTTAACTTATCACCCAAACTTTGTAATTGTAAGTTGTGCGTTATTGGTGAGTCAACCACAATAATTGATCTTCAAAAATATAAGATCGAACGGTCTTGACTAATTGCGAGATTAGAACAAATATGATATTTCATTCTCCTTTTGATCTCCGTAATTCACCCCTGTCGTTTATCTGGCGATTGCACATCCGATGGTCACTATTTAATATGGATTAATATCATCATTTGTTGGATCAATCGCAGTCGTAGATGTTTGTAGCTATGAGATCTAATGATCTAGACCGATTGAGGGATTAGAGCTAGAGGGTTGTTTAATTCTTCTTTCGCTCCCCGCAATTCATCCCTTCCATTGATCTGTCTTGCAGATCAACGGTCATGATCCTCCAATGATCCTCAAGCCCATGGTCACTCATATGACCATCGTCTGTTATATGAGATGATCACCACCATTAATTTCCTTGATCGAACAACTACGGAGACTTCTTATCTTTTCCTATGAAATGGTTGAATTTTCAATATTTCCATCAATCTTGATGATACTTCTGCAATGCGCTTCTTCCTTCTGAGCTTTGATATTCATTCGCTAACCCTCCTGAGATTTTATCATAGGATTTTTTATCCTATCGTGATCAACAATAATCACAAATTTCTTCATACTGTTGGCTTCTTCTTATATAATGTGCAATTCACTTTTCTTTTTGAGCTTTGATCTCCATATTTTTCGCTCCTTCTCATATACTGTGCAATGTGCTTTTCCTTCTAAGCTTTGATCTTCATACTATTCACTCCTCCTGTTCGCTCCTCCTCCTAAGCTTGTGCTTTCGATCTCTGCATATTGTTTGACATCTTATGCTGACTAATATACTGCTAACATCAATGACAATCTCATCTCTGGTAGTTCATCATTAACAACATATCATCAAATAGACTGTTGATATCAATGACAATATGTCCAACAGACCCCTCAAGGTAGTCTAAAATTCCACTAACTTGTTTGCATCAAGAGTCCCTCTAGATATCAAAATGGCTTCATGTAAGAACCAGTGTTGCTCTACATCCTCATCCCCTTTACCCCAAAAATCTGGTTATTGAGTGATTGAGCCTCCTATATTTCCATCCATTCTAGGTCTCACTATTCCTATTAGAATGAAGCCTAACAGTCCTAGTTGTGATATTCTAAGGGATCCCAATACCCTCCAATCATTTACACTTATAGACTGTGACTGAATAACTGGATGCAATGGAATAGAACTAGCATATGTATGCGGTATAGAGCTTACCACGAGTATAGAGGACACCTAGGGGATGAGTGATTCAGAGCTGGTTCCATTGACTTCTGGGTGGTGTTGACGGGCGAAATTGACCGTCCGTCAACTGGGAGAGTGGAACCGGTCCGGGGTTGTCTAATAACCCAAGCTATTTGGAATGAACCACCTTGACGGGTTTAGCGGCTCCGTTAGCCGATCTAAGGTCCTAAGAAAACCAAAGAGAAAACTAATCTAAACTAACTAATCTAACTAAAACTAAACAAACTAAACTAATCAACAATAAACAAAACTAACTAATAAACTAATCTAACTAAAACAAACTACTAAACTAACTAAACTAAAACTAATTATTAAAACAAACTAAACTAATCTAACTATCCTAAATATACAATCTACTAACTACTACTATACTAACTCTAACTAATTAAGTGTCTAACTACTAACATAAATATAACTTATTCACAAAATATACAATATCTACAATTTACAGATTTAGATAAAACCTGAAAAACTCGTTTAAATTCTTCCCTAAGACAGTGAGAGATATTTTTTGATTTTTATAATTTTATGAACAAGAGATAAAAATTACTGAAATTAAACAATCTAATATACTAACTACACATATATCTAACTAAAATACTAACAAATACACTAAACGAATAAACAACAAACTGACCTGGAAACGCTCCAGAATTGTCCTGTGTATGATGATTGTTCAAGCAGATCGGAGGGAGGAAACCCGTACCGAATAATCCAGAAGCTTCTCGTAAAAGATACGCTGCAATGCTCTTTGAGTTGGTTTACAAGACAAATAAGACATAAAAATCATAACAGTTATATAATTTATAAATATCCACAATTAGGTAAACCTGTTATGCAAAGACTTATACAGAATAATCCAATTGATGAAGAAGAGAAATCTGTCATTCATAAACTGAATCAAGTAATTGCTATGTTTTTAAATAATGGAAGAAATCAGACATGGATCATATTAATTAATTCATATCATTTGCAAAAGACTAAGATAGCTAAAGTAGTCATTAATCAGATGCAAACTGATAACATAAACATGAAACAAAAGATTGATATTATGAAAAGCTAAAGCTGTAGCAGAACATCAATTTCTGTCTCAGTTTGTATTATAATTCCATATCCTTGTTCTCCCACGAATGAGGATGTTTATTACAAAAAAAATAATAAGTATTTATAAGTTTTTCCACAGGGTAAAACCTCCCTGTGGAAGTTATCAAACTGTTTACATAATCTGGGAAGATATTCCCAAGTTCAACTAAACTAGGAAACTAAAATAAAAGTAAAACATCCAAATATCCTCTAAACTGTCTATCAAATCCCATGCAATTCGAATTCACCTGCAAAGGGTCCAAAATAGACAAGTTAGAAGACTCTTTTATTAATAAAATGATAAAAATTTTAATTCTATAGACTAGCTACAGAATCATCTCATTATATAGCTAGTCTAAATAAGGTATAGAATCAACATTGAAATTAATCGAAAATCTTATAAAAGATTTCAGTTCAATTGACATCCAATAACAATCTGAAAACAAACCATTTAATTTGAATTTGTTATGCAATTCGAAATCGAACAGGATCCAAATCAATTGAATGATCACAAAGATAGTCGTACTCTGTTTCTTGTGTCATCACAAAATCGAATGAGCAGAACCATAATTCAACCATCATGAAAATCGTTTGATATCAATTTGGAATCGACACAATCAAAACGAATCGCGTACAATCGGTATGCTATCCTATCAGCAGGGATACGATCGAAACCAAACGAAAAACTTATCAAATCATTATCACTGTGTTGACATAGCCACGAATAGAATGATTCAAACTGGTGCAAAAATCAATTTAAACAAAATCATAACAGGATTGATTGATTAGCCACAGAGTTCGTAATTTGTTATTGCAAATTGGGCGAACAAGATTGTTTTGAATTTGGTCAGAATCGCTCATTTGAATTATAATCAGATTCGAAAGGAGTGACGAATATCAATCAATTTGTTTTATGAATCAAATAGAGAAGCAATCAGAACATGAGTCCATTTCACAAAACAATCTTGCCAACTCATAATTCAATCAGAATAGAAGTGAATCAAATAGAAAAGGTTTCAACATAGTGATTACGAATCGAAAACATCCCACGATTCGGGCGCATTCACATAGGTTTAATGAGATAATTTTCCATAAAACAGAGTATTCCTTTCCAAATTAAATTAAACAGAGGGGTACTCATGATTTGGAAAATCTTACAACACAGCATATCATAACAAATACACTCCCGAAATCATTTGACAAACACAACATGCGAATCATACAAGATCGAATCCAAGCACATTCGTATTCTAAATTGAGTATGGAAATTCCCATGAGGAGTGGATACAAGACGAATTGTATTGAAAACACACCATTACTTTCGTTACTTCACTTAGACAAACTTAGTAAATGAAATCCAAATGAATAACCATTCAAATCCAGTAAAAATCTATGAGCGAATCGTATATCAAATCGAAATTCCTTCTATTTTTATCATAACAAAACCATGTACAGGATGATCACCGAATGACAAAGGCATTTGGATGAGTGACTAAGCTATTTAAAAACTAAATTCAAACCATTACATCAAACTAGATTATTTAAAAAACAAAAACAATGTCAAAACCATACCTGTATAGCGATGAGGCTACATTGATTATGCCAGTTTGGAATTTACAACGACCGTGGCTGATTCCACTTTTTTGAAAAGGATGGAGCTGGTTGTTTTTTTCTTTTTGTCTATCGCTTGGAGCTTGGCTTTTTGACTGGTTAGCACTGCAATTTGATCTTCCAGTGATTGAATCTTCGACTAGAGTATAGGAACATCAATATAATATCATTCTAACCATGAATTGCATTGGTCACAGGGTGACTGTGTGGGTTTAGAAAGATCAGGCGAGGGTTTGGCTAAATGACCGAGGGTTTCATGAGGCAATTTAATACTTGGGTAGTCAGGGTCGTTCTTTAGGCAGGGGGGAAGGTTTGATACAAAATCATAAGGAGGCTCGGGACATAAACCCTGCGAGTAGGGGTACTCGTTGGCCAAGAAACGTTCAACATCAGAATCAGAATCCTCACTCAGAACTATAGGGTTAGACTCGGCATAGGGTTTCAACTTGTTTCGGGCCATTCTCAAAATGAGTCGGGCGTTCCTTTTCCCTTTGGCATTGGAAGTAAGGTTTTCCTTGGGATTTTTGCTCATAGGATTTTTAATGGCCTCTGCACTCTTAGTCACAGTGTTGGGTAAGTCAATAGGAGGGTCGGCCAAGGGTTTAGGCAGTAGGATATGTAAAGGTATAGGGGGTTCAACCTTGGTTTCAATTACCATAGGTTTATCAACCTGTACAGGGTTCGAATCCTCGAAACCATTCTGAGCAATGAAAGCATTCCAACTATCCCTGTGCAAACTCAAATGATAAACAACGATGAGCTTAATAAGCCCATGGTGGAACAGGTTGCTGTCAGCCTTCTGCCTCTTAAACTTTTTCGACATTTTATACAGGGAACGATGAAAGTAGAAAGGCACATTTAGAGGATACCCTATAAAAATCATTAGCAAATGCAGGTGGTAGAGGAACACAAGTCCGTATCGACCTTCACAGGTCACGAACTGCTTGACTAGCATTAATAAGTCGTGCCGTCGTGGTTTGAGCATAGATATGGGCATACCTCTATCACAAGAGGTGACTTTGCGCAAGAGGAACAACAGTGTCCATGGCACTTCCTTGACCCTGCAATTCTTAAACCAATGCTGTCTTGTGGCAGGTAACCCCATGGAAAGACTGATAAATTGCTCATCGATCTCTAACTATATGTCTCCCACCTTGGCTCGACAGCCATCGAAGGTTACGGCAAACTGTCATGCTACACAAAGGTTAAAACCCTCAAATCGTTGTATAAAGGGTAGCCACCAATTTTCCTCCAGGTCATTGCGGGCATTGTCAAAATTAATAGAGCTTGGTGGCCATTGGGCTCGACTCGCACGACCGGTGCCATGGAGCCGAACACATGGTAAGGGAAGGGTTTGTATTCACCAACACACACAGGAGCAGAGCTGCCCGAGCTAACAGAAATGAACGAGCAAAAGGGATAAGCATAAATGCGAGCATGCGAAGGTGGTGGATTTATTCACTACCATGCATAACAATTATGGTCAATAGTACCACTGCCAATTTACATAGCCGTCCGATTCACTATAACACAACTCAACAATCATATCAATTGGCTGACCAATGCACAATGGTAAGTGCATGCGCAATCAACGTTATACCAAAGTTTTTAATCCATCAACAGTCAAATTGAAATCAATACCAAACTCAACTATGCGCCAATGTATCAACCGATATCCATAGTTTAACCAATGTGTCGA
This sequence comes from Picea engelmannii, assembly GCA_009831015.1. Lineage (NCBI taxonomy): Eukaryota > Viridiplantae > Streptophyta > Pinopsida > Pinales > Pinaceae > Picea > Picea engelmannii. The sequence goes on along the minus strand of ML782461.1, from coordinate 124,851 downwards.
TATGTTTTCATATAACCAACAGTTATGAAAAATAGACATAGGCATTATATTAAAAAGATATGTATGAAAGATTTTAACATAATACCCATATATCTTATGAAACCAAAAGGTCAAGTAAATCAAATAAAAATGCAATCCAAATACCAATGCATTACACATTTAATGAAACCAAGTCACACAATCAATATAAGAATGTCCAATGAGTATAGTTTGAAAGTTCTGCCAGCTACATAATGATAAATAAAAGGTAAGTGCAATAGGCATATCGACAAAAAGATAATGATGATTCAGATAGTGACTTTAAAGCGACTTCGGAAGACTTAGTTTTCACGCTTACAGTCATGAAAACTAAACGAAGGTGAACATATAAATGTCGCAAAGAATAAAAATGTCGTTTATTGAAAAATGTGACAAAAAAAAAAATTGATGTTTGCAAAACATTGGTGTAGGCAGCTTATAAGACAATAGAAAAATGTGAATTGGCTGCCAACAATGTCAACACACTGGTAGAAGCAGTTATCTCTGTCAAAAGAAACAAATTCAGATTAGGACAGCAGAGAAAATTTCAACTCAAAAATAACAACCAGAAAATCATACAAACATCATCGTTAACCAATTATTCCAGCAGTGTTTCAAAATATGAAAACTGATAACAATCTTAAGACCGGCAAGTCACGATATTAAAGATAAAATCTCCAATACTGTTGGCATGGCCACTGCTGCCAGTAGGCATCCATAGCTTCGACAAGGTTTCCATTTAACCCACTCTAACATCTGTATACTTCCAAGAAGTTCTGGATCAAAATAAAGGACATTAAAGATGTTTCTTTTTTGCAAATTTTCATGTACCCGACATTGCTTCGCTGCCAGCAGGCCTATTCAGTACCCTGACGAAGTTGTCTTGGCGCCATGCATGCATTTACCCGCTGCCAGCAGACCTTTTCAGCATCCTAGTGGGTTTACAAGCACTTCCCACAACTCTTTATTTTTATTTTTTGTTTTTCATAGATATATAGTTGAGCGGGGTGACGCTGAAAATCGTGATATTTTAACATAATTTTTTTATTTTTTTATTTTTAGACCTCATCAAAAAAAATTTAGAACTGTCCTTTATTTAGATTCAGAGATGTTTTATTTGCAAAAACACTTCCTAAGACAGGGAGACATCTCCTAAGTCATTCCTTTACGGAAAAGGGACAGCGTAAAAATATAATAGATGATCATGATGAGCTTTACTCAGAGATTGAAATTAATAAACTTCTTTCAAACAACAGATTTTTCCAACATATATTTCAGAAATATACCATTGATGTTTGTACAAATTTTCAGAAGTTAATTCAGCGAAGGAATTTTCTATCGTCTTTGTTTGAATAGCTCAGTGTACAGGTATGTGTATGTCGAAAAACACAAACTGATAAATTTAAATCAAAATCGAAAAGCAAACGAAAATGCAAACAAAATAAAATATATACATAAAATACAAGGGTAGTTATCAAGCAAAGTATATTTTTAGGGCTTGGCCATTCACCGGGTAGGTGTCAAGCTGCCCTTCAAGATTCTACAATCAAAAAGAGATGGGACCCAACTTTTCAGCAATTAAAAATGGTCCAAGCCATAAGTTTTGAAATTTAGTGTGTTCTCCCTTTCCTTCGTGTGGTTTGTCCCACTTCAAAACGAGATCACCTACTTCAAAATTCCTATCAGAAGCAGAATTAGAATCGAACCAACTTTTAACCAATTGTTGATGTTGATCTAATTTACACTTAGCTTGGGATCTCACCTCTTCTAGCTTCATCAAAGCGTTAATCCATTTTTCTAGAGGGGGACAATCTTCTTCTTGGACTTTCTGTGACAACTGAAGCGAAGGAAGAAGAATGTGAGGTGGAAAAATTGCTTCTCTACCATAAATGAGAAAAAAGGGGGAGTTTCCTATAACATATTTTGGCGTTACCCTATCATCCCATAGCGCGTTCAGCAGCGCATTGTGCCAATTTTTGTGATTTTCAACCACCGTTCTCTTGATTATTTTGATCAAGTTCTTGTTTGTTGATTCCACCAATCCATTGCCCTGGGGGTAATAACTGGCAGAATACTTCAGCTTAATTCCTTTGTCCAAAGTGAACTCGCTCATCTCAAGAGAAGAAAAGTATGAAGCATTGTCAAAGACTAAAGAGTCAGGGATACCAAAATGAGTGATAATATTCGAGTTTAGAAAGGCAATAACATGACTGGTGTTGACAGTTCTTAGCGCAACAGCTTCAGACCATCGAGTAAAATAATCCGTGGATGTCACAATAAACTTGTGCTGTTGTGAGGACGGAGGGTTAATTGGACTTATGATATCAAGGCCCCATTGCTGGAAAGGAGAATCTACTGAAATGGGTTGCAAGGGAAAGGATGGTTTTTGCAACCGCCCTGATGCTTTCTGACAGATGATACATTTATGACACAACGCATGGGCGTCCCTAAAAAGTGTGGGCCAGTAGTAATCGGCTCTTAGAACCTTATGAGCAGTGGTGTCACCACCGAAGTGACCACCAACTTCTCCTGCATGCAACTCGAGCAAGACCTTCTCTGCTTCATCTTTTTCAAGACAACGCATCAATATGCCGTCAAAATTCTAACGAAACAGTACACCATTAACCAAATGAAAGGAGGCGGACTTTAATCTCAACGCTCTTCTCTTGGCGGGTTCTAGGTGATGGGGGTCTGATCCATGTTCAATACATAACCTAATATCATCGTACCAGGGACTAACAAGGTTCTGCGCACAACAGATTAGACTCTGTTCACTTTGTCCTAGGTTTGACGTATCGCTATCTTCTTGCTGTCCTGTTTTCGAATCAACAACCAACTTACACAACCCTTGGCCTCTCACAATTTGAGCTGGGGTGATTTCTAATTCATACTCCTGCAAGGAGGTGACCCAGTTATCTCTCTTCTCTCCTAACTCCTTCTGCACTAACAAGTTCCTTACGACAGGGTAGGGGACAATGAATTTTGTCCTTGACTTCAAAAGATAGGACCGGAAATGCTTGACTACTTTGAAAAAAACGTAGGCTTGTCGATCAACCGCTGGGTAGTTAAGTTCAGTGCCTTTGAAAAATGAGCTCATAAAGGCGATGGGTACTTTGTTGTTCTTGACATTCTTCTGAGCTAGGAAGGTGGCATAGGAACGGTCAGAGGCAAAAGTGTAGAGTGTAAAATCTTGAGAAAAATCCGGGCTCATGAGAGATGGAGTGTCTATTATAGCCTTCTTTATCGCATTAAAAGCTTGATTTTCTGTGGGTCCCCATTGATATTGGGTGTCTTTCTTAATCAAGTTCTGTAAAGGCCTGACCATTTCGGAGAAACTGGGGACAAATCTTCTCACGAAGTTAATCTGGCCTAAGAAAGACTGCATGGATTTTTTGGATGTAGGAGGGGGAAGTTTTGCGATGACTTGAGTCCTCTCGAGGTCAATAATCATTCCTTCACTAGACACAATGAATCCTAGGAGTTTACCCTGTTCTACTGCAAAGATGGACTTTTTGGGGTTCAAGGAGATGCCGTATTTATGACATCGCAGTAGAATGGCTCGTAAGTGAGCTAGATGATCATTTTTGTTTTTAGAATATACAGTCACATAATCTAAGTAAACTACAACGGACCGATTGATTAAGCCTCGGAAAGCAATATCCATTGCTCTCTGAAAGGTAGCACCAACGTTAATCAATCCAAAGGGCATTTTACGATACACATAAGTGCCCCATGGAGTATGGAAGGTAGTTTTGAGTTGGTCTGGCGGAGACATCAGGACTTGGTTGTATCTAGAGAAACCATCCAGTAAGGATAGCCTCTCAGAACCAGATACTTGCTGAAGGATCTGTTCCATGGGCGAGACAAGATAGTTGTCTTTGTCAGACGCCCTATTAAGGTTGCAGAAATCGACGCAAAGTCGAATTTCCCCATTTTTCTTCCGGACTAGGACGAGGTTAGAAACCCACTGAGTGTGCCTAATAGGAAAAATTATTTTAGCACTTAGGAGTTTATTCAATTCTTTTTGAACGGTCGGTTCTAGCTTGGGGTGCATTTTCCTCAGTTTTTGTTGAAAGGGTAAGGTTTGGGGCTTCATCGGGATGACATGCTATATGATATTAGGATCGAAAGTCTTGAGATCATCATACGTCCATGCAAAGACATCTTTAAATTCTTTAAATAATTTAATGAATGCATATTTTTCTTGTCAAGAACATCCCAAGCCTAGATTAATGCACTGAGGATTTTCACTAGTTCCTAAATTCACTTTTTCATAAGATAACGAGGAACTATTAGTTTTACAATTGACCGTCTTTTTAAATTTATCCTGAAAATCATTAAACTTCTCTAATCTAATTACAGATTTTGGGATCGAGTTTACCATATCCGATAGAGCTTCAGGAGTTTTCGGATCAGGTATTACCATGAAATCGTGCAAATTGTCGTCGTGCGTGTGCTCGTCTATCACCGTGCCTTGAAAGGCTTCTTCCATGTGCAGAAAGTTAATAATCTGCTGATCATTTTCAAATACTCTCCAGTTTATGATGTTGTCGGGAATGGATGGCCGAAACAACAGCTCAACTGAGAATGCGTCTGGGGACAAGCCTTCTGGAGGAAGAAGTTTAGAGGCTACATTAGCTAATAAATCTGCTTCTGAGTTATTCAATCTAAGAATGGAATTTATATTAAAAGCATAAAATTTACTCATTAAGTTCCATACCTTAGATTGGTAGCTTTTGAGATGCAGAGAAAGACAATGGATAGAATCTCTCACCTGTCTAACCACTATTTCAGAGTCGCCAAAAACAGTTAAATTTTGAATGTTCATGTCCAAAGATTTTCTGAGACCTTGCAGTAAAGCTTCATATTCTGCAGTATTGTTAGTACATTCAAACTCCAACCTACATGCTATCAATGTTTTGTTACCTACTGGATCGATAATGACGCAGCCTGCTTGGTCTCCTTCTTTGGACTTTGACCCATCGAAATACAGAGACCAAATTTGATTTCCATCAGGTTCATGAGATTGTTGTGTGGAAGGTGTGGGCTGCATAAATGCTACGATCTCGAACTGTTGTTCTAGATTGGTGATAGGTGAAACCTCAGCCATGAAGTTGCCGAAGAAGGTGTCCATCCCTTGTACTTCAGGTGAATCAGCAGGGGATGTGTACGGTTCATTAGAATCGTTCAAATCAGTGACCATGAACTTGAGGTAGCGCTCACGATTTACTCTGATTTTATTAGGCTTGCCGTTCTCTGGAAGCCATAGATGAGACCAATCTGTTGTGAAATAACCATGTAGTTGCTCCGACCAGTCCCTGCTTAAAAACATGCCATACACTTCCGGAATATCCACAACAATTATATCAATAACTTGATGAACCTTGGGGTTAGACGATAATCTAATTAGCACATTCTTTAGTTTGCCTATAACATTGACATTTGTCCGATCAAGTTGTATGATTTTTAAAGTCGATGGTTCAATTTCAACATTAATCTTTTGGCAGATAGACCAAGGCATCACATTAGATGACGCTCCTGAGTCTATCATACAATTATGCACATTTCTGTTGAAAATTTCGAAAGTTAATAGGAAAGGGGGTACATTCTTGCAAGTACTAAGAGTAGTAGCTTGTGGCTTTTTACTCGTAGTTTCTAAGGCTACTTTATCTACATTATTCACATTATTTACACTATTTACATTACTTACAGGAGGACTTCCTTTATCTTAAGGATCAGGACTGTTTTTAGTGGAAGTCTTCTGGGGAGTTTTACTTTGCACAACCTTGTTACCATTAGAATTATCATTCTTGCCATTTTCTGAAATATTTTGCAACATTTTTTGTAACAAAAATGAAAACTTTAATAACTCGTAAATAGAAATGTTAGCCCTTAACTTTTTAAGATCTTCAACAACATCATAATCTAATTTAGGGTTCACATTACTCTGTTTCAGCTCAACTGATTTAGATTTCTTTGGAGGCGAAGTTGTAGTGTTTTCAGAAGAAGGTTTATTTGTAGTCTTACTCTTAGTGTTATAAGAGTGAATTGTCTTGAAGTTGGCTTGGAAGATTCTATCCGAGAAATGTCCAAAAATGTTTGGAGAAGACTCTTCTTCTTGAACTGTCTCTGGTTCAACTACCTCCTCAGGAATCTCAGGAGGCATCAAGTTATCTTGGGCTTCTAGAATTTTTTGAAGAGCACATTGCAAACTTTCTAGATTAAGGCCTTCGATGGTCAGATTAGGTCGGTTGGTAGGAAAAGGCTTTCGGAAAGGAGGTTTGTAAGGCCCTTTACTCGAGGAAGCTTCTTTAGTCGACCTCTTTAGGTCTATAACTTGATTAGATAGTTTTTGAACAACTTTAGTTAGGTTTTGCAAATCAGAGTTTTCAGGTTGCATTTTACTTTGTGTGGGTCTGGGGAGGATTTCAATCTTCTTTTTGGAAGAAGAGCTAGTCTTAGTTTCGTTGCTAGAATATTCTTTAAGACTAAGTGTGTCTTTTTCTATCTCGCTGGCCTCCTCGAAGGCTTCTAACAACGTCGCTTTCTTAGATCGTTTAACCCAAATAGCTATACTTTGATGCAAAGCTTTAGTGTAGTAAGCTATTATAAGGCTCTTGGCAGGCATGGAATCTACAGGGATTCAGTTTTTAAGTGTTAAGAATCTTTGATTAAAATCTTTAACTTTTTCTTTTGGGTTCATTTTTAAGCTAGAAAGATCCATGACTAGGACTTCCGGAGGTTTACCATCTCCAAATTTTTCCAAAAAGCATGACTCAAACTTTTCCCAAGACACGATGGTATGGCGTTGTTGGGCAAAGTACCATGTGGATGCATTTCCCTCGAAAGTATATGGGAACAACCTACAGACAACATCTTCATGTTCAACATTGCAGAGTCTTATGGCTAACATAAATTTTTTGATGTGATCTTCAGCTATCTGTTTGGACTCAGGATCAAACTTGGGAAGCCATTTCTCCGGGTGTTTTGGTAAAGGATGTTGAGCTCCAGGTACAGCTACGGCATCCTGGTCCAACCAGGGTCTAGCAGGGTTGTTCTGATTTTCCATTGGGGTAGTGGGTGTGGAAGGCTGAGAAGGTGAATTGCCTTCGTCTGACGAGGAATCTCCTCTAGAAGAAGAAGGAGATGATGGAGGTGGTGAAGGAGGTATCCCAGATCCTCTTGCAGTAGGATTTAAGATTGGATCTGAAGGATTCACAGTGAGGTTAGTGTCACCTAATTGTTCTCTGATATCAGAGAAGTCCAAAGGTTGACCCCATAGATGGTTTGTTTGCCTAAGACGAGCTAAGGCACTATGTGTTTTAATAAGAGATTGGCGGACAATCTCTTGTATGTCACCACCTGTAGGATTAGGGGTTGTTGGCTCAACTGTGATCTGCGGATCGTCGGTTGAAGCAGTTGTTGTTTGAAAAGGAATATTATTGTGTGAATTGATTCTAGTCACTATAGGTGAGCGATTAGGGGGTGGAGGAGTCTTGCGACCACCTCATGCCATTAATTAAGTTCAGTCCCTCCTTCTAGCGCCATTTGTTGACGGGAGAAATTGACCGTCCCTCAACTGGGAGACTGGAACCGGTCCGGGGTTGTCTAATAACCCAAGCCATTTGGAATGAACCACCCTGACGGGTTTAGCGGCTCTGTTAGCCGATCTAAGGTCCTAAGAAAACCAAAGAGAAAAATAATCTAAACTAACTAATCTAACTAAAACTAAACAAACTAAACTAATCAACAATAAACAAAACTAACTAATAAACTAATCTAATTAAAACAAACTACTAAACAAAATAAAATAAAACTAATTATTAAAACAAACTAAACTAATCTAAATATCCTAAATATACAATCTACTAACTAATACTATACTAACTCTAACTAATTAACTGTCTAACTACTAACAGAAATATAACTTATTCACAAAATATACAATATCTACAATTTACAGATTTAGATAAAACCTGAAAAACTCGTTTAAATTCTGCCCTAAGACAACGAGAGATATTTTTTGATTTTTATAATTTTATGAACAAGAGATAAAACTTACTGAAATTAAACAATCTAATATACTAACTACACATATATCTAACTAAAATACTAACAAATACACTAAACGAATAAACAACAAACTGACCTGGAAACGCTCCAGATTTGTCCTGTGTATGATGATTGTTCAAGCAGATCGGAGGGAGGAAACCCGCACCGAATAATCCAGAAGATTCTCGTAAACAATATGCTGCAATGCTCTTTGAGTTGGTTTACAGGACAAACAAGACATAAAAATCATAACAATTATATAATTTATAAATCTCCACAATTAGGTAAACCTGTTATGCAAAGACTTATATAAAATAATCCAATTGATAAAGAAGAGAAATCTGTCATTCATAAACTGAATCAAGTAATTGATATGTTTTTAAATAATGGAAGAAATCAGACATGGATCATATTAATTAATTCATATCATTTGCAAAAGACTAAGATAGCTAAAGTAGTCATTAATCAGATGCAAATTGATAACATAAACATGAAACAAAAGATTGATATTATGAAAAGCTAAAGCTGTAGCAGAACATCAATTTATGTCTCAGTTTGTATTATAATTCCATATCCTTGTTCTCCCACGAATGAGGATGCTTATTACAAAAAAAATAATAAGTATTTATAAGTTTTTCCACAGGGTAAAACCTCCCTGTGGAAGTTATCAAACTGTTTACATAATCTGGGAAGATATTCCCAAGCTCAACTAAACTAGGAAACTAAAATAAAAGTAAAACATCCAAATATCCTCTAAACTGTCCATCAAATCCCATGCAATTCGAATCCACCTGCAAAGGGACCAAAATAGACAAGTTAGAAGACTCTTTTATTAATAAAATGATAAAAAATTTAATTTTATAGACTAGCTACATAATGATCTGATTCTATAGCTAGTCTAAATAAGGTACAAAATCATCATTGAAATTAATCGAAAATATTATAAAAGATTTTAGTTCAATTTACATCCAATAACAATCTGAAAACAAACCATTTAATTTGAATTTGCTATGCAATTCGAAATCGAACAGGATCCAAATCAATTGAATGTTCACAAAGATAGTCGTACTCTGTTTCTTGTGTCATCACAAAATCGAATGCGCAGAACCATAATTCAACCATCGTGAAAATCATTTGATATCAATTTGGAATCGACACAATCAAAACGAATCGCGTACAATCGGTATGCTATTTAAACAGCAGGGATACGATCGAAACCAAACAAAATCCTTATCAAATCGTTATCACTGTGTTGACATAGCCACGAATAGAATGATTCAAACTGGCGTGGAAATCAATTTAAACAAAATCGTAACAGGATTGATTGATTAGCCACAGAGTTCATAATTTGTTATTGCAAATTGGGCGAACAAGATTGTTTTGACTTTGGTCAGAATCGCTCATTTGAATTATAATCGGATTCGACAGGAGTGACAAATATCGATCAATTTGTTTTACGAATCAAACAGATCAGCAATCAAAACATGAGTCCAATTCACAAAACAATCTTGCCAACTCATAATTCAATCAGAATAGAAGTGAATCGAATAGAAAAGGTTTCAACATAGTGATTACGAATCAAAAACATCCCACGATTCGGGCGCATTCACACAGGTTTAATGAGATAATTTTCCATAAAACAGAGTTTTTCTTTCCAAATTAAATTAAACAGAGGGGTACTCATGATTTGGAAAATCTTATGACACAACATATCATAACAAATACACTCCTGAAATCATTTGACAAACACAACATGTGAATCATACGAGATCGAATCCGAGCACAATCGTATTCTAAATTGAGTATGGAAATTCCCGTGAGGAGTGGATACAAGACGAATTGTATTGAAAACACACCATTACTTTCGTTACTTCACTCATACAAACTTAGAAAATGAAATCCAAACGAATAACCATTCAAATCCAGTAAAAATCTATGAGCGAATCGTATATCAAATCGAAATTCCTTCTATTTTTATCAAAACGAAACCATGTACAGGATGATCACCGAATGACAGAGGCATTTGGATGAGTAATTGAGCTATTTAAAAACTGAATTCAAACCATTACATCAAACTAGATTATTTACAAAACAAAAACGATGTCAAAACCATACCTGTATAGCGACGAGGCTGCATTGATTATGCTAGTTTGGAATTTACAATGGCCGTGGCTGATTCCACATTTTTGAAAAGGATGGAGCCGGTTGTCTTTTGCTTTTTGTCTATCACTTGGAGCTTGGCTTTTTGACTGGTTAGCACTGCAATTTGATGTTCCAGTGATTGAATCTTCGACTGGAGTATAGGAACATCAATATAATATCATTCTAACCATGAATTGCATTGGTCACAGGGTGACTTTATGGGTTTAGAAAGAGCAGGCGAGGGTTTGGATAAATGACCGAGGGTTTCACGAGGAAATTTAATACCCGGGTAGTCAGGGTCGTTCTTTAGGCAGGGGGGAAGGTTTGATACAAAATCATAAGGAGGCTCGGGACATAACCCATGCGAGTAGGGGTACTCACTGGACAAGAAACGTTCAACATCAGAATCAGAATCCTCACTCAGAACTATAGGGTTGGACTCGGCATAGGGTTAGGGCTTGTTTTTGGCCATTCTCGAAATGAGCTGGGCGTTCCTTTTCCCTTTGGCATTGGCAGTAAGGTTTGCCTTGGGATTTTTTCTCATAGGCTTTTTAATGGCCTCTACACTCTTAGTCACAGTGTCGGGTAAGTCAATAGGAGGGTCGACCGAGGGTTTAGGTAGTAGGATATGTAAAGGTATAGGTGGTTTAGCCTTGGTTTCAATTACCACAGGTTTATTAGCCTGTATAGGGTTCGGATCCTCGAAACCATTCCGAGCAACGAAAGTGTTCCAACTATCCCCGTGCAAACTCAAATGATAAACAACGATGAGCTTAATAATCCCATGGTGGAATAGGCTGCTGTCAACCTTCTGCCTCTTGAACTTTTTCGACATTTTATACAGGGAACGATGAAAGTAGAAAGGCATGTTTAGAGGATACCCTATAAAAATCATCAGCAAACACAGGTGGTAGAGGAACACAAGTCTGTATCGACCTTCACAGGTCACGAACTGCCTGAATAGCATTAATAAGTCGTGCCATCATGGTTTGAGCATAGATATGGGCATACCTCAGTCACAAGAGGTGACTTTGCGCGAGAGGAACAACAGTGTCCATGGCACTTCCTCGACCTTGCAATTCTTAAACCAATGTTGTCCTATGGCAGGTAACCCCGTGGCAAGACTGATAAACTGCTCATCGATAAATAACTATATGTCGCCCACCTTGGCTCGACATCCATCGAAGGTTACGGAAAACTGTCGTGCTACACAAAGGTTAAAACCCTCAAATCATTGTATAAAGGGTATCCACCCATTTTCCTCCAGGTCACTGCAGGCATTGTCAAACATTAACAGAGCTTGGTGGCCATTGGGCTCAACTCGCATGAATGGAGCCATGGAGCCAAACACATGGTAAGGGAAGGGTTTGTATTCACCAACATACACAGGAGCAGAGCTGCCCGAGCTAATCAAAATGAACGAGCAAAAGGGATAAGCATAAATGCGAGCATGCGAAGGTGGTGGAGTTATTCACTGCCATGCATAACAATTATGGTCAATAGTACCACTACCGATTTACATAGCCATCCGATTCACTATAACACAACTCAACAATCATATCAATTGGCCGACCAATACACAATGGTAAGTGCATGCGCAATCAACGTTATACCAAAGTTTTTAATCCATCAACAGTCAAATTGAAATCAATACCAAACTCAACTATGCGCCAATGTATCAACCGATATCCATAGTTTAACCAATGTGTCGATATGTTTTCATATAACCAACAGTTATGAAAAACAGACATAGGCATTATATTAAAAAGATATGTATGAAATATTTTAACATAATACCTATATATCTTATGAAACCAAAAGGTCAAGTAAATCAAATAAAAATGAAATCCAAATACCAATGCATTACACATTTAATGAAACCAAGTCACACAATCAATATAAGAATGTCCAATGAGTATACTTCGAAAGTTCTACCAGCTACATAATGATAAATAAAAGGTAAGCTCAATAGGCATATCGACAAAAAGATAATGATGATTCAGATAATGACTTTAAAGCGACTTCGGAAGACTTAGTTTTCACGCTTACAGTCATGAAAACTAAACGAAGGTGAACATATAAATGTCGCAAAGAATAAAAATGTCATTTATTGAAAAATGTGACAAAAAAAAAAATTGATGTTTGCAAAACATTGGTGTAGGCAGCTTATAAGACAATAGAAAAATGTGAATTGGCTGCCAACAGGTGGGTTTCTTTCATTTGGGGGTTCTCATTTTCTTCCTCTAGATCATCTTTCTTGGTCTGATTCTCGATGTTTCCTAATATAGGGGATGAATTTTATTGGTCTCCTACAAGGTCTAGACCTTCTTCGTCTTCCCTTACTTCTCCACACTCCTCTTCTCGTCCACCCACTTGGGGACTCCTTCCTCTTTGCAGAGAGAAGCGCAAAGAGGAAGGAGTCCCCAAGTGGGTGGACGAGAAGAGGAGTGTGGAACAAATGAAAGAAAGAAAGAAAGAGGAAATATGGAAGCTCTCCTCAAGACTCACTCATTTCTTCCATTCATTTCTTTATCTTACCCCATCTGTCAGAGTAACCTTTCCCCTTCTTAGGTCATCATCCTACCCCAAAATCACCCTACCCCAAGCATAGGTGTTTAGGCTACCATCCCAGTTGAGGGAATAGTTATCATCCCCTCCTCCATCAAGAATGCTTTGATCCATAGGGGAATTTCCATGAACAATATTTTGTGCGCACCTTCCTTGAAAAATTATTCTGCCTGTGAAAAATATTCATGATTCTCTGCTGCGAATTCAATAATATGTCCTTCGAGAGTTTTGTTAATTCAGAAATTGAGTTCTCGCGTAATCTGGTGATCCAAACGATGAAGTGTTGCGATATTCTCTGTGTCCCATGCACAGGTATTCTTGACAATTTATTTGAATTCTAGAGATTTTTGTATCCAATCTATCCAATAGAATAATTCTTCCAAAAATTTCACCCCGAATATCTCATACTAGTCACTCGATCTTTCTGTGTAAAAGATAGAATCTCTTGTAGACTTCTCTCTTTTACCTCGCAATTACGCTTCCTTCCCAATAAACGAGTCAAAATTTCATTCCCACCATTGTTGAATATCATATCCAAAGATCCATAGAAGAATTCTCCTTACATGTTCCATTTTAAAACACGGTTCCCAACAACGGAACCATTTTGTTGGCACAAAAGTGATCAGACCAGGGTCCTCTTACAATTTCCAACAAAAGGTATCGATGTAGTCTATAGCGCTAGCATTCTCATCTTCCCAGGAGGGAAAAAGTCTCACCCAAAGTGCAACCAAGATGATAAAGAGAGGGAAGGTTAAGGAGAATACTTAGACAAATCTATGAAGTATCAAGATTCATGTTAGTCTTGTGCAAGATAGATTAAATCGGTAGCAGTTTTGAACATTTCCTAACTGAGAATAAAGAAACAGAGTTGTGTTGCCATTCACAAGGAAGAAATTAATCATATTAGACATAAAATATAATACAGAGTAGCATTCAAGAGAATCAAAAGAGTACATAAGCAAGATATATTCAAAATTTTGGTCTCCAATTGTATTAGCATATCAGGTTCTTCTCACATATTGAGTCACATATACAAATAATTAGTAGATACTTTGTAACTAGTGTGAGACAAGGTTATGTCAGTCCCTTGCTCTTTCAAACTCTATAATAATACAAAACTCTATTACATTGACAGTCTGGTTCTTACCCTGATCTCAAGATTCAACTAAGCTAACAAAAATGACTATAGAAACAACAATAATCCCATAAACTCTATTACAATCATATCGATCTCATATATATAATTCGATCTAGGTTTACTGGTTGAGAACCTGAGATTTCTCTCTTCTTCTTGATCTTGTTGCAACTTCTTTATTCAAAAATGATGTTGTATTATCCTTCCAACCGCTTTCTGCTTCTTCCTTTAGTTTGTTGTCCAACTCCTCAATAGCTTACGCAACTTCTGTTCACCTGCAACATAACTTACGCAACTTATATTCATAAAAAAGAAGGGCCCAATGGACCTATCCACTCTTCTCTACAATAGACTCCACAGTCTGTGTTGTGATATTCTATTTCAGAAGTTCTTCACTTTCCAATCCAACCTTTTCTATATAACCCTTGGCTACATCAATCTCTATCAACATTTGTTCTACCCCTTCTTGTAATGGCTCCAACTGATCCTACCCTAACTTCTTCTCTTCTTGTACATTATTCAATTCTTCTTGAATTTTTTTCAACTCTTGCACATTCCTCAACCTATATTGTATTGTCATTTCCTTCTTCTTCTTTTTTTCACTTCTTCTTCCTTTTTTTTCATCTCCTACGACTTTTCATTCTTCTGCAAACGTTTCCATAATTGTGCCCTTATATTGTATAAATTTGTAACTTCCTTGATGCTTTGTGAAATTTTCTCCATATGGCTTGTCTCCTCATGCACTCTTTGTGATATAACTTCTAGTGGCATGCCTGGTTGTAGGAGTGCCATCAAATCCGTGATCTATCTTTTATAATTTTCCATAGCCTGTGTTATCTTTTCAACCTTCTGTTATGTTTGTAAATTTTTTCATTCTTCTATTCTGTCTGTAATTGTATTAAATACTTATTCTACATGTTGCTCGAACTAGACAATATGTTTTTGTTCTTCCTCTCTCTCAACCTTCACTTGGTTTATTGTGATATTTAGTATGTCACTTATTGTCTTAGCCAATTGTAAGTCTGTTGCATCTACATGGGCTCTTGATTGAATCTCTTGTGTGATATTGACTTGAAGTTTATACAACACTTTTTTTGGTAACTTGGGTAGTTCCAAGTCCAATTGGTCTATATATTTCAACTATTTATGTTTTGTCTCCTCATCCATATGCAACATATTCTGAGTAATACAAAAAATTTCACTACCCAACACTATAATCTAGACTGTCTCCGTTGTTGGAATTGTCTTTTCCTAAGCATTCTATTGTGGTTGTCCCTATCCCTTCTATTGTGTTGAATTCACTTGCAGTTGTGAAAATGTGTCCTTAACTTATGTCATCTTCCATACGATCTCCTCTCACTTCTTTTGAACATCGTACCACATGTTTGTTGCGCAGTCCTACACTTTTTCGGCAACAAAGTCCACTTCATATTTTTCCAATGTCAACTCAGGGACACTCTTGTGTGCCTTCATATTATTTCTCTCACATGATACTTGTAACATAGTCGTATTCATCAACAAAGTGTTTATCTATGCTATAGTTGTTGGTACTTCCATGTCTAGTACCTCTCCTCCTCCTATTTACTCTTATGTGGGAACATTTTTATCCTTATGTACTTATCCATTTGTTACCTAGGTGTGATAGTTCTCCTACACTGAGGGATTTGGAATATTATTTTTTCTAGGTTTTCTATTTGTCGTGCTCCCTCCAGTGTCCTTTGCATGATATGCATCCTTCCTGGTATTTGTTGTTGTATTTTTTTATTTCTTTGATGGTCCAACTTCTACCGGATTTCTTCCTTTTAGTACCTTCTCGGGGGCTACTAGTAACTTCCATTCATCAGGCCAGTCTTTCATGGCCCATTGGACTTCTTCTCTAGTCACATACCTCATTTATAACCAATTCTTCTTGGGATCCCTCTTGGCCTAGATCCACATATTGTGTCTTAACAACTAAAATTTGGCTATGTTTTTATGTTCTTCCACCACTTATAGTGGTATCCATCATGTCTCAGCCACATTTTCCTTCATCTCATCAAAATATGTCGCAAATATGCTAGAATTAGCCTTCCTCATTTTTGTGTCTGAAGCATGCCACAGAGTTGTATATTGCGCTATGTGACACTTTCCAATCCTTTGGAAAAATCCATTGTATTTGCGTTGTCTCCAACCCACCAGAGCTATGAGTATGATCATCCATGAAGAGTCAAACTTTGTTCCTAAGTCTTTTGCATCTTTGCAGTCATCTAAAAATAAATTCAATAATTATGGGTACCAACTAAGTAAACTTCCTTTCGCACACAACGTGATTACTGCTATAACACTTGTTGGTGCTTCTTCTTTGCAAGACTCCCTCAATAATTTACACAACATCAAATTGGTTACCAATCTTGTCATAGGTTTGTTGATCCTATTGATTATTAACCACCTTGATCCTCTGTTAGTACTATACTTCTTCTTCATCTCTTTGGTCAAAGCCTTCTCCTTATTTTTGTCATCCAAATATTGTTTGGGCTTCTCTCCATCTATTGGAAGACCTATAATTTATGAAATCAAATCTACATCTATGGACATTGGTATGTCCATCCATAGAAAAACTCCATGCACCAAGGCTAGTAGTTGTTTCATGCAATGTTTTACATATTTACCCCTGTATTGTACAACCCTACAATCCACTATCCATGTATTGTACAACCCTACAATCCACTACTTTGGTTCAAAGATTGGATCTCCTTTCGGTCTTGTATCTTTTATCTCCATATACACCTATGATGCAAACTCATGTAATTTTTCCCTGTCTTCAATGTCATGGTCTGCATATTTCAATCTATCCACATATCCTAAAAATTCACTGAAAGGATTGTGACACCTTTGGGTATGCATGATAATGTCAATGTAAATTTTGTCTGTTTGAGTTGTGATATATATATTATATGTTTTCCCTTAGACTTTTATGTTGTTTTGGATGGCCCTTGTTCCTGGTGTGCATCCTCTTCTTCCTCTGTGTCGAAATTTTATTGGCCTGTGACATCCTCAACCTATACATGTTCTTTTAACTACCACACCATCTCTACGATGGGTTTTTGTGTTT
Organism: Picea engelmannii; assembly: GCA_009831015.1. Classification (NCBI taxonomy): domain Eukaryota; kingdom Viridiplantae; phylum Streptophyta; class Pinopsida; order Pinales; family Pinaceae; genus Picea; species Picea engelmannii. The sequence goes on along the minus strand of ML782461.1, from coordinate 107,845 downwards.
CTTTGGCCTATTCCATAGGTTCATATTATTTTTTTCTCTTGTCTTCTTCCACATTTATCTTTTGCGATGATCCCAAACCCAACTATTGTATAGGGTTTTTTTTCTTCATCCCTAAGATCCACATCCATTTTCTCAGTCACTGGTTCTGTCTCTTCCACAACTATTGAACTATTGTTTTAATGACAAGTGATGAGATCGCATCCACATCAACGAATCCTTCTAACTGAATAGGGTTTTCTACCTCTATGGTAGCTTGCTCCTACAAATATCTTGTGGCAATGCATGTTTTTCTTGCAATGTGAATTGGAGCTCCAACCTTCGACGATGTCATTATGCAAATTCTTGAAAATGTTTCTCTGAATCATCGCTAGATACTTTAGGAATTCTTTCTTGTACTTAGGTTTTTACTCCTTGGCTCTCATCTACAACAAGTCACAATGAGTCTTGCTGTGTAATTTTCCTTCTTTTATACCCCCTGTCATAAATTCTCTATCATGCCCCATTTTTTCGATCACTATTATTCCTCTTTCCGATCGCTTTCCATCCCAATGCGTTGCATTCACCTTTTTCTATCACATTGTGTCTTTAGGTTTTGTTATACCACTTACTATATTCTGCTATGAAATGTATTCTTTAATTGTTTTTCTACCCTTTATCGATCTACTAATTCTTTTTTGCATTTTTCTTGTTTTCCCAAATTGTTTTCTTATTTTTCTTCTTTTAACTCCTATATACAATATGTACAAATCTAATTCTCTATGTGGAATCTATTGAGGGTTACTGGTTCAACTATCCCTATAAAATTTCAATCGACTTCCATTCACCAAACCTTGAATATATTTTCCTGCTACATCGTGCAAATGCACATCGCGTCCTTTTGTGAAAGACTTTATCTCATATGGCCCTAGTCAATGCATCATGAACTTCCTGGGTGCTCCAAATATTTACTATCATAGAGGAGAATCAAATCTCCTTCCTTAACTTTTTTCTTCTTAATGTGTCTGTTATGCCAAGATTTGTCTATTTATTTATGTACTTCCTTGCGAAAACCATCCATAATCCTGTCTTCTTCATGTTCCATAAGTTGATACAATAGTTCTTGAGCTGCACCTTTTTCTGTCATGTCTGTAATGGCTGCAATGCACATAATAGGTATCAAATATTCCAAAGGGACTACTGCTTCCTATCCATACACCAATATGAAAGGTTTTTGTCATGTAAGTTTGTTGTATCTTGTTCTATAATCCTATAATACTTTTGGTATCTTCAAATACCAATCATCCTTGTTCACATTGCAAATTTTTGTTAAGGCATTCTCCAATATCTTATTAAATTCTTCCAATATTCCATTATTTCGAGGATGGTATGGAGCGCTCTTTTGATAATGTATCTCAAATTCTAAAATTATTTATTCATTTCCTAGATGATAGTCTTGATAAAATGATTCCCCTAATCACTCATCAAAATCCTAGGGCATCAAAACCTTGTAATTACCTGCTAAAAAAAAAAGTGTGTTGCAGTATCTACACTATAATGTTTTACTGCTCCTGCCTCATCCCATTTGGTTAAATATTATGTCACAGTAATGATATACCTTGATCCCGATATTCTAGATGGTGGATTAATTGGTCCTACAAAGTCTACTGCCCATTTATGAAACACTTTCAAGGTTACCTGAAGTATAAGGGGAATCTGTTATAGCAAGATTTGCCTCACCCTATGCAATCCTTCCCAGAAGGAATTTTTCCATTTCCCCGTGCATACTTATCTTCCATGTTTGTAAAATCCAGAGCCAAAAAAAAATAATTTTCCACATATACGGATCTTGCACACTATACAACATGCCTATACGTAGACTGCTCCACTACAGCCCGCGTACATCGGGATTTGTGCCAGAAAATGAAAATTAATTTTGGGTTTCCATGTCACAATAGGAGATCTATGATCCTTGGCCTTCCATATACTGGAAACAATCCGACTTGGCCCTTCAGTTCCATTTTGAAGGCTATAAATGGGACAATTCCAAGCTATGGAAGGATAGAGAAAGAATTTGACTTTGAGAGCAAAGTTACTCTAGAGGAATTATTTACTTCATATTGAGTCTGCATCCCTTGTCCTTTAAGTCTAAGCAAAGTGTTCATCCCCAAAGCTCTTCCATTATTGATTGAGAACCTCATTTTTTCTCTCTTATGAGCTTGCCTTTGGTGGAGGATTGAAGTGGTGGAGGCCCAGAGGGAATGAAATTAGTTTCTCTGTTCCAAACTGTGCCGACACAGAAGTCTGTAACATTTTCACTTCTGCTAATCATATATTAATAGAAATACTCTTTTCTCGTCCAATTGATATATTGCAAATATATCGAATTATTATTCCATGGGTGTATTTGTCTTGTTTATTAATGGATTATGTTATTGAATATAGTAACATTATATAATATCACCATATGCCTCTTTTTCTTGGTTGTTGAGGACTAGTTGTAGGTATATTTCTTTGAGTCAAGTGCTCAACGGTGGACTTCATCGAATGTCTAGACGAGGTAGGCCTTGTATCTTGTCTTGCTAGCATATTTGTTTTCATAGCATACTTGAGAAGATAGTTTATTTCTATAGTCATTTCCATCTATTGTAGTTTACCGTAGCCATAGAGATATTTTCCTCATAACAGAATTGGCAACCATACTGGGGATTGAATCTTCTTTCTTAGGGTTTGGAGTAATTTTCTCCTTAGATTTCTCTCGTTCCTATTGTGTTTCTTGTCATATCATTTCTTGACAGCCTCTGTTCACTTTGGGTCTGAGTTTCATCCTTTCTCCCTTGCCTGGCCTTGTTTTGAAACATATACGTGCTTATTGGCCTAACAATGACATACATACGGAGGTTGTCCCTCTACAAGCTATGTATATACGCTCTATTTTCCCAAACAGTCACGTACATCAGTTTTTCTGGTTTGTTTGATTGGTCTGGTGCTTTATGGGTGGGATTTGATGTTTCCTAAGCCTTCTTAGATCTATGTAGTGCATGTTAAGTGCTTGTGGGATGATAGGAAACCTATCTTTGGTTGAATTTCTGGGCGGAATCTTTCCCATCATCTTTTCATTTTCATTGTCCTTGTACATTGGGTTGGGTGTTTCCCTACTTGGTATCCTGCTTGATTTATCTCTTTCTATACATAGTAGAGTTTATATATCAATGTGCTCTTCAGTCCATGCATTTTCATTTTTATTATATTGAAAATACAAAAAAATAAGCATTTTGCAATTCTTGGCATTTTGGTCTTTTTAAGTCCTTGTCATTAGCTTAGTGCATGTAATGAAAGATTGCATTTTTACTTCTGAAGTGCAGAGTTGAAATTGGAAATTGCATTCTTTTTTAGAAGCATATCATTCATTGAAAGTTAAGGTTAGGACTTTGTATTATTCTCATATTTACTTTTCTTGTAGAGTCATAACATCATGAGTTTCACTACCATACATTTTTGAGTAATCAAGACCACTAAAATTAACCCTATAATTTAAACTTGATTAGTCATGATTTTATTTTCTATGGTGCACAAACTAGCTTAAGATTTAATGCCTTGGAATAGGATTTTTGTGAGTAAACTTGTTCAAGGAAATTAAATCAACATATGTGTCCGAGACAGGGACTGGAGAAATCCATTGTATAATTGGTAATATCAGGAGGTTTCGCTCACACTGGAGTCAATCATGAGGTCGTGCGAAGTCAGTTGAAGGGATATCCCCTTGATACCTTCCCAGCATCAGAGATATTTCTTGGGATCTATTCACATCTGGGGATCTTGCTAGTGCCTTTACCTCTGTGAGAGGTGGTACTTTCAAGGTTTTAGGATTTTCTACCCTTCCCATACGGTGGACCTGACTTATGACTGCTTGCTTGTGCATCGGTTATGCAGTGGTTTATTAGTTTCTTGACTTAGGTGCCACATAGGTTACTTGCAGGGGTTATTCTACAGGTACCCTTGGTAAGATAAGGGTCAGACAACACACAACCTTTATGGAGGATTACCTCTCTGGGGGATCTGACTGACTGGTTTTTAATCCCACTATTGACGATAAAAATCTCAACGAGGATTTCACCCGCAAAGTATTGCTAAAGCCTATTAATTATAAGATAATGATATATATGATACTAGTAGGTGGGACCCCCTTGTAGATTGGAGGATCATATCTAATTCTTATTTGATATTTTATTGTTGTTCGACACTCCTTACAGGTTTCAGAATGATTCATGATCAATGTTGGTTCTATTCATGACAGATGGATGAAGGATAATGCATGTTCTTTCTCTTTCTCTAGGCTCAAATTCCATGTCGTAATGGCTTATGATATATGTTGTTACCTTTGCTATTTAGTCCTAGATTTACTACTTGTGACACCTGCAAAAGACACATGTTAGTAACAACAAATAAAGAGCAATTGAAAGGAAATAAAGGAATATAAACAAAAATACAAAAGGAAGAAATTAGACTATACTAATATGCTACACTATATGCATTGGAATTAAAATGATCATTAATAATCCTAGCTAACAAGTAATAGCTATGTGATTTATTGAGTTACATGAAAACATGGTTGATATGCATTATTGTATAGTTGGAAATGGTAAGATATGATGTGGGTGGTGCATTTGACAAGTGATGGATGTGGGTTTTGATGCATGGTTTAATTGAATAAATTAATGGATTAGTGGGCTGGTGTGTACGAAGGAATTGAATGAATGGAAGTTGGAGGTGACGTGCATTTACTACACGTCACTCCATACCCTCCCACTATCCGTCACCCTGGCTTGGCTATTGTTCAATTGTGATTGTTGTGGTTAAGATCCACTTTTCAAGCAGAGGAAGAGCTACTGGGCCAAGATCGCATTTTTAAGGTTTTCGTGGTTATTCATATGTATTTTCGCCATCCATGGACCCTCTATGGTTATGAAATAGATATTGGCTCGGTGATGTATGGGTCTATTCTTTCTTTAAGTATTGCAACTTTGTAAATTGGTGATATTTTTCTAGAATGAATGGTTGGTGTGGGTTTCATTGCAATAAGATTTAAAGTCATAGTTTTATTGATCGTTTTCAGTGTTAGAATCCATGAAGGCCCACTGTCATCCTTACTGGTCTTGGTTGAAGGGTTTTCATTTGGTCCAGGTTGGTTGGTCATCTCCATGCATTCTTATCACCATACCCAGTCGTCTGTTGTTATGGGATTTACTGGGTTTGAAACACTTTGTGTCACTACGCATTGTTTCACTTGGGTATGGGTTTGTTCATGTTATTGATGTTTGCACACTAGGTTATGATGACTATTATGCCAAAGGGATTTCTTAAGGATGATCACTGTTTATTGGCTCTATTTATCTCAGCATTCTTCAGTTGATTGGGAAAACCACGAGGGTTATACCCTAAGTGTTCTAAGTGTTGTTACAAGACCAAAATGGAGCCTTGCTCCTTTGTTCATATTCTCTCCTATCACAGGAGTTGTGACCCTGTGTACGAAGTTAGTGGTGGTATACCCTATGTGTGCACCGTCGGTCTCAGAAGTTCTCAACCAATGTTGGGATCAACTCCAGACTCCTTGTGTTCATCCACAAGGTGAATCCTTGATTACTCAAATCCCAGTTTTGATGAAGGGGAACCTATTATGTCATGTTGGATACATAGTTGATGGTTATGAGATGGTGGTGCATTGTCGATAGTTTTCTATTGTTGGCTCGTCTTTGTTTATTTTCTTAATAGTGGTTTTGGTTATTGGTATTTAGTAACTGCAATTGGTTATTATAACAATCTAATTGATAAGCTCAACATTGTTAATTGGTTTATTGGGGAAATGAGATTGGATACAGAGTTGTTGTCTTTTACATTGTGATTATTGAATTGTTAACCCAACACTAATTTAATTGATTAAGTCACAAAAATGATTCATGTGTGATGCATTGGTATATGTGGGTTTCCTACAACATGTTATGTGTAATTGATAGTTGTTGTGACTGTGTATTTTTAATTTCCAAATGGAAGTATTGCAATCATGGTAACTATGGCATGGTCATTCATTGTATATGTTACGAGAATTGTTTTATTGCATCATCAAAGATGGGCACGGGTTTTAACATAGTGTGTTTTTTTTTGCAATTTGATTAATTTTAGAAATGAGATCGAGCATATTTTTGTGTATGTGTTTGGTTGAGGGAATAACTCATGGACAATGGTTGATATTTTGATGCAAAACAAGGTGAAACAAGGGACTATGGGTTCATTTGGAAATTGGTTGAAATATTAAATGGAACATATGGAAGGAAACATAATTCTTGTCTAGGTCATTTAGAAGGCATATTGTCTTGTTTTGACAAGACTGTTAAAGATTTAATTAAGAACAATGGGCAAGTTAATTCACATAATTGATTGAATTGTACACAATAGTTGTTTAATTGAGCATGGTGATTATTTGGTTAATGTTGGATCTTTTATGTTTGATATAGAATGTTTTATGGATTACTTAATTAATTTTATCAACAATATCTGTTCTCTTTCCCTACCATTATTTCACTTTTCGCTAATTACAATCCCATCGCCTTCCCACATGCATTTTTCATTCCCTGTTCTTAAAATTAATTATAGTCAAGAGAATTATGTATTGAAACAGTTAGATCACAGTGATATGTCCCCTGGTTTACATTACAGTTGAGTGTGTGTTGTATGTGAGCAGTAACCATGATTTGTTTCCCCCTCATTTTAACATTTTTCACTCAATACAAGCCCCTCGCATATCCCATAACCTTTTTTCACCCCTTGCTCATTAACAATAGATAAACAATTTGTATGGATTGGATTGCATGAGTCTGATATGTTGCTGAGCCAAAATCTATTTCATATTTTTAAGGAGTTGTCATGTATGGTTGTTAAAAGGGACTATTTTCTAATCAATTATGCATACAGGAATGAGCTCTTCAAGAAAAGGATGAAAACCGAGGCCCACCATGCCCCTCACAAAGGAAAAACCACTACTACCCCTTCCTCACCTTCAAATGATTATGATAAATCTATGACCTTCTGCATGCATTTGAGGGATGATTTCTTTCCTATGATCAGCGAGATTAAGCCTAAAATCTCCACACTGCCCAAGGAAAATTTGAAGAGATTAAAAGGTGATAGTAGCAACAAGGGAAATATAAACTCACAAACTGGGAAATATGGATTTTAAGTTTTATCTTATTTATTGTTGATGACGGTTGACTTCAGAAATTTTGGACAACATGATGTTCTCTTTGGATATATGAGTAATATATTTTTGAAGGTAATTTCAATTATCAATGAGATAAATTGTCAAATATGAATGTGATTATTGGATTCACAAGGAGGGGTGTTTTGTTTAATTAACTAGTTATGTAATAATTGTTAATAACTAAAGGGAGTCACAAGGGGGCCCACCTACTAGTTATTATTTATTTAAAACCCTTATTATGATTTATGAATTTTCCCCCTTAACTAGAACGTTGGTTGAGTTGTTAGTTAACTTAACTAATGAAGTAGTTGAACTATGTCAACCAATTCCAATTTGATTAAAGGAAAAAGGAAAGGGAGGAACAAAAGAGGATAGAAGGAGAAGCATACTAAGGTTTTCTCTTTGAGTTTATGTTGAGATAGTTTAGTTTTCATTCATTCTTTAATCCATCACAAACCTAATTATTTTTTATGATAGCAGGGTCTTATTGTAGACAATAAAACCCAAGGCTTAATTACATCATTCAGAAACTTGTTTTTCAGAGGTGTTGATCTATCTTTGATAGTCGGTGTAGATTTGTTTGTTTGTGATTTAGTTTTCATGACTGACAATGGATATTGTGCAGAGTCGAGTGGGAAACAATATGTGGCAAGTTGATCCAGCATTTAGAGTTTAGTTTTTTTATTTTCTGTCAAAGGTCTCTTTGTCTGTTCCATCAGGGATGTCTAAGTTTGACTTTGGTCCGAAATTTCTGCATGAAATTTTGTAAAGAGAATGACTCTTTGGTGAATTGGAATGAAATAAAGGATTTATTTATGTCTCATCTGTATTGATTCTCATCTTGGTGTCTTTACTTCTGTCTCTATATTTATTTCAGCAACTATTATATTCAGAAAATCATATTAAAATGAATTTTCTAGCAAGCTTTTGATTGTGAAAAAGACTAGCCTAAGTGTTATAACCCTAAATTGCACTATCCCTGCTTACCTGGCATCAGGCCTACTCATTGCCTTTTCTTGCCAAATCCATGCTGAACAGACTCTTCAAAAACCTCCTAAATCAAGTAACCCGCGCCCTAACCTAGCACTGGGCGCGTTGGGACGCTGGCAGGCCTTCTGCAGCACGCGTGTGAACGCTGGCTGGCCCACTACAACCCTTGTTTACCTAACAAAGAAAAAAATCAGGAAAGTTTCCACCGGGACGAAGAGCTTTTTGTCAGTTAACTGGAACTCCCAGCCATGCATGGCCGAGAGTTCACCTAAAACCCTAGCTCCTTCTAGCCTATAAAAGGAGGGGTAGGGGTACTATTCAAGGGAGGAAAAATCATAGCAAAGAAACTCTGCCAAATTGCCAAGTCCGTTTTGTCCCAACCCTTTAGCCTTACCTCAAGCTTTAGGAGAAGTTCAAGCAATAGCAGTTGGAGGACAAAAGAAGAGGAGGAGCCTAGGATCAGGATCGAGGAACGGTGGCCGATCTCAGAAATCATTGTAAGTTGGTTCATATTGAGATTAATGAAAAAGATACTTTTCCTGTCCCGAATACATGAGTCTTATCTACATTATTTGATTTGTGTTTAATCTCTAACCCCCTAGTAGATCAATAGCATGCGTGTGTAGTTTTGTCTTGATTGCAGGAAAGCTTTGTGGAAGGAGCAGCAGCAGCAAGGGGTTAAAGGCTCAACGGAGGATCTACTTCAACCGTCGATAAAAAGGTTAGTTGATTCTTCCCATGTGTGCATGAGAAAAGGGGTTGAGATTTCGAGTAGAAGGTTAAAAGTTATGTCTTAAGGGTCATGATCTGCGTACAAGTTTAAAGCCCTAGATTGTTAGTCCGTAGGGTAGAATACCCCACAACAGAATTGGTGACTCCACTGGGGATAGTCTTACTCTTAGGGTTTCTGGATTTGGTTAAAGATCTTTTGGGTAGTTCAAAGAAGTTTAGTCTCTGTTTCTTTGTTTATTTTTGTTTTCTGTTAGGTCAATGCTAGCAGGGAACCTGGTTATCAATACCAGTTTTCCTTGACGGATGCTTGACATTCATTCTCAGGACACACAGAGGTACATGCGGCCTGCAGAAGGCTTGCACGCGTGTGCCCGCGCCCTAAATTTCTACAGCACGCGTTTGGCCGCGTGCTGCAATAGTTTCAGTAGCGTGTAGTTTTCAGGAAGCTCGAGAGGCAGTCTCCTCTTCCCCGTCATAAGTTTATCTTCTCAGGGGGATTTCTGGATCCTGTCTGGGTCTTGATTGGTTCATTGTCTTGTGTTTCAGTCTGTCTTGTTGTGTTGTTTTTCTTTACATTGGTTTTTCTTTTTTGCCAATCTTCCTTTTCTGTTAAAGTGATAGCATCTAAGCCTTTTAGAGACTCTGGTTGTCAATACCAGAAGCCTTTTTCAGGACTAGACTGTTTGTGTGTGATTTTATCTCAGTTTTTACACAAGCCCGCGAGCTGTAGAAGCTCAGCACGCGTTTGCACGCGTGCTGTATTGGTGACAGTCACAGGCCTGATTACAGCTTTTCAGCTTGGGTGGGGCAGTCATCCCCTCCTGTGGTGAGAATAGCTTCTCTCAGGGGTCTAGAGTCTGGGGCTGCATAGTCAGCAGGTTAGGGCATTACCCCCTTAGCTTGTGTTTGTTATTAGATTTTTTGATAGAAAAGACAAAAGAGAAAAAATATTTGTTTTATGGTTTTTAGGCAAGTGTTAGAGTTGGAGCTGTTTTGATTTCTTTTCTCGCATTTTTGTGCTTTGATTCTGTTTGCGATCTGCGCTTTAAGCCAGAGTTTTCTTGTTATTCTCTTGGTTTTGTTCTTGTCATCATTTTTCCTTGTTGTGTGATTTTACAACGAAATAAAAAACAATTCCTTGTTTCATTTTCTTCTTGGATTGAGGATTATGTTGTTGCATCAGTAGCTTGGAAAGAAGTCTTGTTGCGTAAGTTTTGCAGTGCATGTCTAGTATAAGTAGCTCGCAGATCTGAGTGAAAATCCTTCATATTTACTGCATAAAATCTTAGTAATTTCAAAAAAACAAGTCTTTCTTGTTGAAAAGTTGTTGGTTTTGCATTTTATCAAAAGTTTTTGTTTCCAAGAATTTTTGTTCATTTTTTGCTTTGAGTCCTTTTACACACCATCAGTTTCACTTCCGCACCTTCAGACTTAACAAAGCCCATTAAAAGCAATGCTAAATAAAATCAAGTAGACTTTTCTGTTTATAGGGTGCATCCACTAGCTCAGGAATAGGGCCTTGGAATAGGTTGGAGAGTAAATTCTCCAAGGCCACCCAAACTAAACATTGGAGTCTGTCATTTAGGGAGTGTAGAATTCCAGTTACAGAAAGTTATTCAGGACCCCCCTCTAACACAGGGGCTAAACACGAGGTCGCGTAAGGAAAGGTAGCGGAGATAACCCCTCCAAAGCTGGACTGAGCGTTGTGGAGAACACATATAGAGGATATGTTAAGGGATTCCGTCGTTAGCATTTTCCACGGAGCTTCGTGGGTCTCGAATCCGTTCGAGGTCCTCAGTCGTCTTCCGGAACACTTGCTCTCGATACCCTTGACAGGTTTCAGGCTTGATACCCTGCTCATTGTGGTCTACCCGATTGTCGACTGTACCCGCCTGATAGTTGTTCACGTGCTGGCAAACTAGTTGCCTATCTTTTCTAGGGACATACACAGGTGACTGCGGGGGTATACCATGGTACCTAGGGCAGACATCAGACCAACGCTTTGCAGAGTAGACCCGGAGGGTGCTTCCGTATTCGAGTTGCACTTGCACCGGTAAGGTACTCTAGTGTTGGTTGTTGTAACTGCTCTTCCTAGTAATATAGTGCTTGCTTGTTTTATCTTCTAGGGACTTTCTTTTAGTGCGTGTTATTGTTTGTTCTTGTAGAATACCTTAGCATGTCATGAATCTTCTCACACAGTGGAGGATTCAGAGCTCCGCTGGTCACGAAGGCTTCTGGGCCTGCCGCCGGTTATACTGGAGCCACCCCCGCCACCTTTGAGGCGGAAGCTGGACCATCAAGGGTCCTTTGAAGCAACTAGGGATTTTGAGCCTGAACATCCCCCGGAGGGATCAGCCGCCAATCTTGGATCGGTTGAAACCTCAAACGCTGATTTTGGGCCGGACATTATTGTGCCAATTCAATTTTACGAAAGCCTATCAGCGCCTAACCCAGTCATGGAACAAATCACTTCTTCTGGGACTTCTTCCATTCCCATCACTGTTACTACCACAGGAGAAGCCTCTCCTAACCTACCTTTGTCGACGGTCCGGGCCACCATGGTCTCGACCACAACTGCGTCGCATAGTGGACCGTCTTCATCTATTGCGGCGGCCACGCAACCTTACACACCTAGTGCGACAGGCGCTCCGTTTTCATACAGTATGCCTAGTTCAGGTACTTTTCCTGCACTCACTTCTTCCATTTCACATACTTTGGGTCTGGGGGCAGGAAGCTCAAACGCTTCTCTGCAAGGTCAACCTGGGGGCACTCATGTCCCTTTCAATGCGTTTCCTTACGCTGGAGGTCACATCCCTCCTTCGTCCCCTTCGCTCGGTGGTCCGCATCAGCAGTCCACCGGGAAACCTACACACACAAGTCCTTTTGGAGCCGGGAGTCAAGGAATGCCTGCGCAAACTATGCTAGTAGGTTTGTCGCCATTTGTTTGGAACAGGACGTTGGGTAATAACACCTTCGCATCCGCTGCTTTCCCATCAGGGGGCACACCCATTTTTGGACAGTCTACACCGGCACAGGGTACTATTCCTGCGCTAGGGGCACATATACCAGGACCTTGGAATTCAGGACAAGGATCCATTCCTTCATCTGGAATGTCGTTCTGGGGTAATTCTTTCCACAACCATTGGAACCCCGAACAGGCCTCTATGCCTCTCCCCACAGGACTGGCATGGGGGAATCCTTCACAAAGTCCCTCAAATACGATGAACGCCCAACATCCTATGGCCTTCATGGGGAATCAACAAACGATGTCTCCTCAAATGCAAAACCCTTACGCTGGTCAAGGAAATGGTTTCTACCAAAACCCTGGCCAGCAACCAAACTTTTCGTGGCAACCTGGTGCCAGTCAAACCCCAGGACCCTTTTATCCTAGCTATCAGCAGCAACCTAAATTTCCTTTCTTGGCAACGTTAGACTTGCCGGATTTAACACGGTTGTTGAATGATCCTATCTGTCACGATCTGCGTTGGCCTCCTATGCCGACGAAGTTGCCTTCGGACATCCCAAAGTTCGAAGCCAAGCCTAATGAAGATCCAGGTGATCACGTGACCACTTTCCACTTATGGTGTTCATCTAACTCACTGAAAGATGAATCCGTCCAGTTACGATTGTTTCAATGCACTCTTATTGGGAGTGTCGCGAAATGGTACATAGAGCTTGATCGTTCACGATATTCCTTTTTTGGCGAACTGGCTATGGCTTTCCTTAACCATTTCCAGTTACCTGTGAGATACGACGCCAGCACAGAGTTGCTAGCCAATTTCGAGCAGATGTCAGCGGACCATATCTCGGATCATATTCGACAGTGGCGACGCCGGAAGAGTCTTATCAAAGTACCCGTCCCACCAGCATTCCTGCTGGAGTGGTTTCTTAAGTCTTTAGTTCCGCAGTTATCCAAAGACGTCGCAACTTCAAGGGTCTTCTCAGAGGAAGATGCCATCATGAGGGCTCAACAGTTTGAGCTTATTTATTCTCAGTCTGGTCTATTGTACACCATCCTGCCGGATGCACCACGATCGATTCTGGACAAAACCAGACAGAGAGCCGGACCGCATGCTGACGGTATTGTTGGTTCGACACAAACCAAGCCCGCTGAGCAATTGACTAAACAATTGCAGCAGTTATATATACAACACTCAGTGGCCAGCCAGAGTCCTGCTTTGGCTTCTCCTACTCAAACGTCGGAAGTACACTCCGTACAGACGACTAATCCAAAGGCCAACCAGCAGCCTGAAGGTAAGAAAAAACAACGCAATAAGAGTAAGGGGGATAAGAAACAAAATGATAATGATGGCGAGGGCACTACAGAAAAGAAGAGGGCGAGGTATCCGTGCAACCTATGTGCGGAAGACCACCCAACCCATTTATGCCCTCGGCTTGCAGAGGCCCAGAAGTTTGTCACACAGCAACAACAAGTTGTGCTGACTAATCCCTTTCAGCATGGGAATAATTTAACTCAAGCCTCTGCAAGTGGCAAAGGGGGCAGCCAGGAAAACTGCCCTCCTCCAAACAACTCATCTTCCGCGAACGTATATATGATGAAAAGTGACGCTTTCATTACGACTAGAGCTCACGACTATAGCAAACCAAGTGCCTCTGATAAGGGCAAAGAAGCTGAGATCCCATCTCTTCCTCTAAAGATCGAGAAGACGTTGGGGGAAACCATGACTCGCATCCCCAAAGGTGCGTTTAAACGAGCTTCTCATAATCCAAATGCAAGGGCCGCCCAGAACTACTCTGTGGTGGAAGATTTGTCACAAACCCCTTGTGCTATGTCCGCTTTGGAAGTCCTCCAAAGTTGCCCTACTCAGAGAAAAGCCTTGTTGACTGCTTTAGGCTCTACTGAGACTTGTAACCCGGGAATGATCATGTTAGATATGACTGACTTGAAGCCTCGTTTGCCTTACCATGTCGCGTTTCAGATAGTAGTGGCTCACCCCACGAAAAATGTTACACGAAATATCTACCGCACGGTGGTCAACGAAGGCGCTTCGACTTGCGTTATGTCGTTAGCATGCTGGAAAGCCATTGGTCAACCTGACCTGTCTCCGTCACCTACTCTTCTCATTGCGTTCGATGGTCATTCTTTCCAACCGCATGGCATCATCCCCTCTTTCCCAGTGCAGCTAGGGGGGAAGACCGTGTGTGTCGAAGTAGAGGTAGTCGACGCCCCCATCGATTACAATCTATTGTTAGGTCGTAGTTGGAATTATGCAATGCAAGCGATGGTCGCGACAGTCTTCCGAGTCCTCTTGTTTCCACATGAAGGCCGGATCGTGACCATTGATAAGTTATCCTTCTCTCGCCCTGACCCAGCCTTGGGGGCATCCACAGTTCCCATGGTAGATAACCCTCAAGCCGGTGTCGTTAACATAGGAGTTGGTTTGTGCCCATCTTTGATGGGTACTTTCGATTACCCACCTCCTCAAGGCGATGTCAAGTTCATCTCAACTCACCACAAGGCTGAGATTTTCCATGTTTCGTCGTTCTGCACGACTTACTTTGAGGATCCGTGGATTCTTCCTTCCCCATCAGACATGATGGATGCGACAGGGCACATCGGCATGTCCATGCCCTTGTCGGCTGCTGAAGTAGCGTACTCTTTAGTCCAGCAAGCTTCAGCTACTCCCGATCCGACTCCCGCACAAGAGTTGGATCCGCTTCCGGAGCCTATCTAGGCTCAGGATTCTCTTGTCGACACCGATTCGTTAGATTTAGTCTTGCCTTCAGATGAAGCTATAATCGAAGCAATGACTGGTCCGGACAAACCTTGGGAAGATCTTCATCACAGATCATACTTCCTCCCAGAGTTACACCGAATCGAGGCAGGAGAGTTCACTATCACCATGACGGGAGATCAGCCTTGTCCCATTAACCTCTTAGCTACATTGGATATTTATGCTAAAGGAAACATGGCGACTATTGCTGCCACGATACCTATCAATATCTCCCGAAACCCCGGCGTCATGGAGAATGTCTTCGTCGGAGCGGATTTCTCCCCCGAAGAGATTCAAATTTACACGGATCTTTTTAAAGAATTCCGTGATGTTTTTGCTTGGTCTTATGAGGAAATGCCAGGCATCGATCCGAAAATAGTTGAACATGAGATCATTACGTATCCGGACGCAAAGCCTGTTCGACAGAAACTTCGTCCAGTTAATCCAAGGAAGGCAGCAGCTATCAAAGATGAAGTTGAGAAATTGCTTAAGGCCGGGTTCATATACCCTATCCACTTGACTGAATGGGTGTCCAATCCCATGTCAGTCGATAAAAAACAAGGCACGATTCGTGTCTGTACCAATTTTCATGATTTGAATAAGGCATGTCCGAAAGATAATTATCCAACCCCATTCATCGACCAGATCATTGATGAGTGTGCCAGTTGTGAAGCCTTTTCATTCATGGATGGTTTCTCGGGTTATAACCAAATCCAAATCAAACCTGAGGACCAACACAAAACGGCGTTCATTTGTCTATGGGGTACATTCGCCTATCAAAAAATTCCTTTTGGTCTTAAGAATGCTACAGCTACTTTCCAGCGGGCCATGTCTTTTGCGTTTCATGACCTCAAACACATAGTCGAGGCCTATCTCGATGATCTAGCATCACGCTCTCGCAAACGAAAAGATCATCCTATGCACCTCCGACTAATCTTCGAACGCTACCGCTACTTCAGGATTCGCTTGAATCCCAACAAGTGTAGCTTTAGCGTCACGTCAGGACGACTGTTAGGTTTCATCGTTTCAACAACGGGGATCATGGTGGATCCTCTTAAGGTGGAGGCAATAGTCCAGTTGCCCCCCCCACGCACAATTTTACAACTTCAGAGTCTTCAAGGTAAGGTGAATTTCTTACGACGCTTCATCGCCAACTATGCTGAAATCACCAAGGGCTTCATGCGTTTACTGAAGAAAGACGTTCCTTTTCTCTGGGACAAGGCCGCTCAGCGCTCTTTCGACGCATTGAAACATGCCCTTACAACCGCACCTCTTCTATGGCCACCAAACTATAACAAGGATTTCCTATTATATCTGGCTGCCGCAGAGTCAACTATAGGCATGGTTTTAGTTCAAGAAGATGATTCGTTTTCCAAATACGTGATCTATTACTCGAGCCGAGGCCTCGTAGGACCTGAACTTAATTACACCCATCTCGAAAAACTTGCGTTGGCAGCAATCCATGCTGTTCAACGGTTTCGTCACTACGTTCTGTTTTGTAAGACCACTGTCGTTGCCGTCATGAATCCATTTCAGTACATGTTGACATGACGAGTTATCGGTGGAAAAATCAGTAGATGGATGGTCATCCTCCAAGAATTTGACTTAGATTTCGTTTCAGCGAAGTCCAAGAAGTCACTGGTTTTCGCAGAACTTATTTCGGAACTTCCGGTTGAGTCAGGTGACGTGGTGCCTGAGGAATCACCTATCTGGGGGTATATGTTTTTGATCGAATCGTCTGACCCCTGGTACGGAGATATACTGATCTATCTCCAGAATTTGAAGTGTCCTACCTCTACTTCTCGTGATGAGCGTCGGCGGATACGCCATCAGGCCAAGAACTATCTTATACTCAATGATACTTTGTATCGGCGAGGTGTAGATTGTATTTTGCATCGATGCCTCACTCATGAGGAGGCCGTCATAGTGCTCAACGATTGTCATACAGGAGCTTGTGGCGGTCACTTATCCGGGTTGGCAACAGCCCAAAAATTTTTACGAGCAGGTTACTTTTGGCCCATGCTTATAAAAGATTGTATCGAGGTGGTCAAGAAGTGCCATCCGTGCCAAATCTTCTCACGGAAGATGAGGGCACATCCATATCCTATGTTTCCTGTTATCATCGTTGGTCCCTTCACCAAGTGGGGGATTGATTACACTACTTGCAACCCCCCGTCAGCCAAGGGGCACCGCTATATCATTGTGGTTGTCGACTACTTTACTAAGTGGGTCGAAGCCATGCCGACGTTCAAAGATGATGGAGAGACTGCAACTCTCTTCTTATTTAACCAGATTATAGCACGGTTCGGCATCCCGAGAGAGATTTTCACTAACCATGGCAGTCACTTTCAGAATCAAATGATGATCGAGTTAACATCAAAGCTTGGGTTACGGAAGGAACACTCATCACCCTATTATCCCCAAGCCAATGGGCAAGTGGAAGTTGTTAACAAAACGCTTAAGACAATGCTACAGCGAACCATCAACTCAGCCAAGTCAAACTGGCATTTGATGTTATATTCGACATTATGGGCTTACCGAACATCCGTTAAGACTGCAACCGGTTTCTCACCTTTCCAACTCGTTTACGGGTTGGAGGCAGTCTTGCCCATCGAATGTGAAATTCCATCTCTGAAGTTGGCAGTACAGTTACTGCCAGACACTTCTCTGCTTGAAGAACAGTTAGTACACCTTGAGCAGCTTGATGAGCAGCGTCGCAATGCGGCCCTAGCCACTGAGGCTCATAAGAATCAGGTTAAGTGTCAATATGATAGGTCTGTTTGTCCTCGGGTTTTCTCTGAGGGTGACCTTGTCTTGGTTTACGACCAAGATAAGGACCCCCTGGGGGCAGGAAAGTTTAAACCCATGTGGTTTGGACCCTTCATTGTTAAGGAGGTGCTAAAGAAGAGCGCTTATCGTCTGGTCGATTTTGAAGGGAATGTGTTGATAGAGCCTAGAAATGGGCTCTACCTCAAGAAGTACTACTCATAGGGTCACTATGGGTAACTTTTTGTAATATATGTATAGTCTTTGTGCGATTAATTTCTTTCGTTTCTTTTGTAAAACATGTCATGGATGTGTCATTAATGTTATCTTTCGTCACTATGGAAGATGTCAAGTGAGTCCGAGGTGTTCATTGTGTATGCAGACGGGGCTAGTCGACACACGCGGAGACTTGCCTCCGCAGCTTGGGTAATCTTTACACCACAGGGTCAGTTGTTATCTTCCGGGGGGATATGCTTAGGTGACACCACCAACAATGTTGCCGAGTATAGTGTAGTTATTGAGTTGCTTCATGATGCTTTGTCATTGGGTATCTCTCGTCTCCGGGTCTATCTAGACGCTCAACTAGTTGTGTCGCAGCTAAACAGAATATACCGTGTGCACGATCCTACTTTACACCGAAGATTCCTTAGGGTATGTCTCTTGGAACACAACTTTGATTATATTACATATTTTCATGTTCCTAGGAGTCTAAATCAAATCACAGATACTCTAGCTAATCACATTTTAGATTGGCATCTTGCTCACACATAAAGAAAATCATGATCAAACACATGTAAAAATATTTTTGTACACATAATCCATAAGACACAAAAAAGAAATAAAAATCATATATATACATCATAAAATCCTCAGAGTACATGGATGGGCGCAAGTGCCTCAAAAAGTGGGAGTCATAGCGAGTCACTAGGGCTTATGCCCTCAAAAAATATATACATATAAGTGCTCGAGGCACATAAAAGTCTACAAAGGCTGTTCAGGGCCTATGGGCCCTGTTATACTCATGTACAGCCCGACCCAAACACCTAAACAATCGGACCCATGTCCGAGGTAACCCCACCAAATGAGTTTGCATGGAGGGCGGAAAGTCCTCTATCTCGATCATGGGCACTGTGCGGGTGAGCTCAGTGAAGTTCCGCTTAACCCACCTAAGACACCTCTCAGCCTCTCCAGCTGGAGGGTTCCCTGCTACTGCTACTCCCCTAGCGGCGGCAACTGCGGCCTCTGACCGTGGGCGATGCCTGTTCCGCGCAAAATCGACGGGCCGCACAGGTCCCACATCTGCACACAACACAAAGATTCACCCATCAGAAACTCTGTTATCCAAAAACATGATATATATCAAAAAAGACATAAAAATTACATATGCAAACAAAAAAACTACAGGAGGAGACTTACCTATCTCCCCTCGCTCCTCGCCAGGTGGCACTGGTATGGATGGATCTCTGGAAAAATCAATTCCCGCATATGGGTAGTCCTCAATAGCGGGGATCTGCCGCGACAACCAAGCAAAGAAGTCGTCGTCGAAGGCCTCCACGGTCCTTCCGCCACCCTGTCGCGGAAGTAATGCTGCCCATCTACACATTGCCGGGAATGTCGCCACATGTCCTCGTACCGTCATCCGAGGACTAAAACATGGAACTCTCTCAAAGAACAATGAGCAGAGAATAGTCCCAAACCCAAAGTTCCTGTGCCTGCGCTGACGACAATCTGTCAATTGCCTCTTCATGTTCTCCAGCAATGTGGTACTCCAGTCGTATATCTGTGCATTCATGCACTGGACTGCACATTTCATCTGTGCACGAGATGCCTGATGTATGGCTGTCGAGCCGGTAATCCGCCCAATCAATGATAAGATGGTCTGAAGAACAGGGCTGATGATACTACCAACCGGTACCGAAGAGGTGGCCTGGTTGGTCCCAGCCACGCAGTATTCTGCTATCAACTCCGAGACTTTGCTCGGCTCCGCAAGAAAGGTCTGAAAGTTAACGGATTCCCCTCTTCTCGAGAGGCCCGTCAAAAAGTAGATATCCTCGGTGGTGGGCACCAAGGATTGCCCCTCGATCATAAAGGCCTCTGCATCGGGGTGCCAGTAGTCAACCAAGGCGTTCAGTAGCCTGGTTTGTGCGCGCATGAACGGACATAGGAAGAACTTCACTAAACCACACTGCATCAGCGCGGCCATCACATTCGGATCAGCGACTGCTGCCTCATGCTCCCTCTCTCTCCAATGCACATACATCCTGCAGAGATCACAAGTAAAAAAAGAGAGATTAGGATCTTGCAAATTAATTTTTCCACCACGGGGGTAACCCGTGGGCTGTCTAAGTGACATTCGCGGGTACCCGTGCACTGCTTAAGCACAGTGCGAGGGTACCCGCGGGTTGTCCTTGGACATCCCGTGTTTGGCTAGGGCCGGCCTCAAAAAGGGCGATGACCACCCCCCCAAACAACCAAAACACTATAAAGGAAGAATTGAAATGCAAGATGGGGGAGTTTGTACTTACTTGGTCTGAGAAGAAGTTTGTTTGGTCCACTGTAGCTCCCGGAATCGCAATATCTGGCAAAGGGGGTCTTTTGGCTCCAGAGTCAATTTCCAAATCAGCAATGGTGATAATGAGCTGCCAGCTTCTATTTATAGACTTTTTGGCCTCTTTTTGT
>ML782461.1:41659-83259 GCA_009831015.1 Picea engelmannii | reverse complement strand
CTTAGGAAGCTTTGCTCGTTACAGAGTTGTGTCCTCCACCGTTTGGTTACTCTTCCAAACATATGGAGAGTTTGCGTTGCCTCCTGCTTCGCAGACTTATGATTAACAGATATGCTGCCTGAGTCTTATCACTTGTCGTGCTACTGTCCAAGGGAAGTCTGTTACTTAGCCTGAGTCGGCCACTCTGCAATATGTCTCTTGTCTGCATACCCGGCCATCCTGAACATCCAATCAAGTCTTTGTTCGAAATCACTGAAGCCTTCAGTTCGATCATCAAGATTATCAAGTCCATAACCGACGAGCCGTCGAAGACCTCTAGGTAGTGCAGTCGTACACTCATATTACACTCCTACCCAAGTTTTACAAGACTTTGAAGTTGTTGCTCGAGCTCTGAAGTACAACCATCAAGCCGAATCAGCTTCGGAGAGATGGATACTTTCTATGTATATCTTTATGATTTCGAGATGTAGCTCCGCTGTGTACTGTTTGCGGCTACTCTTTATAGTTATTTGACATGGATCTACAGTGTATTTGATTGGTAGCCATGGTTCTGATTTATCTCGAGCATGGGTATGCCTGCCTCGGTGAGCCATTTGATATTTTTTGCAGACGGCACTTCCCGATTCCTGATTCCTGGGCTCACTCATTCAGCATATCAGTACAGATTGGTAAAGAATTGGTAATGTATTTCGGCCATCAGATGCTCTTCTGACCTCACACATTAGGGGGCATCTGTTATAACCCTAAATTGCACTATCCCTGCTTACCTGGCATCAGGCCTACTCATTGCCTTTTCTTGCCAAAGCCATGCTGAACAGACTCTTCAAAGACCTCCTAAATCAAGTAACCCGCGCCCTAACCTAGCACTGGGCACGTTGGGACGCTGGCAGGCCTTCTGCAGCACGCGTGTGAACGCTGGCTGGCCCACTACAGCCCGTGTTTACCTAAAAAAGAAAAAAATCAAGAAAGTTTCTGTCGAGATGAAGAGATTTTTGTTAGTTAACTGGAACTCCCAGCCATGCATGGTCGAGAGTTCGCCTAAAACCCTAGCTCCTTCTAGCCTATAAAAGGAGGGGTAGGGGTACTATTCAAGGGAGGAAAAATCATAGCAAAGAAACTCTACCAAATTGCCAAGTCCATTTTGTCCCAACCCTTTAGCCTTGCCTCAAGCTTTAGGAGAAGTTCAAGCAATAGCAGCTGGAGGACAAAAGAAGAGGAGGAGCCTAGGATCAGGATCGAGGAATGGTGGCCGATCTCAGAAATCATTGTAAGTTGGTTCATATTGAGATTAATGAAAAAGATACTTTTCTCGTCCCGAATACATGAGTCTTATCTACATTATTTGATTTGTGTTTAATCTCTAACCCTCTAGTATATTAGTAGCATGCATGCATAGTTTTGTCTTGATTGCAGGATCGCTTTGTGGAAGGAGCAGCAACAGCAAGGAGATAAAAGCTCAACGGAGGATCTACTTCAACCGTCGATTAAAAGGTTAGTTGATTCTTCCCATGTTTTCCTAAGAAAAAGGGTTATAGGTTTGGGTAGGAGGTTAAAATTTATTCTTGAAGGGTCATGATCTACATGCAAGTTTAAAGCCCTAGCTTGCTAGTCCGTAGGGTAGAAAAACTCCACAACACTAAGCACTTGTAATCAATACTTGTTAGTTAGGATTTTATTTTTTATGGATAGAAATATAGGGTGACATTCTCTCCTATTTTTCTTTAGCCAAGTAGAATATGAAAATGCTTGACTAAGATCATTTCATATCTTTTCCTCAACATTTATTTGGCGACCATATTGGGGAGATCTTCAATATCTCTCTGGTTAATTTTTATACTCGATTTTCATTGACACATCTGTTTTTTTGATATTGATTCTTTGACTGTTTTATTTTTTATTGAATGTACCTGTTACAAAGCATCCTAATATTGAGCCTTGTCTTCAAGATCAGAACCACCTTGCTTTAAACATGTTTAACACTATTTTAGACACTCCCAATACCCGTGTTTATCTTAATCATTCATGGGCAACAATTGAATGAGATATTAGTGCCCAAGAACGTTGGGAAGCTAGACGTAGACAACCTAGAAATCAATAGTAACCTTCTTGTTTCTTCAATTTTAGCCTTTCTTTCATGTTCTTAGACTCTCATGTTTCTGGAAGAATAAGAGGCTTATCACCATAAATTAATCCTATTTCTGAAATAGGAAGAAGGAATGTCATGTTATCTACCCAACAAAGTGCTCTAAGGAGAACTTTGTTTGATTCATCCAGTTTGTCTTTATTTCCCTCATATATCATCCACGAGATGGCATCCAGTGGTGGACTTGGAGGCACTGGAAGTGCTTCCTCCTCTCATTCTTCATCTTCATCAATGATTGGTAGCTTGTATATCTATCATATCCCTATCCAATGCACCACAAACCCTGCCAAAGTCATTAAAAAGTATGGGCTTTTTCAGTTTGAAGAAGACACCACAACCACACCATGGCATATGTCCTCTCCTCTTAACTTAGCACCTGCTACTCTTCTGATTCCTAAGTTCAAGGAGAGTCTTCCCAAGTTTTTCGGAAATAACACTATCACTACAACTGAACACCTGGTGGAATTTTCTAATGCTTGTCACAACATAGGAGCCAATGAAAATGATACTTGCATGTGATTTTCGTCAATTCCTTGGAAGGAAAGGCTGCGAACGATTTCTTTGACCTTCCTCCTAAGATTATGTCTACTTGGGAGGAGTTAATATATTGGTTCAGATCCACTTATGGGAAATCTAAAATCCCATCTGAGAAGTTACGATAATATAATAAAGTCACCTATAAGGATGGTGAAACCATCAAATCCTTCAACTTGTGTTTCACTAAGTTATACAATGAAATCCCTGAACTCATTCGACCCTAGAACCAAGTTGCTTTCATGCATTACTAAAATGGATTACGTTACCCCTACAATCATAGGCTTGAGGAAAAAACCATTGATAATCTCGGTTCCGCTCTGCATGCTTGTTCAGAGTATGAAGAACAAATTGAAAGAACAAGTATTCCCCAGGGAGAATCGGTTAAACAAACATACATGTCTGCCCCTTTACAACTAGTACAATATATGAAAAATCGTATGAGTGGAAAGGAGATGTCTCCCCTCTCACCCCTGGAGCTTCATCCTCTTATGCACCTCCCTTTAGGAATTCAATTGAAAATAATTTTCAGCCTAAAGCTATCTTGCCTAGAAGTTGGTGTAAATTTTGTGAGGAACACCATGAGGAAGCCACATGTGAGGTAAGGAATAGTACCAGAGATAATATCTTTGGTAAAATACCCAAAACTACCATTGTTGTCCTAGATTTCGCAGAGCCATAAGATGTCATGATCATCAATACTAGGAACAAATCCTATGCTCCCAACGGAAAATTTGATCCTCCTCGAAATTCTTCTACCCTGAGCTCATCCTCACCCACTACTACTGTTTAGGTTCCTAAGGTTCCTAAAAGTCAAGGAACAACCTCTCCTCTCCCCTTTTCAAAACACAATATCTTGAATCAGTTGGTCAACATCAAATAAGATGCAACCCTTTTGCACATGGTTGTCGTCCCTGAACAACAGATGCATCTGAAACAATTCATGGAATGGAAAGATTTCATTGTATCCAACCTCTCTGAAGAGGTAAACGAAGAGGATTCGTCTATAAAGAAAGTAGGTGTACATAACTTTAGATACCCTATAAAAAATCCCCCTTTTTATATTTTTGTAAAGATTATGGACAAGATTTTCCATTGTTGCCTCATTGATGGCGGGTCAGGCCCATGTGTGATGTTGAAGATTATTATGGAAGATATAGGCTTGTATTGTAAAAATTAAAATGCCAAAAGCATGATCTCCTATAATATCCTACAACAAACAAACATAGGTCAGATTAAAGATGTGACCTTAGTTTTGTGCGCTCACCCTGAAATAAGGACAACCCTTAGTATTTAGGTAATTGATATGCCAGTAAGAAATTACTAAATCATCTTGGGAAGAGATTGGAAAGCTTTAATGGGTGGATACCTCTCACTCGATGGGACACGCTTATCTATTCCTCATAATGGTAAAAACATTATAGTCCTTAGAGAGGGAAAGATTTCACCCTACATAAAGAGTGTCCCACAGCCTAATGTAAACTATATCAAAGTGAAACTAGGGGTGTATTCCATCTTTTCTGAGGAGGATAACATTTCCATGGAAAAAATTGATTAGATGAGGTTTGTGGCACATGAACTTTGATGGTTCATTCTCTAATGAAGGTAACGAAGATGGCATTATCTTGATTTCTCCTGTAGGAAAAATCCATAACTTTTCTTACAAGTTGGAGTTCTCTTGCACTAGCAATGTCACTGAATTCAAATCTTTATTATTAGGCATTGAAAATGCCTATAATCTTGGTTGTGGTCAATTTTTAGTTTTTGGGGATTCCAAGCTTGTTATGAACCTTGTATGTAAAATTTACTCTCCTAGCAACAAGTTGATGAAACGATACACCCAAACTATTTGGGAACTTATCTCGAACCTTTTATCTTTCAACATCACTTATGTTAAGAGGGAGTTAAACTCAATGGCTGATCGGTTAGCTATTTTTGCAGCCTCTCCTAATCGACAACTTCTACCACACAGACTTGATTGTACCTTTCAATATTTGTATCATCCGCATATCCTCGACAATATAGAATCCTGGAAGGTATTCCCTAGCAATGAGAGCATTTGTGCTTTCATTCAAAATGAACCTTTTAAACCTAAGGAAATTATATCCATAGAATATAACGAGATTCCTAAAATCTTGACTCCTCTAGAGAGTTCATTTTCATTGAGTGATGTAGGCAATAAGGAAAAACATAAAGAAGAGGAGTCGAAAAGGAAGGTGGGTGAAACCATCTTCTTGCGCATTGGGTGTTATAACCCTAAATTGCACCACACATGCTTACCTGGCATCAGGCCAACTCATATCCCTTCCTTGCCAAAGCCATGCTGAATAAACTCTTGAAAATCCTCTTAAATCAAGTGACACGCACCCTAACTCACTACTGCATGCGTTGGAATGCTGGCAGGCCTACTACAGCCTGCGTTTACCTAACAAAGCACAAAAATAGGAAAGTTTCCGACGGGACAAAAAGCTATGGGTCAGTTAACTGAAACTCCTAGCCATGCATGGCCGAGAGTTCATCCAAAACCCTAGCTCCTTCTAGCCTATAAAAGAAGGGGTAGGGGTACTATTTGGAGGAGGAAAATTATAGCGAAGAAACTCTGCCCAATTGTCGAATCCATTTGTCCCAACCCTTTAGCCTTTCCTCAAGCTTAAGGAGAATTAAAGAAAAGTAGTTGGAGGACAAAGAAGAGGAGGAGCCCAGGATCAGGATCAAGGAGCGGTGGCTGGTCTCTATCATTATTGTAAGTTGATTCATCTTGAGATTAATAAAAGAATACTTTTCCCGTCCCAATGCATGAGTTATTTATGATTTGTGCAATTTATGCTTAATGTCTAACCCTCAAGTAGAAAAATAGCATGCATGTGTAGTGTTTTGTCTTGATTGGAGGTTAACTTTGGAAGGAGCAGTGCAAAGAAGCGGGCAAAGTGCAATGGAGGATCTACACCAAACATCAGTAAAAAGGTTAGTAGTTCCTTTCCATGCATATGTCTTAAAAGAGGGGTTCAAGTTTTGGATGGTAGGTTAAAAGGTCATTTCTTTAAGGTCAAAAATCTGCATGCAAGTCTAGCCCTAGCTTGTTAGTCCGTAGGGTATTATTTCCCAACAACAGAATTGGCGACTCCACTGGGGAAGATACTCTTAGGGTTTCCAAATTTAGTTGAGGTTCTTGGGTAGTTTAAAGGATTTTATTTTCTGTTTCTTTGTTTGTCTGTTTTCTGTTAGGTCAGAGCTAGCAGGGAACCTGGTTCTTTGTACCAGTTTTTCCTTGACTGTTGCTTGACATTAATCATCGGGACACATAGAGGTACACGCGGCCTGAAGAAGGCCTGCACACGTGTAACCCACGCCCTAACCTTCTACAGCCCACATTTGAACGTTGGCTGTAGTGGTTTCAGTAGTGTGTAGGAGTCATAAAGCTTGAGAGGCAGTCTCCCTCTTCCCTGTCAGAATTATACATTCTCAGGGGACTTTCTGGATCCTATCTGAGTCTTGCTGGTTCAGAGTCTTGTCTCAGTTTGCTTGATTGTGTTTGTTATTCTTTGCAATTATTTTTCTGTTCTGTTAAAGAAGGAGCATCCAAGCCTTTAAGAGACCCTGGTTGTCAATACCATAGGCCTTTTCCAGGTCTGGGCTACCTGTATTTAGTTTTGTATTAGCATTCATACATACATGTGGCCTCTACAAGGGTAGCCCGTGGGTACCCGTGCCCTGTTATAGCTTAGCACGCATTTGCACACGTGTTGTTTCAGTGACAGTTGTGGGCTTGATTGGGTGCTTTTCAATCAGGGTGGGGCAGTCATCCCCTCCTATGGTGAGAAGTGTTCCTCTCAGGAGTTTGAGTCTAGGGTGGCACAGTCAGTAGGTTAGGGCCTCATATCCTTAGCCTATTCTTTCTTAGTCGATTGTTGATAGAAAAGATAAAAAAGAAAAGATTTTGTTTTATGGTTTTTAGACAAGCGTAAGAGTCGGTGCTTTCTTGATTGTCGTTGTGCGTCTTTTCTCTGGTTCTTTGCGATCTGCACTTTAAGCCGTGATTTTATTTTGTTTTCTTGGTTTTGTTCTTCTCGGCATTTTCCCTTTGTTGCTTCATTTAGCACTTAAATAAATAAATAAATTATCTCTTTTTCATTTGCTTCTTTGTTTGAAGATTGTGTTGCTGCATCAATAGCTAGGAAGAAGTCTTTTTTCATAAGTTTTTGCAGTGCATTTAGAGCATAAGTAGCTCACAGATTGAGTGAAATTCCTTTATGTTTGCTGCATGAAATCTTAGAAAATTCGAAAAGAAAAAGAAATCTTTCTTGGTGAAAAGTTGATGGTTTTTGCATTGTTTGTAAAAGTTTTTGTTTCCAAGCATTTCTTATTCATTTTGCTTTGAGTCTTTACACACCATCAGTTTCACCTTCATACCTTGTGATGTAAAAAATCCCATAAAAGAAACGCTAATTAAAATCTATTAGACTTTTTGTTTGTAGGGTTCATACACTAGCTCAGGACTAGGGCCTTGGAATAGGTTGGAGAGTAAACTCTCCAAGGCCACTCAAAACCAAACATTAGAGTCTGTGATAGGGAGTGTAGAAGTCTAGTTTCGTGGAAGTTATCCAGGACCCCCCTCTAACACAGGGGCTAAACACGAGGTCGCGTAAGGAAAGGTAGCGGAGATAACCCCTCCAAAGCCAGACCAAGCGTAGTGGAGAACACATATCGAGGATTTGTCGAGGGATTCCGTCATTTACATTTGCCACGGGGCTTCATGGGTCTCGAATCCATTCGATGTCCTCAGTTGTCTTCTGGACCAGTTTCTCTCGATACCCTTGACAGGTTTCAGGCTTGATACCCTGCTCATTGTGGTCTACCCGACTATCGACTGTACCCACTTGGTGAATGCTCGCGTGCTGGAAAACTAGTTGCCAATCTTTTCTAGGGACATACACAGGTGACTGCGAGGGTATACCGCAGTACCTAGAATAGACATCAAGCCATGATTTGCAGAGTATACCCAGAGGGTGCTTCAGTTTTCGAGTTGCACTTGCACCGGTAAGTTGCTCTAGTGTTGGTTGTTGTAACTGTTCTTCAAAATAGTTAGTGTTTGCCTGTCTTATCTCATAGGGGCTTTCTTTTAGTGTGTGTTACTATTTTCACGTGTAGAATACCTTAGCGTGTCATGGATCTTCTCACACAGTGGAGGATCCAGAGCTTCGTCGGTCACGAAGGCTTCTGGGCCTACTGCCAGTTATACTAGAGCCACCTCCGCCACCATTGAGGCGGAAGCTAGACCAACAAGGGTCTTTCGAAGCAACCGAGTTACAAACCATTGTGCCCGAACAACTCCCGGAGGAATCAACCATCATTCTTAGTTCGGATGAAACCCTAACCACTGATACTTGGCTGCAAGTTATTGTGCCAATTCAATTTTACGAACGCCTGTCATTGCCTCACATAGATATGGCAACAAACGTTGTTACTTCCTCTGGGAATTCTTCCATTCCCACCACCGTTGCTACCATAGGAGAAGCATCTTCTAACTTTCCCTTATCATCGGTTCGAGCCACTACGGTCTCGGCTGCAACTATGTCGCATAGTGGACCGACCCCATCTATCGTGGTAGCCACACCTCCTTTCACACCTAGTGCGACAGGCCCTCCATTCTCATATGGTATGCCGAGTTCAGGTACAAGTCCTACACTCACTTATTCCACTTTATAGACTTTGGGTCTAGGGGCAGGGAGCTCTAACGCTCCTCTGCAAGGTCAACTTGGGGGCATTCTTGTCCCTTTCAATGCTTTTCCTTACACTAGAGGTCATATCTTTCCTTCGTCCCCTTCGCTTGGTGGCCTGCATCAACAGTCCACCGGGCAGCCTGCACACACGAGTTTATTTGGAGCCGGGAGTCAAGGAACACCTACGCAAAATCTGCTGGTAGGTTCGTCACCGTTTTTTTGGAACGGGACATTTGGTAACAACACTTTCACATCCACTACTTTCCCATCTGGGGGCACCCCCATCTTTGGATAGTCTACTCTGGCGCAGGGTACTATTCCTGCGCCGGGGGCACATATAGTAGGACCTTGGAACTCAGGACAAGGATCCGTTCCTTCCTCTGGAATGTCATTCTGGGGTAATTCTTTCCACAGTCAATGGAACCCTGGACATACTTCTATGCCTCTCCCATTAGGACCGGAATGGGGTAATCCTTCCCAAAGTCCGTCAAACATGATGAATGCCCAACATCCTATGTCCTTTATGGGGAACCAGCTGATGATGCCTCCATAGATGCAAAATCCTTACGCTGGTCAAGGCCATGGTTTCTACTAGAATCCGGGCCAGCAACCAAAATTTTCCTGGCAACCTGGTGCCAGTCAAACTCTAGGACCCTTTTTCCCAGGCTATCAGCAGCAACCCAAACTACCATTCCTGGTGACGTTACACTTGCCAGATTTGACACGGTTGTTAAATGATCCTATTTGTCATGATCCACGTTGGCCTCCTATGCCAACAAAGTTGCCTTCAGACATTCCAAAGTTCAAGGCCAAGCCTAACGAAGATCCAGGTGATCACGTGACTACTTTCCACCTTTGGTGTTCATCTAACTCACTAAAAGATGACTTCGTCCAGTTGTGATTGTTTCAATGCACTCTTATTGGGAGTTCCATGAAATGGTACATCGAGCTTGATCGCTCACGATATTATTCTTTTGGCGAACTAGCGATGGCCTTCCTTAACCATTTCCAGTTACCTATGAGATACAACGTTGGCATTGAACTGCTTGCCAATTTCGAACAGATGACAGCAGACCATATCTCTGATCATATCCGAGAGTGGAGGCGTCGAAAGAGTCTAATCAAAGTACCAGTCCCACTAGCATTCCTGCTTGAGTGGTTCCTTAAGTCTTTAGTCCCACAATTATCCAAAGACATCATGACTTCAGGATTTTTCTCTGAAGAATATGCCATCATGAGGGCTCAATAGTTTGAGCTTATCTATTCTCAGTCTGGTTTATTGTAGAACATCCTGCCAGATGCACCACGATCGATACTAGATAAAACTAGACAGAGAGCTGGACCACATGCCGATGGTATTGTTGGTTCGGAACAAACCAAGCCCATTGAGCAATTGACAAAGCAATTGCAATAGTTATCTATACAACACTCAGCGGCCAGCCAAACTACTGCTTTGGCTGCTCCTCCTACCCAAACGTCGGAAGTACACTATGTGTAGACGACTAACCCCAAGGCCACCCAGCAGCCTGAAGGGAAGAAAAAACAACGCAAGAAGCGTAAGGGGGATAAAAAACCCACTGAGAATGCTGGTGAGGGCACCATGGAAAAGCGGAAGGCGAGGTATCCGTGCAACTTATGTGCAGAAGACCACCCGACCCATCTATGTCCTCAACTTGCAGAGGCCCAAAAGTTTGTCACACAACAACAGCAAGCCGTGTTGACTAATCCCTTTCAGCATGGGAAATATTTAACTCAAGCCTCTACAAGTGCCGAAGGGGGCAGCCAGGAAACCTGCCCTCCTCCAAACAACTCCTCATCCGCGAACGTATATATGGTTAGGGGTGATGCTTTAATAACGACTAGAGCACACGACTATAGTAAACCAAGCGCCTCTGAGAAGGGTAAAGAAGTCGAGATCCCATCTCTTCCTCTACAGATCGAGAAGACATTGGGTGAAACAATGACACACATTCCAAAGGGTGCATTTAAGAAAGCTACTTACAACCCAAACACAAAGGCCGCCCAGAATTACTCTGTGGTGGAAGATTTATCACAAACCCCTTGTGCAATGTCCGCTTTGGAGGTCCTCCAAAGCTACCCTGCTCAGAGGAAAGCCTTGTTGACTGCTTTAGGCTCTACTGAGACTTGTAACCCAGGTACCATCATGTTAGATACAAATGACTTAAAACCTCGTCTTCCTTACCATGTCACGTTTCGGATAGTAGTGGCTCATCCCACGAAAACTTTTACACGGAATATCTTCCGCACGGTGGTCGATGAGGGCGCTTCAACTTGCATTATGTCATTAGCATGTTGGAAGGCCATTGGTCAGCTCACTTTGTCTCCATCACCTACTCTCCTCACTGCGTTCAACGAACATTCTTTCCAACCACATGGCATCGTTCCTTCTTTCCCTGTGTAGTTAGGAGGGAAGACTGTGTGCGTCGAAGTAGAGGTAGTCGATGCTCCCCTTGACTATAACCTGTTGTTAGGTTGGAGTTGGACCTATGCTATGTAAGCTGTGGTTTCTACAGTTTTTTGAGTCTTGTTGTTTCCACACGAGGGTCGGATAGTGACCATTGATCAATTGTCCTTCTCTAGGCCTGACCCAGCTTTGGGGGCATCCACGGTTCCCATGATTGATAATCCCCAGCCCGAGGTCGTTAACGTAGGAGTTGGTTTATGCCCATCCTTGATGGGTACCTTTGATTACCCACCTCCTCGTAACGATGTCAAGTTTATATCAAATCACCACAAGGCTGAGATTTTTCATGTTTCGTCGTTCCGCACGACTTACTTTGAGGATCCGTGGATTCTTCCTTCCCCATTAGCCACGATGGATGAGATAGGGCACTCTGGCATGTCCATGCCCTTGTCGGCCACTAAAGTAGCGTACTGTTTAGTCCAACAAGCTTCAGCTACCCCTATTCCGACTCCCTCACAAGAGTTGGATCCACTTCCAGAGCCTATTTGGGCTTAGGGTTCTCTTGCTACCACCGATTCATTAGACTTAGTCTTGCCTTCTGATGAAGCAGTAATCGAAGCGATGACTAGTCTGGAAAAACCTTGGGACGATCTTCATCACAGATCATATTTCCTCCCAGAGTTACACCGAATCGAGGCAGGAGAATTCACTATCACCATGACGAGATATCAGCCGTGTCCTATTAACCTCTTAGCTACACAATAAATTTATGCTGAGGGAAATATGGCGACTATCACTGAAACCAAACCTATTAACATCTCCCGAAACCCTGGCGTCATGGAGAATGTCTTTGTCGGAGCAGACTGCTCCCCCGAAGAGATTCAGATTTACATGGATCTTTTCAAAGAATTCCATGACATTTTTGCTTGGTCTTATGAGGGAATGCCAGGTATCGATCCGAAAATAGTTGAACATGAAATCATAATGTATCCTGATGCCAAGCCTGTTCGACAAAAAATTCGTCCATTTAATCCTAAGAAAGCAGCAGCCATCAAGAGTGAGGTTGAGAAATTGCTCAAGGCAGGGTTCATTTACCCTATCCATTTGACTCAATGGGTGTCAAACCCCGTGGCGGTCGATAAAAAACAAGGCACGATTCGTGTATGTACCGATTTCCATGATTTGAATAAGGCATGTCCAAAAGATAATTATCCAACCCCATTCATCGACCAGATCATTGATGAATGTGCTGGTTGTGAAGCCTTTTCATTCATGGATGGTTTTTCAGGCTATAATCAAATCCAAATCAAACCTGAGGACCAACACAAAACGACATTCATTTGTCCGTGGGGTACATTCACCTATCGTAAGATGCCTTTTGGCCTCAAGAATGCTGGAGCCACTTTCCAGGGGGCCATGTCTTTTGCATTTCATGATCTCAAACATATAGTCGAGGCCTATATAGATGATTTAGCATCACGCTCTCACAAGCGAAAGGATCATCCTATGCACCTCAGACTCATCTTCGAACGCTGTCGCTACTTCAGGATTCGCTTGAATCCCAACAAGTGCAGCTTTTGCGTTACGTCAGGACGTTTGTTAGGTTTCATTGTATCAACAACAGGGATCATGGTTGATCCTCTTAAGGTTGAGGCGATAATCCAGTTCCCTCCCGCGCACAATCTTGCAGCTTCAAAGTCTTCAAGGCAAGGTGAACTTCTTACGACTCTTCATCGCCAACTATGCCGAAATCACCAAGGGCTTTATGTGTTTACTTAAGAAAGATGTTCCTTTTTTCTAGGACGAAACCGCTCAACGCTCTTTCGACACATTGAAACACACCCTCACAACTGCACCTCTGCTATGGCCACCTAATTATAACAAAGATTTCTTATTATATCTGGCTGCTGCAGATTCAACCATAGGCATGGTTTTAGTTCAGGAAGATGATTCATTTTTAGAATAAGTGATCTATTACCTGAGCCGAGGCCTCGTAGGACTGGAACTTAATTATTCCCATCTCGAAAAACTTGTGTTGGTAGCAGTTCATGCTTTTCAACGGTTCCGTCACTATGTTTTGTTTCGCAAGAACATCGTCATTGTTGTCGTGAATCCATTCCAGTACATGTTGACACGACGAGTTATCGGAAGAAAAATCAGTAGATGGATGGTCATCCTCCAAGAATTTGACTTAGACTTCTTTTCAGCAAAGTCCAAGAAGTCGTTGGTCTTTGCAGAACTTATTTCGGAGCATCCGGTTGAGTCAGGTGACGTTGTGCCTGAGGAATCACCTATCCGGGGGGATATGTTTTTGATTGAATCTTCAGACCCCTGGTACGGAGATATACTAATCTATCTCCAGACTTTGAAGTGCCCCACCTCTGCTTCTCGTGATGAGCATCGATGGATACGCCATCAGGCTAAGAAATATCTCATACTCGATGATACGTTGTATCGGAGAGGTGTAGATTGTGTCTTGCGTCGATGTCTCACTCATGAGGAGGTCGTCATAGTGCTCAACGATTGTCATACAGGAGCTTGTGGCAGTCGTTTTCACTCTTTTTCTTACCCTCCGGACTCCCAAAACATAACGGGTCTCCTTTTAACCCCTTTTCAGACCCTCTAAACATGAAAATATTTCCAAGCGGTATTGTGACCTTTCATGCTCGTTAAACTAAAATTTGAAGTCACGTCTGTCTGACGGTAGTTTACCCCTTTTTCGGTCCAGATGGTCAACTGTACGAACAAAGGAATACTCTATTGAATGTCAATTCTTTAGAAGAGTATCCTCAGGTATAATTTTATTCATTTTTCGGGCCTGAGGGACTAAATTTATGAAAAAGAAATCCCCCCGTAGTCCATAGTTAAGCTCTTTTCAGACTCCCTAAAATTGAAAAGATCGATGAGTGACCTTATTCTTTCACACTCATTAAAATGGTCCAGAAGAACATTCCTGATGGATTCCATAGTTAAGCTTTTTTCAAACTCCTTAAAAGTGAAAAAATAGCCGAGTGATCTTGTCCTTTTCACACTCGTTAAAATGGTTTTGAATTGACATCTAATCGGTGCTAGTTTATCCCTTTTTCGAACCGACTGGACTATTGACAAAAAAGGTACCCCAATGGAGTTTCCTTTTATGATTTTTCGGACTCTCTAAATATGAAAAACCACTGATCTTACCTTCTCTGGGCTCGTTAAACTTACATCAAAGGATGTTACCATTATGTGTTCTATCAACCGCATTTGCATCCTTTACCCATCATCCTAGTAACAATTTTCCTTTGCATCTTAACACCTTTGGCCACTAGAGGATTTTTCCTGAGTATCATTTCCTAGAACATCAATCTTGTCCTTGTGCCTTGAGCTTGTATGTTTGTTGTACTCATTCCTCCATTGTAGCGTAATATTCGTTTATTCTTTTTCAAAAATCATCAAAAAGAACAAAAAAATCAAATATACCCCAAAAAGAGGATGGGAAAAGTATTTTCTTTATTGGCAGCATCATGAGTCGCCCTTGGATAAAGCACATCTGTCCATTTGATTCATCATACTATGGGATGTAGTACAACCTTAGGAAGCTTTGCTCATTATATAGAGTTGTGTCCTCCACCGTTTGGTTACTCTTCCAAACATATGAAGAGTTTGTGTTGCCTCCTACTGCGTAGACTTATGATTAACAGATATGCTACCTGAGTCTTATCACTTGTCGTGCTATTGTCCAAGGGAAGTTTGTCACTAAGCTTGAGTCGGCCCCTCTGCAATATGTCTCTTGTCCGCATACCTGGCCATCCTAAACATCCAATCAAGTCTTTGTTCGAAATCACTGAAGCCTTCAGTCCGATCATCAATATTATCAAGTCCATAACTGACGAGCCATCGAAGACCTCTGGGTAGTGCAGTCGTACACTCATACTACACTCCTACCCAAGTTTTAGAAGATTTTGAAGTTGTTGCTCAAGCTCTGAAGTACAGCCATCAGGTCGAATTAGCTTCTAGGAGATGGATATGTTATATGTATATATTTCTGATTTCAAGATGTAGATCCGCTGTGTATTATTCATGGCTACTCTTCATAGTTGTTTGACATGGATCTACAGTGTATTTGATTGATAGCCATGGTTCTATTTTATCCCGAGCATGGGTATGCCCGCTTCGGTGAGACATTTGATATTTTTTGCAGACGAAACCTCTTTATTCCTGATTCATGGGCTCACTCATTCAGCATATCAGTACAGATTGGTAAAGAATTGGTAATGTATTTCATCCATCAGATGCTCTTCTGAACTCACACATTAGGGGGCATCTGTTATAACCCTAAATTGCACCACACATGCTTACCTGGCATCAGGCCAACTCATATCCCTTCCTTTCCAAAGCCATGTTGAATAAACTCTTGAAAATCCTCTTAAATCAAGTGACACGCATCCTAACTCACTACTGCACGCGTTGGAACACTGGCAGGCCTACTACTGCATGCGTTGGAACGCTGGCAGGCCTACTACAGCCCGTGTTTACCTAACAAAGCACAAAAACAGGAAAGTTGCTGACGGGACAAAAAGCTATGGGTCAGTTAACTGAAACTCCCAACCATGCATGGCTGAGAGTTCATCCAAAACCCTAGCTCCTTCTAGCCTATAAAAGAAGGGGTAGGGGTACTATTTGGAGGAGGAAAATTATAGTGAAGAAACTCTGCCCAATTGCTGAATCCATTTGTCCCAACCCTTTAGCCTTTCCTCAAGCTTAAGGAGAATTAAAGAAAAGCAGTTGGAGGACAAAGAAGAGGAGGAGCCCAGGATCAGGATCAAGGAGCGGTGGCCGGTCTCTATCATTATTGTAAGTTGATTCATCTTGAGATTAATAAAAGAATACTTTTCCCATCCCAATGCATGAGTTATTTATGATTTGTGCAATTTATGCTTAATGTCTAACCCTCAAGTAGAAAAATAGCATGCATGCGTAGTGTTTTGTCTTGATTGCATGTTAACTTAGGAAGGAGCGGTGCAAAGAAGCGGGCAAAGCGCAACAGAGGATCTACACCAAACATCAGTAAAAAGGTTAGTAGTTCCTTTCCATGCATATGTCTTAAAAGAGGGGTTTAAGTTTTGGGGTGGTAGGTTAGAAGGTCATTTCTTAAAGGTCAAAATCTGCATGCAAGTTCAGCCCTAGCTTGTTAGTCCATAGGGTATTATTTCCCAACAACATTGGGACACCCAAGGCTCCAAGGAATGTTAAAATAGGTGCCAAATGTTCAAATGAAGATAAAATGAAGTTTGCCAAGATACTTGGTGAATAGATTTTTTTTCTTGGTCTTATGAGGATCTTCGTGGTTTTGATCCTGGTCTTATACAACATGCCATCCCCATTAAGGAAGGCATAAAACCAGTTAGGCAAAAACAAAGACATATCAACCCTATTCTAGAGGCAACTATTCAATAGGAGTTGGAAAAAATCTTAAACACTAGAATCATCTTTCCGATCAAGTATTCTGAATGGGCTTCAAATTTGGTTCATGTTCAGAAAACAACTGGTCAGATCAGATTATCCGTTGATTTTCACACATTAAATCGAGCTAGTATAAAAGATCACTTCCCTCTCCCTAACATGGAGATGATTTTGTAGCAAGTTGCACGGTCACAAATGATGTCCTTACTTGACGGTTTTTTTGGTTACAATCAAATCAAAGTAAAAAGGGAAGATAAATATAAAACCACATTTATTACTCGTTGGGGTACTTTTGCTTATGAATGTATGCCGTTTTTCTTATCTAATGTAGGTATCACCTTTTAAAGAGCTATGAAAATAACTTTTGATGATTTGATCGGTAAGATCATTCATATACACCTTGATGACTTAACGATGTACTCTAAAATCTGATCAGATCATTTTGGTCATCTGAGAAAAGTTCTCATGTGATGTAGGAAATTTGACATATCTCTAAATCCTTCCAAGTCCATTTTTAGCATTACCGAGTGCAAGCTCCTTGGACACATTGTCTCTGATTCATAAATAAGCATTGATCCTGAAAGGATTACTTCTATCCTTAATCTTCCTACTCCCACTTCCAAGAAGGAGGTTCAAGCTTTTATGGGGGTTATTAACTTTGTCTGTAGGTTTGTTCCAGATTTTATTGTGATGGTCAAACCAATTCATAATCTGCTTAAGCAAGATCATTATTTTTCTTGGACAGATGATGTTGAAAATGCTTTTGAATGGATTAAGAAAGCAATCAGTTTCTCACCCATTTTGGCAAAGCCGAATTTTGAGAAGGAATTCACGATATATACTAATGCCACTGAGGAGGTAGTTTCTACTATCCTCATACAAAATGATGACCAAGGAAATGAAAAACCAGTGGCTTACATGATTCAAAGTTTGTCTAATGATGAATTTAAATATTCTTTTATTGCGAAACATGTTTTTTCTCTTGTTAAAGTTGTTGAAAAGTTTCACCACTTGATCTTAGGTAAGCATACGTTGGTAAAATTCCCTTTACCTACTGTCAAGTTTTTTCTTTCACAGACTTATCTTTCAGGGAAGCTTGCACATTGGCTTGCCAAGATCCAAGAGCATGATTTGAATATCATGACTTGTACCACTATCAAGGGATGTGACTTAGCCCGTCACTTAGCTCAACATGCTAAGAATAGTGAATAAATTGATGAAGAGGATAGTTCCCTATCAACTCTCTTTTACATTGATAATCAGATCCTCTCTGTGTCTGAACATCCCTGGTATAAAAATTTAATTTACTACTTACAGAACCAAATATTTCCAGACAACTTAGACACTCACCAAAGGAGAAGGCTCTATCTTGAATCCACAAGATACATCATTATAAGAGACTTCTTGTTTCAAAGTTTTGTTGATGGTGTGTTGCTTCACTATGTAAACGATGAAGATGCACATAAACTATTGCAAGGAACTCATGGATCTTCAAATTCTTTCATTCATGTAGGAGGTCATTTTTCTGCTAAAACCACTGCTTTCAAGATTATTAGAAAATGATTCTATTGGCCTTCAATATTTCGTGACTCTTATGTTTTTTTGAGATCTTGCAACAAGTGCCAAATATTTGTTGGGAAAGAACACCTTTCAGTCATGCCATTACAACCTATCCTCCCAGACTTTCCCTTTTTAAAGTGGGGATTGGATTTTATTGGTCCTATTAATCCTTCGTCTTCAGGAGGACAATTTTTTATTTTGAAAACCATAAACTATTTTACAAAATGGGATGAATTTGTCCCACTTAAGCATTCAATAGATGATCATGTAATTTCTTTCCTTGAAAATAACATGTTTTCAAGATTTGGTCTTCCATTGGAAATTATTATGGACAATGGTCTCGCTTTCACTTTTGCTAAGATGACCCAATTTTTGGATAAGTTGGGGGTTAAACATTTCACCTCATCATCTTATTATTCCCAAGGAAATGGGCAAGCTGAGTCTACCAAAACAAATCTAGTAAGAATCTCCAAAAGGCTCATCGAAAATAAGCCTCGTCAGTGGCACACTCTCCTTAGTTACGCCCTTTGGGCAGATCAAAGTACCGCCAAGGTAAGAACTCGTTGCACTCCTTTCCTAATTGTTTATGGTCAAGAATCCCTCCTGTCAACTGAGGTGGAGCTTTATTCCTTAAGTTTGATGCTACATATCGAAGAATTAAATTCTTCCGATGTTTCACAAAGGATAAACTCACTCCTAGATTTGGAAGAGAAAAGGATGTTTTCTTTGGATAATATTAAAAGGAGACAACAAATTGTTAAGAAGTATTTCAACAAGAGTGTCAAGACTATTAAATTTAGGGTCAATGAAAATGTATTGTTGTGGGATGCAACTCACGATGATAGGGGAAGACATTCAAAATTTCAAAAATTATGGTTGGGTGTTTTCAAGATCACTTCTGTCTTAGGTACTAACTCTTACATTCTAAAATATTTACAAGAGCGATTGTTCTCCTACAACACTAACAGTTCTCATTTGGAGCATTATGTGGAACCAACTTTAAAAGCTCTAACGCTGTTTGGATTTTTTGTATTTTAGTAGTCTAGCTATGCTTTCATTTTTTTGCGATTCTTCTTTTCTACTCACAGTAGTTGATTTATTCTTTATGTTTAAAAATTTACTATGGCTTCGAAATTTTTGTCATTTTAATTCTGTTGTTTTAATTATTGCAATTTTATTTCTGTCGTGATTTTTGTTGCTTTCCATATTTTAGTTGATTTGGTCAAGAATAAGACGTTGGATCAGTTATGCCATAGTGACACTCTTGCAAGTCATTGTTGGTCAATAAAAATCAATATTACACAGTTTTTACTATGTTCCCCTGAAGGAACACTTGAACTTTCTATCTACCTTCACTGTTGTCTTTTAAAGAAACAGGTTATCTCCTGCTTCTTTCCATTTCTTCATCCATTGAGAATTTCAAAGTGCAAGTTCATAATTTTTCTCCTTGAAATAAAAGAGAAGATTATGATTGAATGATTATGCATTCAGGGATAAACCCCCTCATACTTAACATTTTTCATGAGTTATTCCCAAATTCCCAATCATTTTTCCATTAAATCCGCTCACTTCCCCCTGTTACATAATTATTCTGGTTATATCTTCTAAATTTACTGCTATTGGTCTGCGAAACCATGAGTTCTAAGTTCTAAATTTGTTGAAAAAAAATTTCCCTGTGGAGTCG
The DNA here is from genome assembly GCA_009831015.1 of Picea engelmannii. Lineage (NCBI taxonomy): Eukaryota > Viridiplantae > Streptophyta > Pinopsida > Pinales > Pinaceae > Picea > Picea engelmannii. The sequence continues at coordinate 63,751 of ML782461.1, read as the reverse complement.
CCAGTTTGTTGGCGATTAAAATCAAAACGAGGATTTTGCCCGCAAAGTATTGCTAAAGCCTATTAATTATAAGCTAATGATATATATAATACTAGTATGTGGGACCCCCTTGTAGGTTGGAGGATCAGATTTGGTTCATAGTTTATGTATTACTGTTGTATGACACTGCTTATAGGTTTGATAATGATTGATGATCAATGTTGGTTCTATTCGCGATAGAAGGATGATGGATAATTCATATTTGTTCTCTTGCTCTAGGCTCAAATTACATGTCGTAATGGCTTATGATATCTATTGTTACCTTTTCTATTTAGTCCTAGATTTATTACTTGTGACACTTGCAAAAGATACATGTTAGTAACAACAAATAAAGAGCAATTGAAAGGAAATAAAGCAATATAAACAAAAATGCAAAAGGAAGAAACTAGACTATACTAATATGCTAAACTATATGCATTGGAATTAAAATCATCAATGTTAATCCTAGATAACAAGTAATAGCTATGTGATTTATTGAGTTACATGAAAACATGGTTGATATGTATTATTGTATAGTTGGAAATGGTAAGATATGATGTGGGTGGCGTGTTTGACAAGTGATGGATGTGGGTTTCGATGTGTGGTTTAATTGAATGAATGAATAGATTACTGGGATGGTGTGTAATAAGGAATTGAATGACTAGAAGTTGGAGGCAATGTGCATTTACTACATGTCACTCCATACCCTCCCACTACCCGCCACCCTAGCTTGGCTATTGTTCAATTGTGATCATTGTGGCTAAGCTCTGATTTTCAAGCAGAGGAAGAACTGCTCGGCCAAGCTCGCATTTTTAAGGTTTTTGTGGTTACAAGTTTTTATTTTCGCCATCCATGAAACCACTCTAGTTATGAAATAAATATTGTCTTAGTGATGTATGGGTCTATGCTTTCCTTAAGTCTTGAAACTATGTAAATTAGTGATATTTTTTTGGAATGAATGGTTACTGTGGTTTTCATTGCAACAAGGCTTAAAGTCATAGATTTATTGATCGTTCTAAGTGTTAGAAACCATGAAGGACCTCTGTCATCCTTATTGGTCTTGGTTGAATGGTTTTTGTTTGGTCCAGGTTGGCTGGATGTCTCCATGCATTGTTGTCACCATACCCAGTCATCTATTGTTATGGGCTTTACTGGGTTTGAAACGCTTTGTGTCATTGCACATTGTTTCACTTGGGTATGGGTTCGTTCATGTTACTGATGTTTGGGTAGTGGGCTAGGATGACTGTTATTCCATAGGGATTGCTTAAGGATGATTGCTATTTATCGGCTTTGTTTATCTCAGCATTCTTCATTTTATTGGGAAAACCACGAGGATTATACCTTGCGTGTTCTAAGTGTTGTTACAAGACCAAAATGGATCCTTACTCCTCTATTCATAGTCTCTCCTATCATGGGAGTTGTCACCCTGTTTGTGAAGTTAGTGGTGGTATACCCTGTGTGTGCACCATTGGTCTTGGATGTTCTCACACCGATGTTGGGGATCGACTCCAGTCTCCATGTGTTAGTCCACAGGGTGAATCCTTGATTACTCAAAGCCCAGTTTTGATGAAGGGAACCCATTATTTCTTGTTGGATACATGGTTGATGGTTATGATTTGGTGGTGCACCGTCGATAGTGCTCTATTGTTGGCTCGTCTCTGTTGATTTTACTAACAATGGTTTTGGTTATTGGTATTTAGTCACTGCAATTAGTTATTATAACAATCTAATTGATAAGATCAACATTGTTAATTGGTTGATTAGCGAAATGAGATCGGATACACAATTGTTTTGTTTTACATTGTGATTATTGAATTGTTAACCCAACATTACTTTAATCGATTAAGTCACAACAATTCTTCATGTGTGATGCATTGGTATATGTGGGTTTCCTACAACATGTTATATAGAGTTGATAGTTTTTGTCACTGTGTATTTTTAATTGCCAAATGGAAGTACTGCAATCGTGGTAACTATGGCATGGCCATCCACTTTATATGTTATGAGAATTACTTGATTGCACCATCAGAGATGGGCACGGGTTTTTACACAGTATGGTCTTGTTGCAATTTGATTAAATTGAGAAATGAGATCGGCCATGATTTTTCTGTCTGTGTTTGGTTGAGGGAATAACACACTGAAAATGGTTGATATTTTGATGCAAAACAGGGTGAAACAAGGGACTGTGGGTTCATTGTTGGAAAATGTTTAACATGTAGCGTATGCTTGTCATTGATGGCAAGTACAACAATGAAGATGGCATGAGTATAGGAAGAATGTAATAGATGGGCATCAGAAGCAGTTTGGGAAGATGTTGCAGAGGGAATGCACTTGGCATTGATGGCACGATCAGAGTGTGCATCAATGGAAAAATAGGAAAAGTGTAATCTTGGAGGAGAACCGTCGGTGATCGTTGGATCCCATCCTGAATTCCCAATGGCCGTCAGATCTAAATGAAGATAAGAAGAGCATGCTGAAGAGGAGGATAGATCTCATGTGTTAGATCCAAGCGCGGGATCCGACCATCGTTGGATCAAGCTGAACCTGCATGTTCTTTAAAGTGCAAGGAGAAGCGGGCGTACAAAATCCCAAAATAAGGAGGACCATCCATTTACAGGCAAGACGCATGGAGATAGATCATCATTTCACTGACTGGAGAGTCAAAGGAACAGGGTTCCCTAACCTCTCGAAATCGCGATATGCGAAATCTCGATCTAATCTGAGCCATTAGATTAAGGTTGAATCTGGTCCGTTGATTCCAGTTCATGTCAGAGTTTCGGGGATCGAGAGCTGGAGATGTCAAAGTTTATTAACATCAGGAATCCCGATATCGTGATTTAATCGTAGTCGTTCAATAGAGATCAGATCTGGACCGTTGATCTAACTCCATATCGGAGTTTCACGAATCGCGACATGGAGAGGCAAAGAACCAAATGCAACAAGAATGTCGAAATTGCGAAATCGTGATTCAATCATAGCCGTTGAACCAAGATCAAATCTGAACTATTGATCTAACTCCATATCAGAGTTTCGCGAATCGCGACATGGAGAGGCAAAGAACCCGATGCAACAAGAATGTCGAAATCGCGAAATCACGATTCAATCATAGCCATTGAATCAAGATCACATCCAGACCATCGATCTGACTCACGTCAGCATACCACGTCAGCTAGGAACATGTGGCACAACCAGGTAATGACAAGTGTCAGACTGATTCAACATTTCGGGCACATGTAAGTCACGAATCAGAGTGACATGTGGCAGTATTCAACATGTGTCAATCCACATGTGACGTCAGCAGATTTACACCACTTCGGAGTTTCGGTAATCAGGAGATAGATAGATGTTGGAGGACAAGGAGGGGCTAAATCAAACGAGCCTTGTCACATGGTCAAATGGAGAACAGACAACTGGTGGGGAGGAGAATGATACAAAAGGTTCCACGACAGGAATGGGGCCCTTCCTCGATACCCCACCATTCCAGACCCCCCCTCCTTTAAATAAAGGCAGAATGAAAAATGCGGTCCGGAATCGCATGAGTGTCATTGATATGGGTACTTTAATCCTGATCGCTCGAGAGATGTGCACCCAATTCCAGACACCCCCCCCCCCCTCCACTTAAAGATAAAATGACAGGGGGGCTCCGGAATCCAATCCCAACCATAGATCTGGGAGCATAGATTTTGGCCGTCCATATTTTCTCGCTACATATCCAACGGTGTAGATGAATTTGAACAAGATCGGAGGGAAACTGTAGCACGACATAGTATGGCTACCAGAAACCACTGATGGTTTCAGCCAGAGGACTCAAAGACAATGGGGGATGATTGATAGAGAAGGTGAAGAGCCTCTGAGAAGCTTCAAGAGGGATGAAGATGTTCGTGGAGGTGATTGACAACTGGATGAGCATTGAGGCCTGTAACTGAAACAGAGAAGGTGAGCTCAACTTTCACAGAGAAGTCGAAGAGTCTCAACTGCTAGAGAGGTTGCGAAATCTCAGCAGAACACCCAGTGATGCTGGACGCATGGTGGAAAACGACTAGAGAAGATGAAGAGTCACGATGATGATCAGACAGAGCACTCAAGTTGCAGAGGAATTTGACGTGGAGTGTGCATGCAGAGGCATTGTGAATATTGCATGCACAAGATGCACAGAAGCTATATATACATAGTACAGAGAAGAGAAGGGTTGTTGTTGTCGTGGTGGAGGAGTCAAGTGTGAGCGAGGAGGCAGAGCATAGGAGCAGAGATGCATGCTAGAGGAAGGTTGCATTAAAGGGATATGGTGCAGAGAGTATAAAAGGTAGTAGAACAGAAAGTGAAAGAGGGTACAGAAGGCACTGATGTAGACAGGACAGAGCAGCATAACAAAACAACAACAAGGCTGGTAAGCCATTGAATAATTTTATATAGCTATAGCAAGTTTCAGTAACAAAGAATTTATTATTCAGGGTGGTTGGGAGGTGCTAGGGAGGACTGGTGTCCTCAAAGGTTCAAGTGGGTGCTTGAACATAGGGATTTGGTGCTTCCTTCTAGTTGGTGCTAGAGAAACCAGGGAATTGTTGCTTCCTTCTAGTTGGTGCTAGAGAAACCAGGGAGTCGGTGCTTCCTTCTAGTGGGTGCTAGAGAAAACAGAGAGTTGGTGCTCTCTGCAAGTTGCAGCTTGCAAAACAGAGGTTGTAGCCTCATTATGAGTTGGTGCTAATATGTATGATAATGTAAAGAATGTAATTATTACTTATCATATAAAGAAAAAGAGGTTTTTACCCTGTATGGGTTTCCTCGGGAAATATCTGTCTCTGTGTTTCTAATATATGTGACTGATACTGAATGTGCCATTGTTTATTTCCCTGCATTATTATGATCATCATTCAGTGTTTCTACAGAGAGTTTTAAAAGAAGTATTATTGTTTAAGCACGGTGACAACTGATTCACCCCCCCTCTCAGTTGTCCAACATTCATTTGGAAATTGGTTGAAATATTAAATGGAAAAAATGAAAGGAAACATAACTCTTGTCGAGGTGGTTTAGAAGGAATATTGTCTTGCTTTGATAAGATTGTTCAAGATTTAATTAAGAACAATGAACAAGTTAATTCATAGAATTGATTGAATTGTACACAATAGTTGTTTAATTGAGCATGGTGATTATTTGGTTGATGTTGGATATTTTACATTTGATATAGAATGTTTTATGGATTACTTAATTAATTTTATCAACAATATATGTTCTCTTTCCCTACCATTATTTCACATTTTGCTAATTACAATCCCCTCACCTTCCCACATCCATTTTTCACTCTCTGTTCTTAAAATTAATTACAGTTAAGAGAATTATGTATTGAAACAATTAGATCACAGTGATATGTCCCCTAGTTTACATTACAGTTGATTTTTTGTTGTCTGTGAGTAGTAACCATGATTCGTTTCCCCCTCATTTTAACATTTTTTTCTCAATACAAGCCCCTCGCATATCCCAAAACCTTTTGTTCACCCCCTGCTCATTGACAACATTTAAACAATTTGTATGGATTGGATTGCGAGAGTCTGATATGTTGCTGAGCCAAAATCTATTTCATATTTTTATGGAGTTGTCATTTATGGTTGTTAAAAGGGACTATTTTCTAAAAAACTATGCATAGATGAATGGGTTCTTCAAGAAAAAGGTTGAAAACCGAGGCCCGCCATGCCCGTGACAAAAGGAAATCCACTACTACCCCTTCCTCACCTTGAAATGATTCTAATAAATTTGCGTCCTTCTGCACGCATTTGAGGGATGATTTCTCTCCTGTGATCAACGACATTAAGACTAAAATCTCCACACCACCTAAGGAAAATTCAAAGAGATTAAAAGATGATAGTAGCAACAAGGGAAAAATTGCCTCACAGACTAGGAAATATGGATTTTAAGATTTATCTTATTTATTGTTGACGACATGTTGAGTCTCCATTTTTCCATAAGATAATACCCTATCTTACCCTCTATCTAAGTCTTTTTGCCTCTTTTATAAACCTATATTGGACTATTCCCTCCCAAAATACATGCCTAATAGCTATGTCATGTCTACAAGAGGTAATTGGTGATTTAAAGCATGTTTGTTTAACTTTCTTTAATTAATTCGATTGAAAGTGTTTTATATTGTATAGTTCTAATAATTTGATTTATGAGCAGTCTATCCGACACTACTAGACACCATGTAATCTGGTATCGAATCCATTCCGGTACCCAAGACAGTGTTGATCCGGTACCAATACATTTGCTATTCCGATACTCCTTGCTCTGTTCTATTCCAGTACCAGACTTGCGACTGTGTGCAATCCGGTACTAAAACCTCTATTTCGCGATGTGCCAGTTGGACCTAGATAATGGTGGAGATTTCAAGAATACAGTTAGATAGAAGTGTCTGAGTTAGTTCTCCAGTTGCAAGAGACTCCATCGCTCATGCACTTTGTGTCATGAGGATGGAGTCGACTCCTCAAAATTCGATGTAAATCTTAATTCTGAAATTTTCTGAACTCTTTAATGTTTATCCATAAATATTGGTAGTATCGACGTACCTTATATAAGGGATGTTGTGTAGAGAGGAATGTAAGAAATATACGTTAAGAATCAGACAATACTTGTCGTTGTGTTGTATGAAGTAAAAGACTGTTGATCCAATTTACCAACTGAATTAATACAGAAGATCTTTTATGACAATTCTTGGATGTGAGTGAAAGTTTTAGTCTGTTAACTCCTTAAGAGGTTCCTTGTTGGCTCGACAAGGGCCCACCGCCCCAACTAAGGTAAACCTCATTGTATATGTTCTATGTGTTTGTGTGGATAGTTTACAGCAGTGTGTGTGTGTGATTAATCTTTAATTCATTCTCAGGATTGAGCATCGAGTTCATTATTTTGGATTGGTGTGTAACAACAAGTGTTATATCGAATAGACATTTTATTCTCATATGTTGAAGATAGCTATCTCATAATTTGAAGTATGGGACTGATATTTTAAGTTATGATTGCAGTATCGCAAGGGAACAAGAGACTTTATCTTTCATCTTCACGTGTTGTAATGAAGTCCTTCATTGATATTGAATTCCCCTTGTGCTAGTTTGATTGAATTACATGAAGTTGAATTTGGTTTTTGTTTCAAGAATGGTTGGAGTTGATTGTTTGAATTGCTACAGGAGACAATCTTCTTAAAGTTCATCTTTTCAATACAAGTGCCTAACATGAATAGACTTGTTTCTTTGAGACAACATTTCTTTGATTGAATGCTTGTCTAAATTTCATTATCAGTTTTCTCTTTTAGGTTCAGAGGATATTTTGAAGTATTTAAATATCTTAGAAATGGAATTTTTATGTTATTAATTATTTCCTAGATGCAACAGACTTGGATAGGTTACTTGTTCTCGACACATATGGTGTAACGATTCTTTCGATTACAAACCCCGGATTGACATTTAAATGAGAGTGAGATATACAGTGAACATATTTACGCACCAACACGACAGTTGACTTCAGAAATTTTGGACAACATGATGTTCTCTTTGGATATATGAGTAATATATTTTTGAAGGTAATTTCAATTATCAATCAGATAAATTGTCAAATATGAATGTGATGATGGGAGTCACAAGGAGGGGTTTTTTGTTTAATTAACTAGTTATGTTATAGTTGTTAATAACTAAAGGGATTCACAAGGGTGTTGGGCACCTTAATTGTCTAAATAAATAGAAAATTAAGGTGTTCAATATAAAATTTCAAACCAGGGAAGTTTTGTTATTGCAGGATAATTGTGCATAGTCTATGCTAGATTATGAAAGCATCATTAACTAAATTGTAGTAAGAAACTAAATTGGAAGGTTGAGCACTAACACAAATTGCTGACACGGCTGGAGTTTCTACAGGATTGAAATCATACTTGCATAATTGAAAATATGAACTGATAGGTGTATACGAATCCTGGATTATCTATTCTAACTTTCTATTTTACTCTTCCAGAAAGAAACTCTGTACTACTTGTTGAAAGGAAACCTACTTAACTTAAGAAAAATAATTCACACTTTTGTTTTGTTTTACTTCTAGACAAGATTTAAATATAATGCAGAAAAAGGGAAAGCAATTATCCAACAGTGTTCAATAATCGACTTCTAATTCTCATGAGACAGATTTATGCGCATCTAACAAGAAGGAACTGGACTGTAACATCAATTGTATTCTAGAAATGTTAAAAGATAAATTATTCAAATTAAAGCAACTAATATGAAATTCAAAACATAGGGGAGTCTGTGAGGAAGGTGGGCCCTTTCCTTCTCACTGAATCCACTCACAAATAGGCTACAATAGGTTAAATAAACTCAATCCACTTTCTTATGGATTTGCCAAAATGTTCATGCACAATAAGCTTTACTTCACTTCTCTTTCTCACAGTCAAAATCCGTCCCCCCTGATTACAAAAGATCTTCTATTTAAAGTTAGACTCATTCAGTTAAAACAAAATCAGATTATCCTTGAGAATCCCCGATTCTCAAGATGTTCATATGATATCATTAATACAAGATCTAGAACTAATCTTGTAAGCCAAAACATGTAACAACAGGTGTAACAACTTTCAGGATTAGTGGCATTTGTTGCAGCAGTCGTGTAACAGCAGAATCGGTGGCACCTGTTGTAGAAAACATGTAAAATCTTCCAATATTGGTGGCCATCTGTGTAACAACTTATAATATTGGTGCATAGCTGTAACAGCTTCCAAGATTGGCACATAGTTGTAACAACTTCCAAGATTGGCGCATAGTTGTAACAACTGGTGTAACAGCAGTGACCATTCTTCAAGACTTGGTTGTTCTATTCATTTTGATCATTAGTTGAATCATTTTATGAGTAAAACATGTGAAATGTTACCAATAAAACATGCTAAGTAAATGAAAATATAAAAGTAGGATAAATGATTCATACCTTGGGAAAAAGGGTCTTAGCCTGCATTATTGTAGGCATTAGCTTATAAATGATAAGGTTGAATGGGCAAAAGATGTGGTGAAAAAGGGGCATTTATGGGTCCTAACATGCCCCCCAACTGAAGAAATTGCATGTCCTCATGAAAAACACATTCAAACCTCACTTTGTAGCTGATTTAGGGAACTGGCTCCTCCAGTGGAAAATTGCTAAGATAAATTGCTAAGTGCCTATATGGAAAAATTCTGTGTCAAAAAGAAAATATGTTGTGTCAACAATCTGTCTGAGTCTATTTGTCTTCAAGAACATAATCATTTTGAGTTTCTTGAGTAACAACTTGTGAGGGAAACAAAGGTTCTTGTTTGAAAGCTGCTGGTAAGCCAACAACTACCTTATGACGTTGAGATCTCCTCTGTTTTAGTGGTTTTTGTGTAGCAATAATTTCATGTTCAATCTTGACTGAGATAGTTGTTGGTCCTTCAGTAACTGGCACTTTTACTATCTTATATCCTGCCTCAAAGTAAATGTTTCCACACTCAAAGCACATGTGTTCTTTATTTATGTCCATAATATTTTTTTTCAGTGCTATGATGTTCAAGGTTATCCCTTCTGGATTCTTCTGTCGAGCAGCCTCCACCTCTTGCTTCAGGGTATTTAACTCTTCTTTGAGGATTTCATTCTCTATTATTAGTGCAACAATTCTAGAATTTTTTGTATTCCTTGTATTCCTCTCAATTTGGGCAAACAATAGGGAAAGTGGCACATCCTCAGTATTCTGTGTAGTTGGTTATTGTGTTGCAGCTACACTGACAATAGTTGTTTCTTGTGGAACAATTTTTTCTTGCATTACTAGATTTGGTTGAACAACCCTCTGCAGAGAAGTTGGTTCTTGTGTAACAACTGTGTCTGTCATGATTGGTTCTTGTGGAATAGTCTCGACTTGGATAGTTGGTTCTTGTGGAACAACTACATCATGCATGACTTGTTCATGTAAACCAGTCCCATCATTTACAGTTGTCTCTACTGTCACTATTAGTTTTTTGGAAGAGACTAGTTCTTGTGTGGCAGTCCCTTCATCAATCATGGAGGATAGTGGAAGAAGAATAGGAATTGCCTGTGCCATATCTTGCCATCCAATTGCTGCTTCTGCAAACCTGGTGGACCTGGTTCTTCTCCTAGGTAAAATAGAAATGAAAGCGGGGGCTTTCTTCTTTGTTGCTGGAGGAGGAACATGGTGTTCGTCCTCAACCACTTGATGTGTGATACACATAATCATCAGGCAGAGCCGATGATTCTGCTGCGATTTGAGTACATTCAGTCTGAATTGAGAGAATAGTTTCTTGAAGTTCTTTGCACAAAGTAAAACCTGGTATACGTATCTCTGTAGAATTCTCTGTCATGACAATAAGAGGGCTTTGAGTTGCTACTGATGTAATTTGGTCAAGGTCTTTCCAACGTTTTCCCTTGAATGGATGTTTTATTTTTTGATATAATCCATTCACAGTGACAGTAGGGCCTTGAATGGATGTTGCAACAATAGGAGGCTCTTGTGTTACTGTTGATGCAACAACAGAGGGGGTAGTCGGTCTTGCTGGTACAACAGGGGCCATAACTATTGTTGCAGTGGACCATGCTGACCTTGTTCACTTTCTAGGTGATGGAGAGATAGGACCAGGGTTTTCTTTTTAGGAGCAGGTGGTAGGTTTTCAATGACAGTTATCGCAGCCAAGGGCTATGACTCATGTCTTGGTCTAGTAGCTGGTTGTTCATCGGTTGGATCGACCACGGTGACAAGTTGTTTCATTTCAACTCCATCGAGGCCTATCTGGCTGGTGGTATAATGGCCTCGGGTTGTGCATTTGCTTCTCTCAGTCGTCTTATGGGCAACGAAAGTAGAGGTTTGGACTGTTGTTGCAGCCGAGGGTAGAGACTGAGGAAGAGGTCCATGTATTGTGTTTTCAAGTACTGGTGCAATCATATCTGCAGGTATAGAATGTGGTTGGTCTCCTACAACAGGTAATGGGTTATTGGAAATGCCCATACCTCTACGAATTAATACTCCGATGAGTCTGTGAAAGGAAGTTCTTGGGGTTCTTGGATTTTTTTACAAAATGAGCCATGTTATGCTATGAATGGAGGAGAAAATAAGGAATGTTTATGAATTTTTGATGTCCCAGATGTGATAATAAGATGAAATCAAAAAAATAAACAACTTGGTATCTGCCTTCGTAGGTAATGTACCTTTTGACAAACTCTATGACTTTCCCCCATGGCTCTGGTAAGGAATTGACATATGCACCTCTGCCTTTGGTCTAAACTTGCTCATTGTCGATGAGGAAACCCTTCTGTGCATCCAAAAGATGTGTTTTTCTGTTAAACCATCGGTCTCCCGTGGTTGGAAATCTTGTCACAGCATCAATTCTTTCTTCAGTCACTATAATCCTCACCCCATTCACCGTTGAATACCCTTCGGTGAGATTTTGACTAAACTCCAATACCTCGTCTTCATTAAACCCCTGCAACTTCTTAAAATAAAATATCCAGCCCGCCTGGAGAAATATTTGGTAGGCCTCTGGGTGTAACATCAAAGTGTCTATATTTTTTGTTTCATACCTCATAGATGATCCTCCCATGATGTCGCTTGATATTCTAACAGGCATGTAGGAGGAGAAACTAACACCTAAACCAGAGATGTAGCAAGTTCGAACGTGGTTTTAATAATGAATACAATGTCTCAGCAAAAAGAAGTGTGCTCGAAAAGGTGGTGGAGGTGAGTATAAAATGAGAATTGGATGGCTAGATTTGCGTTCCCCCCACAACTAATCGGACTGGCTCAAGGTGCAATGATTTTATGATAGTCGACGAGTAAATAGGAAACCATGCTTTTATATCTTCATTACCTTAACACGCAGGATTAGTTACGTACCTCATAACTTACCACACAAAACAATTCATCAGAGTAACGACACTATCCAACCACCATATGAGTCGCATGGAATAGTTGTAATGATGAAGGATGGCGTGAGAAATGATGATATGACAACTAGAGCATAGATGGAGTCCTTACTGTAGTTGACCAGCTGGAAATCGCCAGATGTGAAGTCAAATAATGATGAAACAACACCTTCGGACAGAGAAAGTGAAAAAGATAGCAACCGTATTGACAAATTAGCAGTGTTGTAGAATGGAAAGATTGTAGAGCTAGAGTAGCAGCATTGGTAGAAATGTGAAAAAGAAAGAGTGAAGTGGCATTAAAATAACAAGAAAGAATAACAACGATCAGTGTATCGATAGGTACTTCGGAAAAAATGGCAGAGGTAGGTGTAACAATATGGAAAATGAAATGGTCGGAAAAGAAAATGGTTTAACCACATGAAAATTGACTATTGTGTAACTGTAAGGAAATTGGCCAACTTATCGGAAAAGGGTGTAATAGCATGTAACTCGGCCAATTTATCGGAAAAGGCTGTAACAGCATGTAACTGTCATGCGGTCGGCAGATTGTCATGTGGTTGGAAAAGGGTGTAACGACACATGGTGTAACAGTATGGAATGTGGTCAGAAAACAATGTAACGACATGGAATGTGGTCGAAAAATAGTGTAATGGCACATGGTGTAATGACGTGGAATGTATAGCATGTAACCTCTCCGAACATAGAATCACTTAGGTTTTAGGAAGTTTTGCAACTTCCAGAAACTAATCCTTGGGTTTCATATGATGTCATATACCTTACTATTCTTCAATTGATCTGCACATAAGCAATTGCCTGATACCTTTCTAGGCTGAATTTATTAGAAAAAGAGAAAATAGAAAAATAAAATGTGTGAAGCAAAATCATAAAATTTCAAGTTTGCACAATTTATTTATATACAAGATTTTATTGAAAGCAACAAGTTCTAAGCTTCAGAAGGGGAAGGAGAAGGCTCTGTTCCCTTTAAAAATTGATAACCTGTATCAGTTGTACATCTCAATTTAAATTCTTCCTTGGAAAGTGGACGCTGATACAAGTGCAAGCGATGACCATTTACATGTAGTTGTGTATTGGATCCATCAATAGTTATTAACCTAACTGTCCCATTGGGAAAAATAGTTTCTACCTTGTAAGGTCCCAACCATCTTGTACACAACTTACCCTAAAATTATTTAAAGCATGAATCATACAACAGAGCCCAATCTCCTTTTTGGAATAATTTCTTTTTGATGTCTCGGTCATGCCATTTTTTTCTCTCCTGTTGAATTACTGTGGTTTGATAAATAGCATCCAAACTCTTTTCATCAAGCTCATTGAGTTGTTGTAGTCTATACTTTTGTGCCATAGTCAAGTCGAGGTTAACTGTTGATGTCATTCTTAAGGTTTTGATTTTGAATTTAATGGGAAAAACAAGACTCTTTCCATATACCAGCTCATAAATAGAAAATCTAGTTGTGTTCCTCCAAGTAGTTAGGTAAGCCCATAGAGCTTCATGCAATCTATCATACCAATCCCTACAATGCTCCCTCACTGCTTTAGTAAAAATAGCTTAGATGACTTTGTTGGTACTTTTCGCCTGGCCATTGCCTTGTGTATGGTATGGATAAGTTGTTCTATGTAAAACATGATATTTACTAAGTAGAGATTCAAACTTGTGTGATGTTAAAGGGGGTCCTCCATCAGTTATTAATTCTCTGGGAACACCAAACCTAACAAAGATATCTTCAAAAAAGAATGCTAAAACAACTTTTTTTGAGGCCCTAATGAGTGCTTTTGCCTCTACCCACTTGGTCATGTAATCTGTACAGACCAATATATAGACTTTCTGATTACAAGGTGGGTTAATGGGCCCCATGAAATCCATGGACCATATCTCAAAAGGCTGTAACACTACCTGAGGCTAGAGAGGCATCTCATCCCTATGATTTGGCAGACCCATTTGTTGGCAACTATCACAAGTTTGGATGTATTTCTTGGCATCTTGAAATATGGTGGGCCAAAAATATCCCATCCTTAAAATTTTATGCCTAGTCCTTTTATCAGCAAAATGACCCCCAAAAGGGCCATCATGGCAAGCTTTCAGTAGATCATACACTTCATCATCCCTTACAAATTTCCTAATTTCCTGATCCAGACCTGTGTAGAAAAGGTATCCTCCTATCCAACTATACTGAGCACTCTTATGAATAATATTCCTTCTTTCTCGAGGAGATAGATGTGGAGGTACCTTTATAATATTCTTGCAACCAAATAATTAGCAATGTTTGCATACCAAGGTGAGTGGGAAGACACTACAAAAAAATGTTCATATGGAAAGGAATCATCTACAGGTGAATTATCATCATTTATATGTAATCTTGAGAGAAAATCAACAACCACATTTTTCTTTTCTTGGTCTATCTACTATAGTGATGTCAAATTCTTGTAGTAGTAACAACCATCTTGTTACTCGGGCATTAGTAATAGGTTTATTCATCAGATATTTAATTGTTGTATGATCAATATGAATAAAAGTAGGATAACCAGTGACATAATGCCTGAATTTATTGATTGCATAAACTACTGCCAAGAATTCTCTTTCAGTAACTATATAATTTAATTCAGCAGGAGCCATGTTCTTCCTAATGTAGTAGATAGAATAGAGCTCTTTTTCCTCCTATTTCCCTAGTACTGCACCAATTGCAGTATCTGAGGCATCTGAAGAAATGTGAAAAGGAAGACCCCAATTGGGCCCTCTCAAAATAGGAGATTTGGAAACTTTTTGTTTCATATCTACAAAAGACAATTCACAGTTGTCAGTCCAATGAAAGTCAACATATTTTGTTAATAGGAAAAACAAGGGAGAGGAAAGTTTGGATTTTTTTTTAATGAATCTCCTGTAATATCCAGCATGACCTAAAAAACTTCTTACCTCTCTCTGAGTTGATGGAGTTGGAATGTCCAAAATTATCTGGATTTTGGCTGGATCTACCTGAATTTCGGCATAAGAAATGAAGTGTCCCAGCACCACACCTTCGCTCATCATCATATGACACTTTTCTATACTTAAATAAAGATGAGACTATATACATCTTTTGAGCACTTTTTCTAGATTAGACAAATATTCTTCGAAATTATTACCATAAGGTGTAAAGTCATCCATGAATATTTCCATACAGTCATTCACCATATAAGAGAAAATACCAATCACAACTCTCTAGAAAGTGGTTGGTGCATTACACAAGACAAATGGGAGAACCTTGTAGGAAAATGTACCCCAAGGGGTGGTAAAGGTGGTCTTATCTTGGTCCTGTGGGGCAATTTTAATTTGGTTATAGCCACTGAATCCATCTAGGAAAGAGAAAAAAAATTTCCCAGATAGGTTGTCTAGAACCTAATCAATAAATGGCAGAGGGAAATGATTCTTCTGCGTAGATTTGTTTAGATCTCGATAGTCCACACACACTCTACACTTACCATTCTTTTTAGGCACAATGACCAACGGTGATACCCAC
Source organism: Picea engelmannii (assembly GCA_009831015.1). Classification (NCBI taxonomy): domain Eukaryota; kingdom Viridiplantae; phylum Streptophyta; class Pinopsida; order Pinales; family Pinaceae; genus Picea; species Picea engelmannii. Next base: position 48,323 of record ML782461.1, on the reverse strand, counting down.
TCGCTGTCTGATATAGGATAGATGAATTTGGCATTAAGAAGTTTCTGAAGTTCTTCCTTAACAATTTGTTTAAGGTTTGGGTTCATCCTCCTTTGGAGTTGGCAAATGGGTCGACATTCTTCCTTGATTTATATATGGTGGGTGCATAGTTAAGAGGAAATGCCTTTCATATCCATGTAATCCCAGGCAAATGCTTCTTTATGTTCAATCAATAATTTCATCAATCGATGAGTTTCGGCAGTGGATAGATCTAGATTGATGTTTAAGGTTTTTCCAGGTTCAATTTCTACAACGATGCTCTTAGAAATGACTTTAGGAAATAATTCAGTTGTTGTTGTTTCATCATCTGTTGTTACATCATTTGTTGTTACAACGGTTTCTATTACAACTGAAACAATTTGATTTTCAGTAGTTTATGAGAACATTTCTGAGCTCATATCTTCCTGGGAAATAACGTCGAAGACTCTAATCAATCGACGATGCGTGTTTTGTGTAACAACATAGGGGGCACAGATAAAGAAGTTGATTAACTCGTCCTCTATCTCATCTTTGAAAATTAGGGATTTTCCTATGGTTAGCACAGGCAGAGCACTTTCATCCTCAATGTCCATCCATAAATAATTTTCAGGTTCTACATTGGGCGTAGCATGAGGATATAGGGTAATGTTTTTCATGTCATAACCATTAGAGATGGTCATGGAATCAGATCTACAACCAATGAAAGCATCAGTTGTAGCTAACCATGGTCTTCCTAGAATTAGAGGGTGCCCCCCCAGACGGGTTTTGGGTTGCAAAACGAAAAAATCAATAGGATACTCCAATGAATCAACTGAAATGACTAAATCATCAATTACTCCTTCTGGTTTGATGGTAGAATGATCAGCTAATTCTAGAACAGTAGGAGTAGGTCATACTAGTGTTCTAAGTTGCAACAATTATGTATTTTCTATTGGCATGATGTTAATTGTCGCCCCTAAGTCAACTAACACATGGGGAATAGATGATTGTCCAATTTTGACAATGAATGTAGGGTTTCTTGGGTCGCCATATTTAATAGGTGGGGTTTTGCCTAACATCATTTCAGATAAATCCCCCACTACATGCACTATGAGGGGATCCCTATGTTTTTTTCCAGGTCTTTTGATACAGAGATCTCTCACACTCTTGGCATAAATAGGGACATCTCTTATCACTTGCAATAGTGGAATGTTAACATGTAGATTTTGCAATTCTCCTAAGAGATTGAAGGATGGTAATTCCACAGTTTTGGTAATTTCCAGTCTTTCAGGGAATGGGGGGTCTCCTTATTCTATAATAGGTTGGTCAATTTCTTCTGTATCAACAAATGGTCTTTCCCCTGATTCCTTGTCTAATTATGAATATGGAACATCTCCAATTATTGGCTCAACTATTCTCCCTGATCTTAATTTTATTTCATCACAATGGATACGAGTAATAGACAAGGCTGGCACATTGTGTATATCTATGTTCTGAACGGCCTTATTATTTGGGTTTGGGTTAGGTTGCACAAACATCTAAAGTCATAAGGGAGGATTGTTCGGTGGGGCATTGGGAGGTAACTGCAATTGTTGTTGCTGGGACTGGGGTTGGAACTATTGTTGATAGGGGTTCGGTTGGTGATGGTTTTGAGAACTGAGTTGTTGTTGAGGGCCTCTCCAATATGGGTTCCATTGTCCATGATGATTTTTTTGATGGGGCTTAGGTAACCATGCATTGGGATCTTAATAAGGGGGTGGCATCTGATTTGGAGGGGGGACATTCATCTATCCATATGGTAGTCGATTGTTCCAATAATTAAGTGTTGCAAGAGAGAATTGAGAGTTCATACCTTGACCTCTTGGCTTCCATTGTCTTATTTGTGTTATTAGATAGACAACCTCTGCTTCCTCATTAGTCTCCTTCATTGATTCTTTTACACCTGGTAGAGAGGGACATTTGTCAGTAGCATGATTTGATTCACAAATAAGACATACTTGGACATTGTTCAGTGGGAACTCCCTTGGTGGATGTTTCTTTCTTCATTTTGGACAGAAAATACACAATGCTTACTCTGATTCTACTCATTTTTGTTGGACTTGCATAGTGTCCATTTGTGAATCAAAAGAGTTAATCATCTTTGTTTTGAAGTTTTCTAATAGATTACCTATTTTTTCTCTTGTTGCTCCTCCATTGTCTAATTTATGTACCCTTGAAAAAGTGGTATCCTTGGTAGTTGACTTATTCCTTGTAGATCCTCAAGAACATATTTTACAAAGATCTACAATGTCTTCATAGGATTCCTTAGATATGTCTCCCATGCCAATCATATTCAGGATATCTAAACAATCTTCTCTAACTCCTTTTAGCAAAATAGTTTTCATAATTTCTTTACTCACATCCGGATGTCCATACCTTTGTAGATTATACTGGAGTCGCTCCACAAAATTTTCAAGGGTCTCATCCTCCTTCTGAGACATCTTGAATAATTCTTGTCTTCATTCTCTTGTTCGGCAGTATTCTTGGTACTTGTTCAGGAAAAGCTGCCTCATTTATACCCATGTTCAAATGTTCTCTCCTCCAAGGCTCATGAACCATATTAACACATTACCCTTCAATGTAGCTGGAAACAGTTTAAGCTTCTGTGCAATGGTAGTGTAGTCATAGCTTCTACACAAAATGTCAAATTCGAATAGAAACTCATCTGGATCCTTAGTAGACAATCCATGAAAATTTGGGAGAGCTGAGAGAGGTATGTTTTTCATAGGGGCCATCCCTCGTGTGGGAACATCGGAAATAGGAAATACCACGGTAGAGATAGTATTTTCATTATTTACCTGATCTTCATTGTTTTGTGGATTCTCATGGTGGAACTCTTCTTCATTACCCCCTTGATTTTCCATATTTTCTCTTTCTCTATACTCAATATGGAAAGCATCCCACTCTTCTTTAGTGACTATCTGACCATTGATCTGATAAATGACTTCTTCTGGATTTTCCCTGTTCCGAGATATACTTCCTTGATCTTCAATGTTCTCTAGTGTTGCTTCCTAATTTGTTGGTGACAAATCTTCAACTTCGACTTCAGCTTCAGCTACAACCCTTGATAAAAATGATGTTTCAAGAAGGGGTATTTCTGATGACTGAGGATTACATCTTCTTAGAGGCTTTGCAGGGTGAAAAATAGATCCTAAAGAAGAATCTTCTTTGGCTATAGTCTCATCAACAAAGGTTTGCCTTCCCAGTGTAAGATTTCTTCCTCCACATCCTATGGTACCTGTAGGGTTAGTATTTTGGGGGATACATCCTTGCGTTCCTCGATTCATGCAAACTATTCATTCCTAATAAATAAAATTAATGTTCTTACACAAATCTATAATTATCTTCCCCGACAACGACGCCAAAATGTTGGGCACCTTAATTGTCTAAATAAATAGAAAAATAAGGTGTTCAATATAAATTTTCAAACCCAGGGAAGTTTTTTTATTGCAAGATAATTGTGCACGGTCTATGCTAGATTATGAAAGAAACATTAATCAAATTGCAGTAAGAAACTAAATTGGAAGGTTGAGCACTAACACAAATTGCTGACACAACTGGATTTTCTACATGATTGAAATCACACTTGCATAATTGAAATTATGAATTGATAGGTGTATAAGAATCCTAGATTATCTATTCTAACTTTCTATTTTACTCTTGCAGAAAGAAACTCTATACTACTTGCTGAAAGGAAACCTACTTAACTTCAGAAAAGGAATTCACACTTTTGTTTTCTTTTACTTGTAGACAAGATTTTAATCTAATGCAGAAAAAGGGAAAGCAATTCTCCAATCGCAATTGACTTCTAATTATCATGAGATAGATTTATGCACATCTAACATGAAGGAATTGGACTATAACAACAATTGTATTCTAGAAATGTTAACGGATAAATTATTCAAATTAAAGAAACTAATAGGAAATTCAGAACAGAGGGGAGTTTGTGAGGAAGGTGGGTCGTTTCCTTCTCACTAAATCCACTCACAAATAGGCTACAGTAGGTTAAAGAAACTCAATCCACTTTCTTATTGATTTGCCAAAATGTTCATGTACAATAAGCTTTACTTCACTTCTCGTTCTCACAGTCAAAATCCGTCCCCATTGATTAAAAAAGCTCTGTTATTTAAAGTCAGATTCATTCAGTTAAAACAAAATCAGAACAGCCTTGAGAATCATCGATTCTCAAGCTGTTTGTATGATATCATTAATACAAGATCTAGAATTAATCTTGTAAGCCAAAACATGTAAGAACATGTGCAACAGGTTTCAAGATCGGTGGAATTTGTTGCAGCAGTCATGTAACAGCAGAATCAGTGGCACCTATTGCAGCAGGCGTGTAACAGCTTCCAGGATTGGTGGCCATCTGTGTAACAGCTTCCAAGATTGGCGCATAGCTGTAACAACTTCCAATATTGGTGCATAGCTATAATAGCTTCCAAGATTGGCACATAGTTGTAACAGCTAGTGTAACAACAATGACCATTCTTCAAGACTTGGTTGTTCTATTCATTTTGATCATTAGTTGAATCATTTTATGGGTAAAACATGTGAAACATTACCAATCAAACATGCTAAGTAAACGAAAATATAAAAGCAGGATAAATGATTCATAACCTAGGAAAAAGGGTCTTATCTTGCATTATAGTAGGCATTAGCTTAGAAATGATAAGGTTGAATGGGAAAAAGATGTGGTGAAAAAGGGACATTTATGGGTCCTAACAAAGGGTTCCCACCTACTAGTTATTATTTATTTAACAACCTTATTATGATTTATGGCTTTTCCCCTTTAACTAGAAAGTTGGTTGAGTTGCTAGTTAACTTAACTAATGAAGTAGTTCAACTACTTCAACCAATTCTAATTTCCTTAAAGGCAAAAGGAAAGGGAGGAACAAAAGAGGATAGAAGGAGAAGCATACTAAGGTTTGCTCTTTGATTTTATGTTGAGATAGTTTAGTTTTCATTCATTCTTTAATCCATCGCAAGCCTAATTCATTTTTATGATAGCAGGGTCTTATTGTAGACAACAATATTTAGGGCTGAATTACATCATTCAGACACTTGTTTTTCAAAGATGTTGATCTATCTTTGATAGTCTGTGTAGACTTGTCTATTTGTGAATTAGTTTTAATGAATGAAAAGGGATATTGTAGAGATTCAAGTGGGAAACAATCTGTGGCAAGTTGATCCATCTTTTAAAGTTCAGTTTTTGATTTTCTGTCAGAGGTCCTTTTGTATTTTCCATCGAGGATGTCTAAGTTTGACTTTGGTCTGAAATTTCTTCATGAAATTTTGTAAAGAGAATGACTCTTTGGTGAATTGGAATGAAATAAATGATTTCTTTATGTCTCATCTATATTGATTATCATCTTGGTGTCGTTACTTCTATCTATACATTTATTATAGCAACTATTATATTCATAAAATCATATTAAAATGAATTTTCCAGCAATCTTTTAATTGTGAAAAAGACTAGCCTAAGAACTTGTAATCAATACTTGTGAGTTAGGATTTTAATTTTGATGGCTATAAATATAGGGTGGCATTCTCGCCTATTTTTCTTTAGCCAAGCAGAATCTGAAAATGCTTGAATAATATCATTTCATATATTTTCCTCAACACCCACGAGGGCCCTTATAACTAATTTCGTTACATCCGATCTTTAGCAAGGAGTCTCAGGCCTGTCTTGGGTGAGACATGCCTTCTTTAGGGAGGGAGGGTACTCTTAGCCACTTTACCCCATTTGAATGCATATTGGTTGTTTGAATTTTGGTGTTCTCTTTGATTACTAGTTTTCCTTAAGAGTATATACTAGGTTCTCATTATCATGGATAGTGGAGTTCGTTTGGTTCCCTCGTTTACTGCTACCTACCCCATGATTCCTACTCATTTCATGGGGACAAATCCTTCCTCTTTTCATAATGGTATGAAGAACTATGGCACTAAGTCTATGCCTTGGGTATCTAATCATTCTCTTGTTGATATGCATTCACCCTTGCAATCCTCTCCCCAGTCCAGTTATATGAATCCTAACATTGGATTCGAGGGCACCATATCCACAATGCCTACATATTCGTTTGATATGAGTCATGTCCCTCAACTAGATTTCACAGCGGGAGGTTGGAATATCCCCTCTTACGGATCTAGTCATAGCTATTCTCTTTCAGGAGCCAATACTCAAATAGGTGATTATTCTACTTACTACACCCCCTCTTTGTATCCTTCGTCCACCATGTCGATTCCTTCGAACACATTTTCAATGATGGGTTCTCATGTATCCCTGGGTGTTTCATATGGGGAGAATCAGTTTTACAGTTCATGCTACCCTCTTCATGGAACCCCTTCACAAGGGGGAAACTTATATCCTCACTTGAATAGTCCTTATAATACTTCATTCTCGTCTCAGACTTCATTGATGATTCCCATTCAAACCTCTCTGAATCAATTAAATGGAGGATACTACCTTTTTGGACATGGACAGGGAGTAAACCAGGACCCTTCCTCGCCTACAATGTTTCAAAGCCAATATTTCCCTGGACCTTGGTATCAAATGCCACAACTTGCCACTAGTCGAGTCACTACCAGTAATACTAGAGCTCCATCACCAACCTCTGGCAATCATGTTGGA
>ML782461.1:28421-40385 GCA_009831015.1 Picea engelmannii | reverse complement strand
TAGAAGTAGGGGGGGGGGAGGGGGAGGGTTATAGGAATCAGGTGTATGTAACCAAGATGGGACATAGATCTGTGATTACAATACTTCAAAGAGTATTCTACTAACACTTAAAAGATGACATGCATTAGTCCATTATATTTTTATTAACATCACATAACAAACCCTAATATAGATCGGCATGGTAACAATAGAGATTAATAACATCCACCACTTAGTACATAGCAATGAGTTAGATCTATAATTCATTCATAAATCACAAGTAAAGCATGAAGCAACATCGGATCTATCCATCATACATAATAACAAAAGAACTAAGTAAATAAATGACAAACACAACATGGCACAAATCACACCAAAGGCATAGGATATACGTGGTTCACCCCAGTGTAGGGCTACGTCCACCAACTATTTTGTATTCTATATTATTCTTCAATATCTTATATTCATCCTCTCCCATGCACTAAGCCATAGAGCCAATCTTCATAGAGGAAAGGATATCTATGCACCGAGCACTATATCCTCCTTCCCAAAATTAGGTCAAGGCACAGAGCCAACTCCTTTATCGAGAACAAAGCCTTACATGCACATTTTTTTGCACAAAGAACACAAAACTAATTGCGCTTAGCCACTTATAATTCATTCTCTAAGTCTCTTACATTGCTTCTTCTCTCCTCTTCCACCTTACAATCTTACTCTTATTTATACTTTTACAATTAGGCCTAATCATGGGTAAACCCATGGGTCAACATCACATAACCCATTACAAAAACCCTAATGAACCCCTTTTTGGGTCCACATAGCCTACAAAACAAGTGAGATCCACAATCTCAACTCCGCTTGGGAGCTCCTTCCTCGATCACTGCATTGAAGTCAAAAAAGTGGTCAAACCTAACCAAGATTTCCTCAAAACTTGGTCAAGGGCCAACATGAAATTATCCGATATATCATTGAGACCATATCCTCAGCTAGTTATTTATACTCCTCGACTTGGAGAGCTTTGGGTTTTCCCAAACATATGTCAGCTATTCGTAAGATACTAACATTCCACAAAAGTTCTGCACGGGAGCCTTGCCCCCTGCCCGTGACTTGTTTCCTAGACTCTCCCAAATGAGTATGAGTTAAGCTCTTTTCCGAATCGTTCAAAAAGTGAAAATATTGTCGAGTGATTTGTCCCTTTCACACTCATTAAATTGGACTTGAAAGGTCGTGAGTCTTAGTTGAGCTCTTTTCTAACTCGTTATCAAAAAGTGAAAATATTGTTGAGTGAACTTGTCTCTTTCAAACTCGTAAATTGGATTTGAAAAGACGTCTATTTGGCACAAGTTTATCCCTTTTTCACACCAAGTAGACTAAAAGTCATAAAAAAGGACATTTTTTGGCATTAAGTTGTGATTGCATCTCATGCCCTTGCTTGCAGTATTGATCCTATAGCCAGCTCTCACTTTGCGTTATAAACCATTTTCCTCAATAGTTTTTGGATCCTCAAACAAGGAGATCCTTGTTTATATCCTTCGTAATTTGACACCCTATACCTAGGAGGGAACATCCCCCTGAGTTTCCATCTCCCGCATGCATTTTCTTGCATTGAGTATAGGTACATTCCACTGTTGGAACTAGTTTTTCTTACTTGTGACGCTCGTTTCCTCCTCTATATCATAGAATTCATTTTTCTATGAAAAAACAAAAAAAGACAAGAAGGAAGGGATCATTATCTTTGATTGGCAGCAGTCATGTCTCCTTTGAACATAGCACAAAGTTATTGAGTCCATTTGTCATCATAATTTTTGGATTATCATGGCCTTAGGAAGCTAAGATCGTTACAGAGTCTTCTCTACCAATTGGTTACTCTTCCAGTCCCTATAGAGAGTTTTATTTATGCCTCCTACATCTCATGGTATCATCATTGAGTCTATGTTGACAAAGTCTTCCATATGTCTCAAGCTCTTCTTAAAAGGAGGTTTATTAACTTGTGTCAGCCACTCCTCACAACTCTTGAAATTATTGTTTGCCATGCCCTCGGTTTGTCTCAAAATCACATGATAATGTAGTCCTATCATGCACCCTAGCCCTACTTTCATCATTGGTAGGTAACCTTGAACCCAACATTCGACATTTCATCATTGGTCATTGACTGGGTGGTTTCCCTTGTGTTCAACGATAAGACATCTATTCACACCTTGGGATTAGTGTAGTGTCTTGGATGCCATTAGCCTTATTGGTGGTTTCCTCGCCTTTGTTAGCAGTTTTCATCATTGGCTGCTATTCAAAGGGTCTTTTTCATGTACCGCTTGTAGTTGGCAAACGCGAAAGACAAACAGGGTTGTTGGTTCGTGAACGTGTTCTTCATCTGATTTCCACCAAATCATGAAGCTCCTTCTTTGTACCTCATGTTGAATGATGAAAGATTCCTTAATTATCTCCTTTTAGCGGGTATCCTTCTATCAACTTCAACTCATTTATTCTGGATACGAGACCTAGAGTCTTATGAGTTCCTTGAGGCTTACAGTCATTAGTGGTAGGATCTCTCACCATCGACAATTGGTAATACATCAATGTCTCTTGATCAATGGATTCTTCAGGTGTTCGACACCGGATCCTTTGTTCACACTTGTAAGAATGTACTTGGTGCCTTGATACCTACTTTCATTATCAGTAGGTTGTCTCACATTTTTTAATGGTATACATCAATTACCGATAATCAAATGATGTCTCATTGTGTTTGACCTCAACTACTTTATTCACATGACATAGACTTGCACCTTTGGAGGATTTGGTAGAATAATTGACGACATCAGTATGTGGCTGTAGCTTTCCTAAGCCATTGCTTCTTTCTCATTGGACCAGTACCTATATGAATCCAGTTATCATGGGAGATCAGATTGTACCCCATTGTACACAAATATATTCATATTGGTTTTGAGACTGGTTCTACTTGGCCTTGTTCATGAATATGACAACCATTGGCATGTCACCGCATTTGTATTTTCCCATTCATGTCCATAAACACTTGTTTGATATATTTTCACATGGATCTTCAGTTTTATTCTATTTGCAGCCTTGTATGCAAAGTCAGTGCATAATGTAATGAGCAACTAGTTTGTCCAGCTAGTCCCCTACCACTCCACTTATGGGTTGTTTATAATGTATTTCGACCATCGTAGATACTCCTCTGACCTCACACATGAGGCATCTGTTATAGAATTTTTTTCCTCACCCTATGTAATGTTGCCCAGAAGGCCTTTTTCCATTTCCCCATGCAGACTTATCTTCCCTGTTTGTAAAATCCATAGCCCAAAACAAATATTTTTCCACATATACGCATCTTGCACACTATACATCATGCGTATATGCAATATTCTCCACTACAACTTGCATACATCGGGATTTGTGCCAAAAAATGAAAATTGATGTCAGGTTTCCATGTCACGACATGAGATATATGATCCTTGGCCTTCCATATACTAGAAATGCTCTGAATCGACCCTTCAGTTCCATTTTGAAGGCTATAAATGGGCCAATTCCAAGCTATGGAAGTAGGGATAAAGAATTCAATTTTGAGAGAAAGGTTACTATAGAGGAATTATTTACGTCATATTGAGCCTACATCCCTTTGTCCTCTAAGTCTGAACACAATGTTCAGCCCCCAAACTCTTCCCTTATTGATTGAGAACCTTGTTGTTTCTCTCTTATGAGCTTTCCTTTGGTGGGGGATTGAAGTGGTGGAGGCCTAGCTAGAAGGAACTTAGTTTCTCGATTTCAAACCATGCTGACACGAAAGTCTATAACATTTTCACTTATGTTGATCATATATTAATAGAAATACTCTTTTCCTATCCAATTGATATCTTCCAAATATATTGAATTATTATTCCATGGGTGTATTTGTCTTGTTTATTAATGAATTATGCTATTGAATGTGCTAACATTATACAATATCACCATATGCTTGATTTTCTTAGTTGTTGAGGACTAGTTACATGTATATTGATTTGGGTCAAGTGCTCAATGGTGGAATTCATCGAATGTCTAGACAAGGTAGGCCTTTTATCTTGTCTTTCTAGCATATTTGTTTTCATAGCATACTTGAGAAGAGAGTTGATTTCTACAGTCATATCCGTATGTTGTGGTTTACCCTAGCCATAGAGAGATTTTCCTCGTAACAGAACCTCATCCCTCATGGATGGATTTCCAACCCTTTGACATACATCACAATTCTAGCAATACTCCTTTTCATGTTTATGAACTCTTGGCCACTAAATTCATGTGCGCAATATCTTCTACGCAGTAGTCTTTCTTACATAATATCCTCTAGCTATTCCTTCATGTTCTTCTAGTAAGGTGATAGGACATTCATGTTCCATAACACATCTCCTTATAATATTTTCTTATCATAGTTTATACAAGTGTCCTACAATAAGCTGGTAGTCTGCAGCTCTAAATACCAAATTCTTCTTCTATGTAGTATTAAATTCCTTTGGAGAAATCATGTACTCAAAAATTCAATAATGTCAGCAAATTATTCATCAACAATCTACACTGAAAAGAGTTGTGCATCACGAAATTTGTCATCCACGTTTCTTGGTTCCTCTCCATTAGTTATCTTGTACAGATGATCTGGCCCCACATTCAATCTTCCAGGTTTCACAACTACCTCAAAATCAAACTCTTGGAATAATAACAACCATCTACATAATCTTACCCCCAAGACTGGCTTGTTCACCAAATATCTAAGAGCAAAGTGATATGTTAACATTTTAAAATGTTGTCATAAGAAATAATGTATGAACTTTTGTAGTGCATATACCATATCCAAGCCCTCTCTCTCTCTCTCTGTTGTATTATAATTTTATTTTGATTTTGACAACTTTCTTCTTGAAAATGCTATTGGCCGATCTATGTCACCTTGTCCTGGTTGTGTCAGTATTGCTCCAAGTTATATTGAAGAGGCATCCACATGCACATGAAACTCTTTTGACCAATTTGGAAACACCAAAATTGGTGCAGTCACCATTTTCTCCTTCAATATGTCCAAACTCTATTGGCACTCATCATTCCATTGAAACTTGATATCCTTGTTTAACAATTTATCCATGGGAGCAGTAATTTGTGCATAGCTCCTTATTAAATTTCTATAGTATCATGTATGACAAAGTGTATCTTTTAATTGTCACACTACCTTATGTGGTGGTAAGTTAACAATGACATCAATCTTGGCAGAGTCAACCAACAGGCCATGTTTCCACACCACATGCCCTAGAAAAATTCCAAATGGTGCATTGAATATGCATTTCTTAATGTTCAATGAAATATAACACTATCTACACTTGTCTAACATCAATATTAACACTTCAACATGATATTTAAACAAGATAAATAGGGTCCAATCATCCAAACAAACCTCCAAAAAATTATGTATAAAATATTTAAATGCAACTACTACTACTCTTGAAAAAATAGCAGGCACATTCTTCAATCCTAAGGGAATCATTGTATACTGATATGGCCCCGATTCTATGGAAAATGTAGTATTATTATGATATGATTGAATTATGATCTAATGATACCTTGAAAAACCACCAATAAATGAGTATGCTTCTTGTCCTCCTAAATTCTCCAGAACCTCATCTTTAAATGGAGTAGGGAAGGGATCATGCAGATAGACATCATTCAACTTCCTTGAGTATTCATAGATCCTTATTCCTCCTTTATTCTTTTCCTGAACTACCATAGGGCTAATCCACTCATATTCTTCAACAAGTTTTATTATACCAACCTCTAACATTTTATCAATCTCTACCTTAACATTTTTCTTATATATTGGATTCAACTTGTAGGGTCTTTGTCTTATTGTTCTAGCATCTGGTCTTAAAGGTATATTCATCTCTCCAATTTCTCCTGCTACTCTTTCATATCTGAAAACATTGTTGGAAATAGGTCAATATACCCACGCAATATTTCTGTGATTCTTTCCACTGTATGGTTATCCCAATAGTCACCAATACTCACAATCTTTGGCTTCGCTTCTATTCCAATGTTGACTTTATTTATCCTCAGTGGTGCAGAAAAATACTTTTACTGTAATTGTGGTCCTTCTACTTCTCTTTCCCATTCAACTTATGCTATCTGGATATCACATGAGTTTTCTTCTGGTGGGTCATCGCCTACGATGTGGTAACATTGTAACAATTGTCTGATTGGCTCCTGAATCAGATTCTGATAAAATACCACAATTTCAAACTCAAGTTCTTCAAATATATTTTCCTTTATCAACTTTAGTGTTATATCCATCGTTGGATTCTCATGTTCAAATGCAAATGTAATCAAAATTTTTTGTTGTAAACCTTCCCAATTTATAGTTCCTTTGCATAGTTCCAATTCTGTATACCAATTCCTTGGTATACCTTGCAATGTATGAATGAAGTGATGTGGCCATTCCTATGGTGGTACTAGTATCCATTGGGGTATGCATATATTTATATATTCTCTGGGTTTTCCTATTCCATCATATTTCTCCACATATTTATTCTCTTGTTCTATGCCAAATCTGATGTGCAGTAATCTTTTGCATTGATACCAATCATTGATATTATCCTTATGAGTACCCCACTAACGTGCATGTGTTTCTTTAAATGAAATGTATAACACTAGTAACCTCTGATTTTCCAAAACTTCTTACTCATACTTTCTTAAGAATTCTTCTAAATCATTTTGACCATAAAAATTGAGAGGTTCTCTTACCTCTGTGCCAACCCATCTTAGTGAATGCATCATTCTTGCACATCTTCTGGTAGATATCTCATGTAAGAGTTGCTTCCAATTTTCTTGTCATGTGTCATAATCTGAAGCATAAGAAATAATTCTTGTTGAGCTAAGAATTCCATCTGTTGTTTTGTTGATGTAATATTCCTCACGCACGATAGTTCTATACAACTGGTTGATTTCTTTTGTAATGAAGTTTTTTGTCACAAGTTCAACATATCTTCAACCTTATGAAGGATCTAATGGTTCTATAACTCTATATTCTGCTAATTCAAAAATAATCTTCATGGTCTTCAAGTTAATGATATCTTGATTTTCAAATGCCTAATCCAATCCCAACAAAGTTGGATAAGGTGCAGTATTATCCACTATATCAATTACCTCAAAGTATTCCATAATGCTCAAGCCATATAAATCCATTGGTATGCCTTTCAATCTACCAATACGTACCACTCTGTATTGATTTTCCAGTTTCAACAGAATAGGTGAATATCGTAGTGTAGGTTCCCCCATGGCTTCCCATATCTTTTTAGGAAAAACATTTACCTCAGATCCCAAGTATAATATTATGTCACCCATATTAAATTCTCCAATATTTTCATTCAATATAAACTACCTACTTGTTCTTCTCTTTCTATGGACATGATTGAGTGTATTTATCCATTCTTCCCTAGAATTGCACTTTTCTAACAGATTTTGTAACAATTTTAGAGATGATTTATCATTTAATAAATTCACAAAAGATACCAAAAAGTTTCTTATATCACTGACCTTATCTGAATACTAATCTCTTCTGGTATGATCAAATTGAGGAGGCATATCATATATTAGTACATCATCGCTTGGCTTTGTACCTGAAGTAGAAGAAAAAATATCTTGCAAAATCTCTTGTCTAGCTTTCTTGAATGTCTCATTTTCTTTTCATGCATGAATATGTTTTTCATGTGTAGTTTTTACCCACTGGTATTGTATTTGATCTTGATTTGTTGCATCTGATCCTATTTTGGTTCCACCTCTAGTAACTATCTCGATATTCTTCCCATCATCTATATTTTTTGTGCCAATCCATTGAACATTCTGACTATTTTGATTCGTCTTTTTCTATATCTTTGTCAACATTGTCAGTAGTATTCAGTGTTATGATATATTGCACAACAATACATGCATATCGCAGGTGCTAATGGACAATCCCTTGCATAGTGTCTAGGTTGTTGACAATTGTGATAGGTTGTTTGTCCTCTACCTCTTCCAAATCTTCATATTCCATATCCTCCTCTGAATCCTCCTTTGTTACCGTGATTATCTATTTGTGGTGTATTATACCGTGGTACCTTATTATACTACTATGCATTATTATACTATGGTGGTGCTATGTTGTCCTATCATCAATTCATATTGCACCCTATAAGCATATGGATTCATCTCCTTCATAATCTCCAAGGTTCTGTAATCCTTTTCTTCATGTCCTACAGACTTGTAGAAATTAAAAAATGTATTGTTCGGAAGTATTTGATACTTTTTCATCATGGTAAAATGATAGGGAACATGTCCATGTGTCTTACATATTTCACAACATACACCTCCTGTAGGTAAGGTATTTGGCATCCCTTATCCCAAGTACTATGAAAATGTTGGGAACTCATTCAGATGATGTCCTTCTATTCTACATAATGTACACCAGACAACTTATGTTTTTTCCTTACCTTTGTTCTAATTCACCTAAAATGTAAAATTATTTAGATCTGTTGTTAGCTTCTCTACAACTAGATCTGTATGTTTATACTGATTCTCTTCTAATTGTTAAGTATTCTTGCAAATCCTGAGCCTGAGTCTAGAACTTATTCTTCCTCAATGGGTACTTAAATTGTGGAAATAATGAATTAAAAAATAAATGTCTATGTTGCATATTATTTATAGGATAATTCAACTTACCTTTTAACCTATTGAACTTATGATCAATATCCCAAAATAACTCTCTAGGCATCTGTTTGATTTCTATCATCTCATTCATGAAGTGATCCTCTGAACTTGGTCACTAGAACTCATTGATTAGTTCCTTATTCACATATGCGATGGTTGTAGGTGCTCCTTGTCGGTTGTTCACTATCAGGCCCATATACCAGTCCAATTTAAGGTTTTTGAATGTAATTGCAAGAGGCAAAACTTTTGTATATTCATTTTTGATATGTTTTTCTGCCAAAATATTTTCACAAATAAATAAATGCTTCTTTTGGTCCTCCAACCCTTCTCCATCAAACTATGGTAATCGAATAGATATCTTACTACTAGTAGTTGAACTGGTACTTCCACTTGAATTTTCACTTCTCCCTTGTCTTACTAGAATCCTTCTACTACTAATTTTCGGTTCTTTCTTCTCCGATGTCTTAGTCACACATGGGGTTGTGGGTTCCACACTAATTCTAATACGGAATGGATAAACTTCCTCTATACCGGAACCTTGACCTATAGTTTTCATTTCATATGTGGTGAAAAATATTTCCTCAATCTTCCCCATAGCTCAAAGATCCTCTACCTCTTATTCAGCATTGTCCAAGCCCTATCGCTTGGCTACTGCCCTCTTTTTTCTATTAATCCTATATTGGTAGGGTCTTCCACTATGCATCACTCTCGCTCTGTCCATTATTTCCTTGATATGATCTTCATCCATCATAATGGGGTCCATGGATTCCTTCCTATGACCTCTATATAGGTCCTTATCCATATCTGAGGTTGTCCTTAGTGCTTCCCCTAGTTCCCCCATGTGTGTAGAGTTATTTAGATATCTGATTCCATTTTCATCATGCCTATGTTATGCAATAAAATCTTGATCAACGTGTAAAGTGATATAATGTACCTTCCTCATGCTCCCTTCAAAACATCCTTCTCTGCAGCCGTGTATGACTTACTATTATCGACTGCAAACTCAGTAATGAACCCTACAATAATGTTGTCTAGCCAAAAATCCACTACATGCATGAATTTATTATTAACCCTTTCTAGACACACAATATTCTTTGTAGTCCACTCTACTGGTGTTATCCGATTAATTAGATGATTGTATGTTAGGGACCTAATCTCCCTAACCCGTCACATAGGTAAAATAATATAATTCCATGTAATAGAGGCCAATATTAATAAGGTTTACAAATAAGGAAGCATAAATCAAATATAAGAAGACCTAATAGAAGCTTCTGCTTCTAGAGGGATATTTCTCTATATTGTCCTTTTGGATAGATAGATTTAGTATAAATATAAGTATAGGGTATGAGGAATCTTGTCTTGGATATTATTTTAATAGAGCTTTGCTCTGCTAGATGTTTCCCTCTCGAAGAGGCAAGTGAGCATTGCTCTTAGTAATCAAAGTTCTCTTTCTGGTGTTATTCTAGTATTATTTTGGTATTATTCTGGTGTTGTTTTGGTTATATCATTATTTCACTGCCATTTCTAGCTAATTGTTTATGTTCTACATACTATTTTATTGCGTGAATACTACAAGTGGTATCAGATCACCTTCCTTGACAAAAAATTGTGGGTTAATTGTTTTCAGGGTAGAGATGTATTTTGGCATCTTAATGCTATAGAGATCTGTCGCTACGCACATAAACTCATGGTCAAGGATTCATACATGGAGGAAATACAAGTGGTACTTAAGTGCACATCTATTGGCCACCCTTGTAACCCCTGTTGGTACATATTTGAGTGGTAGCGCATTAGACAACAACTGTATACAGATCGACCTAGATCTCTTGAAGCCATCCATAGATAAACCAATTGGCCACCTGACTATTATAGTGCCACCGAGAACAACACTCGGGAAGATACTCTCTAGTACCTAGGTAGTAGAGTAGTATGGATAAGGGCACGGTCTATCCTCCTTAGTTGGTGCCCTGAGATATTGGGACGAGTACTACTGATGGACCCCACACGTATATTAGAGAGCTATAGCACAAGACAAAACCTTTAATACCTTAACCCTTGGGGTGGAAATAAAAACAGAACAGACAAGATATATTTCCACGCAATTGTGTCTTCTACATTTGGGTTGCGAAATTACTATGCATTTCTTCTTGTTAAGCATTTGGGCATTTCATCACTCCAGTATTCTTCAGGCCAAATTATAACTCCCACTGGCACACTTATTTGGTACTTATTCCACTGGGTTCTTCTCTTTGCCCCGATCCTAGTGATACCTATCATTTTTTACCATAATTTTTTTTTGTGGACCGGACCCTTCTCTGATACCCTTATTTGTGTCCTATCCCATTGAATCCCCCTTTTCCTCCTGATTGCAATGGTACCTTTCATTTGATACCCTTATTCTCAGTGGTCCCACCCAACACCCCAAACCCGTTTTGTTTCTCCTATACCAATTGCCTGCCCCTTTTTTCCAAATGGCTACCACAAGATCCCAAGAACTCAATTCCTTGATTGCTGAAAACCACCAAAATAAGGAAGACATCAAGAATATCACTTTCAACATTATCTCAATTAATTCGATTCTTGATCTCCTCAAGGAACAATGTTCCCACATCACAGACCTCAAAGGCCTCAAATCCACCTTTGAACACTTCATGAGTTGTTTCCAAAACCCTTCTTCTTCTGAACAACCATATTATCAGGATGACCATAACTCTTCCCATTACCAAGGTCCTCATACTACCCACTTTTCTCGAGAACTCCACCTGCCCATAATTGAGGTGAAAAAAATTGATTGATCAGATCCCATAGGTTGGGTCACCCAAATGGAACATTATTTCTCTTTTCATGGCATTACTGATGATTTAGCCAAGCTTCATTATGGTATCCTATATCTCGATCCAGAACGATGGAAATGGTGGAAATGGCGAAAGAAGGCACGCCAAGGGTATGCTTCTTGGACATAGTTGGTGGTTGAAATTTATGACTTCTTTGACTTTGACACCAACCATTTAGGCTGTTTGACCAAGTTAAAGCAGTTTGGGATAATGTAAAACTTTATTTCCACATTTGAGCACTTGGCTTTCATAATGGAAGGCATGTATGATGCTTTCTTTAGGGAATTCTTTATTAGTGGCCTCAAATATGAAATTTGTGCCCATGTTCTCATGGGACACCCCTAGACTTGGTTAGAAGCTACTCAATGAGCCAAGGAATCCCAACATATTGTCTCCTCCTAGACCTGCAAACCCTCCTTTCCTCCTCACTCTAAACCCACTAATTTTTCTC
>ML782461.1:0-28321 GCA_009831015.1 Picea engelmannii | reverse complement strand
TCTTACTCTTATTTATACTTTTACAATTAGGCCTAATCATGGGTAAACCCATGGGTCAACATCACATAACCCATTACAAAAACCCTAATGAACCCCTTTTTGGGTCCACATAGCCTACAAAACAAGTGAGATCCACAATCTCAACTCCGCTTGGGAGCTCCTTCCTCGATCACTGCATTGAAGTCAAAAAAGTGGTCAAACCTAACCAAGATTTCCTCAAAACTTGGTCAAGGGCCAACATGAAATTATCCGATATATCATTGAGACCATATCCTCAGCTAGTTATTTATACTCCTCGACTTGGAGAGCTTTGGGTTTTCCCAAACATATGTCAGCTATTCGTAAGATACTAACATTCCACAAAAGTTCTGCACGGGAGCCTTGCCCCCTGCCCGTGACTTGTTTCCTAGACTCTCCCAAATGAGTATGAGTTAAGCTCTTTTCCGAATCGTTCAAAAAGTGAAAATATTGTCGAGTGATTTGTCCCTTTCACACTCATTAAATTGGACTTGAAAGGTCGTGAGTCTTAGTTGAGCTCTTTTCTAACTCGTTATCAAAAAGTGAAAATATTGTTGAGTGAACTTGTCTCTTTCAAACTCGTAAATTGGATTTGAAAAGACGTCTATTTGGCACAAGTTTATCCCTTTTTCACACCAAGTAGACTAAAAGTCATAAAAAAGGACATTTTTTGGCATTAAGTTGTGATTGCATCTCATGCCCTTGCTTGCAGTATTGATCCTATAGCCAGCTCTCACTTTGCGTTATAAACCATTTTCCTCAATAGTTTTTGGATCCTCAAACAAGGAGATCCTTGTTTATATCCTTCGTAATTTGACACCCTATACCTAGGAGGGAACATCCCCCTGAGTTTCCATCTCCCGCATGCATTTTCTTGCATTGAGTATAGGTACATTCCACTGTTGGAACTAGTTTTTCTTACTTGTGACGCTCGTTTCCTCCTCTATATCATAGAATTCATTTTTCTATGAAAAAACAAAAAAAGACAAGAAGGAAGGGATCATTATCTTTGATTGGCAGCAGTCATGTCTCCTTTGAACATAGCACAAAGTTATTGAGTCCATTTGTCATCATAATTTTTGGATTATCATGGCCTTAGGAAGCTAAGATCGTTACAGAGTCTTCTCTACCAATTGGTTACTCTTCCAGTCCCTATAGAGAGTTTTATTTATGCCTCCTACATCTCATGGTATCATCATTGAGTCTATGTTGACAAAGTCTTCCATATGTCTCAAGCTCTTCTTAAAAGGAGGTTTATTAACTTGTGTCAGCCACTCCTCACAACTCTTGAAATTATTGTTTGCCATGCCCTCGGTTTGTCTCAAAATCACATGATAATGTAGTCCTATCATGCACCCTAGCCCTACTTTCATCATTGGTAGGTAACCTTGAACCCAACATTCGACATTTCATCATTGGTCATTGACTGGGTGGTTTCCCTTGTGTTCAACGATAAGACATCTATTCACACCTTGGGATTAGTGTAGTGTCTTGGATGCCATTAGCCTTATTGGTGGTTTCCTCGCCTTTGTTAGCAGTTTTCATCATTGGCTGCTATTCAAAGGGTCTTTTTCATGTACCGCTTGTAGTTGGCAAACGCGAAAGACAAACAGGGTTGTTGGTTCGTGAACGTGTTCTTCATCTGATTTCCACCAAATCATGAAGCTCCTTCTTTGTACCTCATGTTGAATGATGAAAGATTCCTTAATTATCTCCTTTTAGCGGGTATCCTTCTATCAACTTCAACTCATTTATTCTGGATACGAGACCTAGAGTCTTATGAGTTCCTTGAGGCTTACAGTCATTAGTGGTAGGATCTCTCACCATCGACAATTGGTAATACATCAATGTCTCTTGATCAATGGATTCTTCAGGTGTTCGACACCGGATCCTTTGTTCACACTTGTAAGAATGTACTTGGTGCCTTGATACCTACTTTCATTATCAGTAGGTTGTCTCACATTTTTTAATGGTATACATCAATTACCGATAATCAAATGATGTCTCATTGTGTTTGACCTCAACTACTTTATTCACATGACATAGACTTGCACCTTTGGAGGATTTGGTAGAATAATTGACGACATCAGTATGTGGCTGTAGCTTTCCTAAGCCATTGCTTCTTTCTCATTGGACCAGTACCTATATGAATCCAGTTATCATGGGAGATCAGATTGTACCCCATTGTACACAAATATATTCATATTGGTTTTGAGACTGGTTCTACTTGGCCTTGTTCATGAATATGACAACCATTGGCATGTCACCGCATTTGTATTTTCCCATTCATGTCCATAAACACTTGTTTGATATATTTTCACATGGATCTTCAGTTTTATTCTATTTGCAGCCTTGTATGCAAAGTCAGTGCATAATGTAATGAGCAACTAGTTTGTCCAGCTAGTCCCCTACCACTCCACTTATGGGTTGTTTATAATGTATTTCGACCATCGTAGATACTCCTCTGACCTCACACATGAGGCATCTGTTATAGAATTTTTTTCCTCACCCTATGTAATGTTGCCCAGAAGGCCTTTTTCCATTTCCCCATGCAGACTTATCTTCCCTGTTTGTAAAATCCATAGCCCAAAACAAATATTTTTCCACATATACGCATCTTGCACACTATACATCATGCGTATATGCAATATTCTCCACTACAACTTGCATACATCGGGATTTGTGCCAAAAAATGAAAATTGATGTCAGGTTTCCATGTCACGACATGAGATATATGATCCTTGGCCTTCCATATACTAGAAATGCTCTGAATCGACCCTTCAGTTCCATTTTGAAGGCTATAAATGGGCCAATTCCAAGCTATGGAAGTAGGGATAAAGAATTCAATTTTGAGAGAAAGGTTACTATAGAGGAATTATTTACGTCATATTGAGCCTACATCCCTTTGTCCTCTAAGTCTGAACACAATGTTCAGCCCCCAAACTCTTCCCTTATTGATTGAGAACCTTGTTGTTTCTCTCTTATGAGCTTTCCTTTGGTGGGGGATTGAAGTGGTGGAGGCCTAGCTAGAAGGAACTTAGTTTCTCGATTTCAAACCATGCTGACACGAAAGTCTATAACATTTTCACTTATGTTGATCATATATTAATAGAAATACTCTTTTCCTATCCAATTGATATCTTCCAAATATATTGAATTATTATTCCATGGGTGTATTTGTCTTGTTTATTAATGAATTATGCTATTGAATGTGCTAACATTATACAATATCACCATATGCTTGATTTTCTTAGTTGTTGAGGACTAGTTACATGTATATTGATTTGGGTCAAGTGCTCAATGGTGGAATTCATCGAATGTCTAGACAAGGTAGGCCTTTTATCTTGTCTTTCTAGCATATTTGTTTTCATAGCATACTTGAGAAGAGAGTTGATTTCTACAGTCATATCCGTATGTTGTGGTTTACCCTAGCCATAGAGAGATTTTCCTCGTAACAGAACCTCATCCCTCATGGATGGATTTCCAACCCTTTGACATACATCACAATTCTAGCAATACTCCTTTTCATGTTTATGAACTCTTGGCCACTAAATTCATGTGCGCAATATCTTCTACGCAGTAGTCTTTCTTACATAATATCCTCTAGCTATTCCTTCATGTTCTTCTAGTAAGGTGATAGGACATTCATGTTCCATAACACATCTCCTTATAATATTTTCTTATCATAGTTTATACAAGTGTCCTACAATAAGCTGGTAGTCTGCAGCTCTAAATACCAAATTCTTCTTCTATGTAGTATTAAATTCCTTTGGAGAAATCATGTACTCAAAAATTCAATAATGTCAGCAAATTATTCATCAACAATCTACACTGAAAAGAGTTGTGCATCACGAAATTTGTCATCCACGTTTCTTGGTTCCTCTCCATTAGTTATCTTGTACAGATGATCTGGCCCCACATTCAATCTTCCAGGTTTCACAACTACCTCAAAATCAAACTCTTGGAATAATAACAACCATCTACATAATCTTACCCCCAAGACTGGCTTGTTCACCAAATATCTAAGAGCAAAGTGATATGTTAACATTTTAAAATGTTGTCATAAGAAATAATGTATGAACTTTTGTAGTGCATATACCATATCCAAGCCCTCTCTCTCTCTCTCTGTTGTATTATAATTTTATTTTGATTTTGACAACTTTCTTCTTGAAAATGCTATTGGCCGATCTATGTCACCTTGTCCTGGTTGTGTCAGTATTGCTCCAAGTTATATTGAAGAGGCATCCACATGCACATGAAACTCTTTTGACCAATTTGGAAACACCAAAATTGGTGCAGTCACCATTTTCTCCTTCAATATGTCCAAACTCTATTGGCACTCATCATTCCATTGAAACTTGATATCCTTGTTTAACAATTTATCCATGGGAGCAGTAATTTGTGCATAGCTCCTTATTAAATTTCTATAGTATCATGTATGACAAAGTGTATCTTTTAATTGTCACACTACCTTATGTGGTGGTAAGTTAACAATGACATCAATCTTGGCAGAGTCAACCAACAGGCCATGTTTCCACACCACATGCCCTAGAAAAATTCCAAATGGTGCATTGAATATGCATTTCTTAATGTTCAATGAAATATAACACTATCTACACTTGTCTAACATCAATATTAACACTTCAACATGATATTTAAACAAGATAAATAGGGTCCAATCATCCAAACAAACCTCCAAAAAATTATGTATAAAATATTTAAATGCAACTACTACTACTCTTGAAAAAATAGCAGGCACATTCTTCAATCCTAAGGGAATCATTGTATACTGATATGGCCCCGATTCTATGGAAAATGTAGTATTATTATGATATGATTGAATTATGATCTAATGATACCTTGAAAAACCACCAATAAATGAGTATGCTTCTTGTCCTCCTAAATTCTCCAGAACCTCATCTTTAAATGGAGTAGGGAAGGGATCATGCAGATAGACATCATTCAACTTCCTTGAGTATTCATAGATCCTTATTCCTCCTTTATTCTTTTCCTGAACTACCATAGGGCTAATCCACTCATATTCTTCAACAAGTTTTATTATACCAACCTCTAACATTTTATCAATCTCTACCTTAACATTTTTCTTATATATTGGATTCAACTTGTAGGGTCTTTGTCTTATTGTTCTAGCATCTGGTCTTAAAGGTATATTCATCTCTCCAATTTCTCCTGCTACTCTTTCATATCTGAAAACATTGTTGGAAATAGGTCAATATACCCACGCAATATTTCTGTGATTCTTTCCACTGTATGGTTATCCCAATAGTCACCAATACTCACAATCTTTGGCTTCGCTTCTATTCCAATGTTGACTTTATTTATCCTCAGTGGTGCAGAAAAATACTTTTACTGTAATTGTGGTCCTTCTACTTCTCTTTCCCATTCAACTTATGCTATCTGGATATCACATGAGTTTTCTTCTGGTGGGTCATCGCCTACGATGTGGTAACATTGTAACAATTGTCTGATTGGCTCCTGAATCAGATTCTGATAAAATACCACAATTTCAAACTCAAGTTCTTCAAATATATTTTCCTTTATCAACTTTAGTGTTATATCCATCGTTGGATTCTCATGTTCAAATGCAAATGTAATCAAAATTTTTTGTTGTAAACCTTCCCAATTTATAGTTCCTTTGCATAGTTCCAATTCTGTATACCAATTCCTTGGTATACCTTGCAATGTATGAATGAAGTGATGTGGCCATTCCTATGGTGGTACTAGTATCCATTGGGGTATGCATATATTTATATATTCTCTGGGTTTTCCTATTCCATCATATTTCTCCACATATTTATTCTCTTGTTCTATGCCAAATCTGATGTGCAGTAATCTTTTGCATTGATACCAATCATTGATATTATCCTTATGAGTACCCCACTAACGTGCATGTGTTTCTTTAAATGAAATGTATAACACTAGTAACCTCTGATTTTCCAAAACTTCTTACTCATACTTTCTTAAGAATTCTTCTAAATCATTTTGACCATAAAAATTGAGAGGTTCTCTTACCTCTGTGCCAACCCATCTTAGTGAATGCATCATTCTTGCACATCTTCTGGTAGATATCTCATGTAAGAGTTGCTTCCAATTTTCTTGTCATGTGTCATAATCTGAAGCATAAGAAATAATTCTTGTTGAGCTAAGAATTCCATCTGTTGTTTTGTTGATGTAATATTCCTCACGCACGATAGTTCTATACAACTGGTTGATTTCTTTTGTAATGAAGTTTTTTGTCACAAGTTCAACATATCTTCAACCTTATGAAGGATCTAATGGTTCTATAACTCTATATTCTGCTAATTCAAAAATAATCTTCATGGTCTTCAAGTTAATGATATCTTGATTTTCAAATGCCTAATCCAATCCCAACAAAGTTGGATAAGGTGCAGTATTATCCACTATATCAATTACCTCAAAGTATTCCATAATGCTCAAGCCATATAAATCCATTGGTATGCCTTTCAATCTACCAATACGTACCACTCTGTATTGATTTTCCAGTTTCAACAGAATAGGTGAATATCGTAGTGTAGGTTCCCCCATGGCTTCCCATATCTTTTTAGGAAAAACATTTACCTCAGATCCCAAGTATAATATTATGTCACCCATATTAAATTCTCCAATATTTTCATTCAATATAAACTACCTACTTGTTCTTCTCTTTCTATGGACATGATTGAGTGTATTTATCCATTCTTCCCTAGAATTGCACTTTTCTAACAGATTTTGTAACAATTTTAGAGATGATTTATCATTTAATAAATTCACAAAAGATACCAAAAAGTTTCTTATATCACTGACCTTATCTGAATACTAATCTCTTCTGGTATGATCAAATTGAGGAGGCATATCATATATTAGTACATCATCGCTTGGCTTTGTACCTGAAGTAGAAGAAAAAATATCTTGCAAAATCTCTTGTCTAGCTTTCTTGAATGTCTCATTTTCTTTTCATGCATGAATATGTTTTTCATGTGTAGTTTTTACCCACTGGTATTGTATTTGATCTTGATTTGTTGCATCTGATCCTATTTTGGTTCCACCTCTAGTAACTATCTCGATATTCTTCCCATCATCTATATTTTTTGTGCCAATCCATTGAACATTCTGACTATTTTGATTCGTCTTTTTCTATATCTTTGTCAACATTGTCAGTAGTATTCAGTGTTATGATATATTGCACAACAATACATGCATATCGCAGGTGCTAATGGACAATCCCTTGCATAGTGTCTAGGTTGTTGACAATTGTGATAGGTTGTTTGTCCTCTACCTCTTCCAAATCTTCATATTCCATATCCTCCTCTGAATCCTCCTTTGTTACCGTGATTATCTATTTGTGGTGTATTATACCGTGGTACCTTATTATACTACTATGCATTATTATACTATGGTGGTGCTATGTTGTCCTATCATCAATTCATATTGCACCCTATAAGCATATGGATTCATCTCCTTCATAATCTCCAAGGTTCTGTAATCCTTTTCTTCATGTCCTACAGACTTGTAGAAATTAAAAAATGTATTGTTCGGAAGTATTTGATACTTTTTCATCATGGTAAAATGATAGGGAACATGTCCATGTGTCTTACATATTTCACAACATACACCTCCTGTAGGTAAGGTATTTGGCATCCCTTATCCCAAGTACTATGAAAATGTTGGGAACTCATTCAGATGATGTCCTTCTATTCTACATAATGTACACCAGACAACTTATGTTTTTTCCTTACCTTTGTTCTAATTCACCTAAAATGTAAAATTATTTAGATCTGTTGTTAGCTTCTCTACAACTAGATCTGTATGTTTATACTGATTCTCTTCTAATTGTTAAGTATTCTTGCAAATCCTGAGCCTGAGTCTAGAACTTATTCTTCCTCAATGGGTACTTAAATTGTGGAAATAATGAATTAAAAAATAAATGTCTATGTTGCATATTATTTATAGGATAATTCAACTTACCTTTTAACCTATTGAACTTATGATCAATATCCCAAAATAACTCTCTAGGCATCTGTTTGATTTCTATCATCTCATTCATGAAGTGATCCTCTGAACTTGGTCACTAGAACTCATTGATTAGTTCCTTATTCACATATGCGATGGTTGTAGGTGCTCCTTGTCGGTTGTTCACTATCAGGCCCATATACCAGTCCAATTTAAGGTTTTTGAATGTAATTGCAAGAGGCAAAACTTTTGTATATTCATTTTTGATATGTTTTTCTGCCAAAATATTTTCACAAATAAATAAATGCTTCTTTTGGTCCTCCAACCCTTCTCCATCAAACTATGGTAATCGAATAGATATCTTACTACTAGTAGTTGAACTGGTACTTCCACTTGAATTTTCACTTCTCCCTTGTCTTACTAGAATCCTTCTACTACTAATTTTCGGTTCTTTCTTCTCCGATGTCTTAGTCACACATGGGGTTGTGGGTTCCACACTAATTCTAATACGGAATGGATAAACTTCCTCTATACCGGAACCTTGACCTATAGTTTTCATTTCATATGTGGTGAAAAATATTTCCTCAATCTTCCCCATAGCTCAAAGATCCTCTACCTCTTATTCAGCATTGTCCAAGCCCTATCGCTTGGCTACTGCCCTCTTTTTTCTATTAATCCTATATTGGTAGGGTCTTCCACTATGCATCACTCTCGCTCTGTCCATTATTTCCTTGATATGATCTTCATCCATCATAATGGGGTCCATGGATTCCTTCCTATGACCTCTATATAGGTCCTTATCCATATCTGAGGTTGTCCTTAGTGCTTCCCCTAGTTCCCCCATGTGTGTAGAGTTATTTAGATATCTGATTCCATTTTCATCATGCCTATGTTATGCAATAAAATCTTGATCAACGTGTAAAGTGATATAATGTACCTTCCTCATGCTCCCTTCAAAACATCCTTCTCTGCAGCCGTGTATGACTTACTATTATCGACTGCAAACTCAGTAATGAACCCTACAATAATGTTGTCTAGCCAAAAATCCACTACATGCATGAATTTATTATTAACCCTTTCTAGACACACAATATTCTTTGTAGTCCACTCTACTGGTGTTATCCGATTAATTAGATGATTGTATGTTAGGGACCTAATCTCCCTAACCCGTCACATAGGTAAAATAATATAATTCCATGTAATAGAGGCCAATATTAATAAGGTTTACAAATAAGGAAGCATAAATCAAATATAAGAAGACCTAATAGAAGCTTCTGCTTCTAGAGGGATATTTCTCTATATTGTCCTTTTGGATAGATAGATTTAGTATAAATATAAGTATAGGGTATGAGGAATCTTGTCTTGGATATTATTTTAATAGAGCTTTGCTCTGCTAGATGTTTCCCTCTCGAAGAGGCAAGTGAGCATTGCTCTTAGTAATCAAAGTTCTCTTTCTGGTGTTATTCTAGTATTATTTTGGTATTATTCTGGTGTTGTTTTGGTTATATCATTATTTCACTGCCATTTCTAGCTAATTGTTTATGTTCTACATACTATTTTATTGCGTGAATACTACAAGTGGTATCAGATCACCTTCCTTGACAAAAAATTGTGGGTTAATTGTTTTCAGGGTAGAGATGTATTTTGGCATCTTAATGCTATAGAGATCTGTCGCTACGCACATAAACTCATGGTCAAGGATTCATACATGGAGGAAATACAAGTGGTACTTAAGTGCACATCTATTGGCCACCCTTGTAACCCCTGTTGGTACATATTTGAGTGGTAGCGCATTAGACAACAACTGTATACAGATCGACCTAGATCTCTTGAAGCCATCCATAGATAAACCAATTGGCCACCTGACTATTATAGTGCCACCGAGAACAACACTCGGGAAGATACTCTCTAGTACCTAGGTAGTAGAGTAGTATGGATAAGGGCACGGTCTATCCTCCTTAGTTGGTGCCCTGAGATATTGGGACGAGTACTACTGATGGACCCCACACGTATATTAGAGAGCTATAGCACAAGACAAAACCTTTAATACCTTAACCCTTGGGGTGGAAATAAAAACAGAACAGACAAGATATATTTCCACGCAATTGTGTCTTCTACATTTGGGTTGCGAAATTACTATGCATTTCTTCTTGTTAAGCATTTGGGCATTTCATCACTCCAGTATTCTTCAGGCCAAATTATAACTCCCACTGGCACACTTATTTGGTACTTATTCCACTGGGTTCTTCTCTTTGCCCCGATCCTAGTGATACCTATCATTTTTTACCATAATTTTTTTTTGTGGACCGGACCCTTCTCTGATACCCTTATTTGTGTCCTATCCCATTGAATCCCCCTTTTCCTCCTGATTGCAATGGTACCTTTCATTTGATACCCTTATTCTCAGTGGTCCCACCCAACACCCCAAACCCGTTTTGTTTCTCCTATACCAATTGCCTGCCCCTTTTTTCCAAATGGCTACCACAAGATCCCAAGAACTCAATTCCTTGATTGCTGAAAACCACCAAAATAAGGAAGACATCAAGAATATCACTTTCAACATTATCTCAATTAATTCGATTCTTGATCTCCTCAAGGAACAATGTTCCCACATCACAGACCTCAAAGGCCTCAAATCCACCTTTGAACACTTCATGAGTTGTTTCCAAAACCCTTCTTCTTCTGAACAACCATATTATCAGGATGACCATAACTCTTCCCATTACCAAGGTCCTCATACTACCCACTTTTCTCGAGAACTCCACCTGCCCATAATTGAGGTGAAAAAAATTGATTGATCAGATCCCATAGGTTGGGTCACCCAAATGGAACATTATTTCTCTTTTCATGGCATTACTGATGATTTAGCCAAGCTTCATTATGGTATCCTATATCTCGATCCAGAACGATGGAAATGGTGGAAATGGCGAAAGAAGGCACGCCAAGGGTATGCTTCTTGGACATAGTTGGTGGTTGAAATTTATGACTTCTTTGACTTTGACACCAACCATTTAGGCTGTTTGACCAAGTTAAAGCAGTTTGGGATAATGTAAAACTTTATTTCCACATTTGAGCACTTGGCTTTCATAATGGAAGGCATGTATGATGCTTTCTTTAGGGAATTCTTTATTAGTGGCCTCAAATATGAAATTTGTGCCCATGTTCTCATGGGACACCCCTAGACTTGGTTAGAAGCTACTCAATGAGCCAAGGAATCCCAACATATTGTCTCCTCCTAGACCTGCAAACCCTCCTTTCCTCCTCACTCTAAACCCACTAATTTTTCTCTTCCTGCAACTCCCCTCAAGATCTAGAAATTAACCAGGGATGAAATGGTTGAACATCAACTCAAGGGACTTTGTTATAATTGTGATGAAAAATATTTTCCCAGGCACAAGTGTAAGGAAAAAAACCTTCTTATGGTTGTGACTGAGGATCTTCCTGATCAAAATGTAGTTTTTCCACTAGTGGAGGAACTACCTCCGCCATCTGACCTCACCCTACCCTCTGACCCACCCAAAGTTGACCTGGTGATTTTACTCAATGCCCTCACTAGCTTCTCTGCTCCCTAGACTCTCAAGTTAATTGGTTACATAAAAAATCGGAAATTCATCATCCTTGTGGACAATGGTAGCACCCATAACTTTATTCATTGCTGCATTTCCCAATAAGTCAATTGTTACATCTATTTTGTCAATAATTTTCAAATCATGATTTCCAATGGTGGTTCCATGAAATGCGGGGGACGATGTGAAAATGTGCAACTCTAAATTGGTTAGTATCACCTGAAATACCATATGTTTGCTATAGATATGGGTGGTTGTGACATTGTTCTTGGTGCTGAATGGTTACGCACTCTAGGCCCCATTCTCATGGATTTTAAGGACTTAACCATGCAATTCCAACAAGAGGAACAACAATATAAGATCCAAGGAATCACAATAGGATCCTTGGAGATCATCAATTCCCATCACATGGAAAAGCTCCTCAAAAAAGGTCATTCGATAATTATAGCCCAACTCCACTCCATTCATGTTGTTGAGACACATTATGTGCATCCTGACCTCTAATCTTTTCTCTCCTGCCACCAAGTTGTTTTTA
This sequence comes from Picea engelmannii, assembly GCA_009831015.1. NCBI lineage: Eukaryota > Viridiplantae > Streptophyta > Pinopsida > Pinales > Pinaceae > Picea > Picea engelmannii. The sequence continues at coordinate 16,231 of ML782461.1, read as the reverse complement.
CCACCCCCAAAGCCCTTCCCCCTTCCCGTGGTGTCCATGATCATTCCATCCCTCTCATCCATGGAAGTCCTCCTCCCAATGTTCGGCCTTATTGTCATACCTTTTCCCAAAAGAATGAAATCAAGAAATTGTTCATGAATTACTAAAAGCTGGTGTTATCCATTCCAGTACTAGCCCCTATTCTTCGCTTGTTGTCATGGTACTCAAGAAAGAAGGTACTTGGCGCATGTGTCCTGATTTTTGCACCCTCAACAAATGCACAATGAAAGATAAATTCCCCATTCTTGTCATTGATGACATCTTGGATGAATTGAGAGGTGCTCAGTACTTCACCAAACTGGATCTATGTTCCAGCTACCACTAGATCCATATGTAAGAAGAAGACATTCCCAATACTGCATTTTGTACACATGAGGGTCATTATGAATTCTTAGTAATTCCCTTTGGATTGTGTAATGTTCCTTCCACTTTCCAAAGTCTTATGAATCATGTCTTATTTCCTTTTCTTCATAATATTTTCTTAGTTTTCTTTGATGATATTATCATATATAGTAAAACTTGGTCATCCCATCTCGACCATGTGAATCAAGTTCTCCATCTACTCTCTAAGCACAAAATTTTCCTCAAACAATCTAAATGCGCCTTTGGTGCCTCATAAGTGGAATACTTGGGTCATATTATCATCAAGGATGGTGTCCATGTAGATCCTAAGAAAATTGAATCTATGCAAGATTGGCCTCACCCTAAAACTCTTAAGAGCTTGCATGGTTTTCTGGGTTTAACAGGCTATTATAAGAAGTTTGCTTGGAATTATGGAAATACTGCAGCTCCTCTCACTTCCCTCCTTAAAAATAATGCCTTCACTTGGACTTCAACTGTTGATCATGCCTTCCAAGCCCTAAAATATGCTATGTGCTTGACCCCTGTCGTTGCACTCCAAGACTTCATAAATAATTTTGTATTGGAATGTGATGCTTCTGGCAAAGGAATTGGGGTCATCCTCATGCAAGATGGCAGGCCCTTGGCTTTCACTAGAAAGCAACTTTCATAGTGAAATTTGGGCAAATCCACTTATGAAAAGGAAATGTTATCTATTATGCATGTTTTGGATCTTTAGTGTCCATATTTACTGGGTCAACGATTCCAAATCCAAACTAATCATCAAAGTCTCAAGTATTTTCTGGAACAACGAATTTCATCCTCGGCACAACAAAAATGGGTGACCAAGATATTTGGCTATGATTATGAGATAATTTACAAGAAGGGAAAGGAAAATGTAGTGGTTGATGCTCTTTCCCATAAATATGAAGACGAAGGGTCCCTTTTCTCCCTCTTTTTCATTGTACTAGATTGTCTCCAAGCTATTTGTCGAGAATGGTTGCAAGACCCAAAAATTTCTAGCCTACTCCACCAATTACAACACAATTCTTTAGTTTCTCCAGGGTACTCTTGGAATAACGAAGAGCTTCGCTAAAAAGGCTTTTTGTAATTATGCAAGAAATCCCAACTTAAATCTATATTTCTTTCTGAACTTCATGCCTCACCCATAGCCAGGCATTCAGGATTTACCTAAACCTATGAACTAGTCAAACGTTCTTTTTTCTAGGAGGGTATGAAACATGATGTCTACACCTTTGTGGCTGAATGTGAGTTCTGCCAACACAACAAGGGAGAAACTGTCAAAACTCCAAGAACACTACAACTACTTCCCATTCCCCTTGCTATTTGGCAAGATATTTCTATGGACATCATTGCAGACTTACCTAAATTCGGAAATAAATCAGTCATCATGGTGGTCATTGATCATCTCTCCAAATATGCTCATTTTTGTGCTCTTCAACACCCATTCATAGCTGCCACAGTGGCTCAAATATTTATGGATAATATCTTCAAGCTTTGTGTCATGCCTAATTCTATTGTCTTTGATAGAGACCCCACTTTCACCAGCAATTTTTGGCAATAATTGTTCAAGCTACAGGGCACCCAATTGCATCTCAGCACTGCCTATCACCCCCAGATGGATGGCTAGACTGAAGTTGTCAACACGTGCTTGGAAACATATTTGAGTTGTTTTGCATCTGAGCGACAAAATGGGCGGGCTCAATGGTTACCCCTAGAAGAATGGTGGTACAAAACCTCTTACCATTCAACTACTCGCTTGACTCCTTTTGAAGTAGTCTATGGCCAAAATCCTCTATCAGTTCTCTCCTAAATTCCAAGGGTCTTGAAGGTTTAGGAGGTTGACACCAATCTTACAGTCCACGAGGCTATTCTTCGTGCCCTCAAAGAAAATTTGGTCATGGGTCAGAATCTCATGAAGCAACAAGAATATCAAGGTCATTCTGAACGCCATTTTGTTGAAGGGGACCAGGTATTTCTTTGACTACAACCTTATAACCATACTTCACTCAAATATCACCACTCTCAAAAACTTGTGCCCAAATTTTATGGTCCCTATACAGTGCTCAAGGGGGTAGGATCGGTGGCCTATAAGTTATCTCTACCCAGTCAATCAAAGCTTCATCCTATTTTTTATGTTTCATGCTTAAAAAAGGTGATTGGAACCAAGTGCCAAAATCAAACTAGTCTCCCTAAGTTGGATGAATAAGGTTCCATATAGTTTCATCCAAAAGCAGTCTTGGCCCAAAGAGAACATCATCTTCATCAATGCACCATCTAGGAAGTGTTAGTCCAATGAAAGATACCCCTCCATAATATGCCATCTGGGAGTCGACCACCAATCTACAACAATTCCCTCATCTGAAGCCTTGAGGACAAGCTTGTTCTTCAAGGGGGAGGGCATGTAAGGGACCTAACCTCCCTAACCCCTCACATAAGTAGAATAATATAATTCCATGTAATAAAGGCCAATATTAATAAGTCCTAGAAATCAGGAAGAATAAGTCAAATGTAAGAAGACCTAATAGAAGCTTCCGCTTCTAGAAGGATCTTCCTCTAGATTTTTCTCTTGGATAGATAGATTTAGTATAAATAGAAGTAGAGGGTATGAGAAATATTGTCTTGGATATTATTTTAATAGAGCTATGCTCTGCTGGAGGTTTCCCCCTCGAAGAGGCAAGTGAACATTTCTCTCAGTAATCAAAGTGCTCTTTCTGGTGTTATTCTGACATTATTTTGGTATTATTGTGGTGTTGTTTTGGTTATATCATTATTTCACTTCTATTTCGAACTAATTATTTATGTTCTGCATAATATTTTATATCTGGAATACTACACTATCCTTCAACCTCAGTATCTACTCTTGTAGCAAATGTGGAAAATAACAGAAAAATGCCTCATGAAGATCAGTAAACACATACCTGTCCAAATATTGATGTCGTGTATACCTGGAGTTTCTATTGTCTTTTTGTGCAAACTCGAGCTCTTTTGTTCTCAACCATTGTTCAATGTATTCTTTAGTTGGATTCCATGGTCTAAAAATACCCTTCTAATGTTGCATTCTCTTCATTATCCTTCTCAACAAGTCCCCTCCAATCTTTTTTTGGGGGGTTCCATCCAACAACAGAACCATTTGTTGGATATGTTTGGGCTTGACACAAGTTATACTCTAGGTTTCCAAAAAAGGCTTGTACACCATCGATCCTTCTGGAGACCAGAAGGAAATTTTGTGCACCGAGTGCACAACGCAACCTCACCCAAGATGGCTTTATGGGTGACTACAAGACCCATATGTCTGCAATCGTGGAAGGGATACTATTGTCAGGATGTTAGAAATTATTTATATATTCATTATACTTCATATCTAACATTCTAACACATCATCATATAGATCTTCCATTCCTTTAACCATTAAATTTCATTATGCAGTAAATAAAATAACTATTCTAGTACAGTTTGTAATTTATGTCTAAAAAATTCATGCATTCATCAATAGAGACAAAAAATCAGCATTCCACACAATGACACTATATTTTACCATGGTTCACCCCCCCTTGGATATGTCCACAAAGATCTAGCATTCTCTGCTTCTTTATTATTCTTCATCAAAGTTATTCACTGCACACATTAAAATATGTAAAGTGAGGAAGACCAGGTCACACTAAGCTCCATAACTTGCGACCAAGCCCTCAATTACAATCCATCTCCAAAACCGACTCAATATTATCTCCACAAATCTCAACTAAAACTAGACACTCATCAAATACTAACTGACTCTTATACTTGACACTTCATTATCTAATGATATCCTCATACATCTCAACAACATCTATTTATACTACAAAAATGGGTTAAACCCTTTACATCATGACCAAAACCCTAACCCTAAAGTGGATTAGGTTTGTCCACATTTCAGCCTCCTACGTGCGGCTGGTCCTTGATCCAACTGTTTCCTCGTCGCGATGTCCTTCTTTCTGCCTTTGAATTTCCTCTTCCTTGGGTTACTTTTCCATGTTACCTGGCACACTGCTTTCCCTACCTCATGGCGTGTTGTCTTTCCTTACTTTCTGGCATGTGCTCCTTTTCAGGTCCCTTTTTCCAACTGTCTTCCATAATTTTTGTGAATTTCCCCAAAATGGCCCGCGCCAACACTAGTGAAGGGTAACACAATGATTAGTGCAAAGTTGCAAATTCAATGAGATAGGTCCCAATTAAGAGTGTCGATAAGGGGGTTAGTTCCATGGGAAAATAATTAAAAATTGTAGGTACCACAGTGATCAAGTTGAGAAGAGGAATCCAATGGGATAGGTATCTAATAAGGCTAGCAACATGATCACAATAATTTATTTCTTTTTACTCATACAAAGTGATACTATAGCCTAAAGAATATTGTGGTGACAAATTTCCCAAATTGTTAACAGAAACAATTTTATAGGAATTTTGCAACCAAAATGTAGGAGGCATGGTTGTGTGACAATATATCTCTTTTTCTCCTTTTATAATATATTTCTTTCCCAAAATTGAGGGTATTTAGGTTTCCTACAAACAAGCATTTTCCCTAAGCTATAACTCTTTGATATAGGTGCAGGGTTGAATAGTAGTACTCAGCCGAATATCCCAGGGCACCTAGTAAGGAGGATTTATTGTACCCTTAACCATACTACCTAATTACTCAGGTACTAGAGAGTATCTTCCTGAGTGATGTTCATAGTGTCAATATAGAACTTAGGTAGTTGATCAGATGACCTAGAGATGCTTTCGGGAGACCTAGGGGAATCCCAATATACTTGACGATATGTGGGAGTGATGGCCATGTACAAATTATGTCTGATGTAGTACTACTCGAAGGGGTACCAACAAGGATTACAGAGGTTTCCAACAAGGTGAAACATTTGTTTTGTGTAACCCTTTTAAACCGTATGCATTGCATGTGTGTAGTCTTCCCTATCCCTAGTTTTACTTGCTGAATGACAGTTCTTTGTTATTTAAAGATACCAACAATACACGTCTATACCCTGGAAAAACATTCACACAGGTTCCGTAGAGGAAAGTGCTCTAATACCACTTGTTCAGTACCATATGTATTATAATAAGTAGAAAAGATAAATATTGTAGAAAATACCACCATAACAACAAAATGTAGAGAACCACAACACCAAAAATGATACCTTTATTGATAGAAAGAAATGTTCACTTGCCTCTTCGAGGGGGAAACCTCAAGCAAATAAACACTCCATTACAGTAATTCTCAAGACAATATTTTCTCATGCCTCCTACTCTTATTTATACTAATTCTATCTTCTAAAGAAAATTATAGAGGAATATCTTTCTAGAAGAAAATATTCCATTAAGTCTTCTTACATTATACTTGCTCACATTATTGAATAGACATTATTAACTAATGTCATCTATTTTTAATTGGAAAATATATTATTCTACCTATGTGAGCAGTTAGGGAGGTTAGGTCCCTAACAAGAAGCTCATGTATCTGGCACCCAATATCCAATGTGAGCGTCCACCTCCCAATCATGGATGGAAGTTCTCTCTTCTTTTGTCACAGCTTCAACTAACTCAGGGTGCTACTCAATCCAAAGAGGGGCGAGTCTTTTGAACTCTCTCTCTACATCCTATGCAAAGAGTATGACTCAAGGGCTAGACATCTAAGAGCTTCTAGTGCTTGAGGAGGTTAGGTCAAGAGGAATATGACTTCCTCATCTATAATTCCAAGAATAACCATGAGATGGATGAATAGTGAATGCAAAATCCTCAAAAATTGACTTGAACCCAAAACTTATAAGGAGTGTCTGCATACCACCATAAAGATCTTCTCTACCTATCTTCTCCCAATTCGTTTTTTTGTAATGACTCGATTTCTAAGCTTATATACCGAAGTAACTAGTGTCGAGGCTATATCATTGAAATACATGATATCTTGAAGCCCTGAGTACCATACCTCACGGTGTTGCAAAATTATGAGGTGTGTTCGCCATCCTCCATCGTAATGGTTTCCTGCTACTATACTACCTATCTTAACTATGAGATAGTTATTTTGTGGGATGGAAAGATTAACCCAAATCCTTCCTTGTCCTTCCCACGGAACGTGTCAAGGATGATATAAGAGGTAGGTGGGAGGGCATGCCGACGACCACGCGACTATTGTTAGTTGTCCCGAGGATGGTGAGAGCCTCCCCATGTTGCGTCTCTTCCACCCCATCCGGGTATACTAACTTTTATTGTTAATGATATATTAATGACTTATATTTTAATCATATATAATAATATTTATTTTGATTCCTATTTTCAATAATTTGTATAAAATGATTTGAATTTTCTTACAATAAACAACACAATATTTAAAATGTTGTTGTCCATCATTGTAATTATAGAAATAATATCATGGTATCAATAAAAATATATATATTTTTTATTAAAAATTAATTTCAAAATATTTTTATAATGTGTAGTTGTAATATTATTATTCGTTATATATTATTATTTGGTTTTAATTTGTACTCCTTACAATATATATCATAATATTGATACTGATATTATAATTCTTTTTTATTGTTATTGTTATTTTGTTTATTATTTAATGATGAATGGATAAATTTGATATTTACTATATAATAAAAAAAAATCCCCATGAAAAAATCATTATATTCAATATTAAATATATATGTTACAAAACAAGTACAGATACGGGACTGAAGTCCCAATCAAAACCTACTTTTTGGATTCTCATATCATTTTTTACCCACATTTCATAGTCCTTAACTATAACATTTTTGTGCTACCTTCTACAAGGTTTACATAATCAGAATACTATCATCCTCAACTAAAACTACAATCTTGAGTTAGAAAAAAATGGTCTCTTCTTCTTTATTTACAATAGTTGGATTGGAGGAATCCTTAGCATTCTAGTTCAACCAATGTTCCTTCATGAAGGAGAATATCCTACTTTGATATACCATTTTCCAACTGATTGAAATCCCTACCGATCTAGGAAAACAAAATCTAATCAAACAGACTTTGTAAATCTTTGATATAATTTATGATTGACTCTAGATCGATAATTTTTACCGACCTTTCTCTATTGGACCAATAAATTAGTAGCTTGGAATCATCGACAACCTACAACATTTTATAGTTTAGGTGATTAGGAGAATTTAGTAAAATCCCAAGTGAAACCAATTCTTATTTTTTATTGGATCCCTTTCCAAGAATGTATTTCCTCTGATATGAATGAGAATGAGAAATAAAAAAATGTCCCTCTAGCACCTCCTACTATGGGATGTCCCCGAATGGCCCCAAAAAAGAACCCCCAAGTAATTGAAGTGTTAGGTACCAGATCTATTATAATAACATAAAACATAAATATTGTAAATAATAACAATGGAACAACAAAATATATGGAACCACTACACCAAAATAATACCTTTATTGATAGGAAACAATGTTCACTTTCCTCTTCGAGGGGAATATTAGAAAAACAGGATCGCGAAGCAATAAAATAAAACAAATGCGGAAATAAAACATAGAAGATACACAATACAATAGAGACACAGATATACATGGTTCACCTAGTGTGGGCTATGTCCACCAGAGAAATTGCCAGGTCCTTCCTTTATTATTATCCAACATATGAAGGGATACAACCTACTGCAAACCCGTTGTAACTTCCTCTTCTTTCTCTTGCAGTCTCCTATCTCATAATAAAATATTCGTCATAATGCATATCCACAATACATTTACCTCATAACAGAGGGTTTCCTTCTAGGGAAAAAACCCTAACATAATTTCTACCGTTAGATCTGCGACCTTATAATGAACGGTCTAGATTTACAATGAAATTACAATATACATTTACAAGGCAATTTTTCCTTTGTGGGATTCACCCCCGAACCCCCATCAGGGGACGCTGCCCCCAAACCCTCGCCAAGGGCCTGCTTTCCCTCGGAACCCCCAGCCAGGGGGAGAGCCCCCCCGAACCCCGCAGAGGGGGTAACCACCCTCTGCACTCCCTCGTGTCGAAGAGTGTACATACTTTTGGGGTGTAAAGTCTTCATGGGTTATAAACACGGTTGAAAACAAAAGACCTTTGAATCAGGAAGGTAATCAGGCTCCACAACCAACAGGGGAAACCTCCAACATAGTAGCTCTCTATTGAAATAACTCTCAATAAAAATACTTCTCATGCCCTCGAATCCTATTTATACTAAAACTATCTACCAAAATAACAATGTAGAGGAAGATTTTTCTAGAAGCGAAAGATTCTATTAGGTCTTCTTACATTTGACTTATTATTCCTTATTACTAGAACCTATTTATTATTATTGACCTTTATTACATGGAAAATATATTATTCTACCTACATGAGGGGTTAGGGAGGTTAGGTCCCTAACATTCCTTCCCCTTAAAAACAACTTTGACTTCAAGGCTTGAGATGATGATTTTTTTGTAGAATGGTAACCGATTCCCAAGTGTCATCTCCTGGTTGTGTGTACTTCCATCAAACTAAAACTTCCTTGGTAGTATGACGATGCTCGCATTGGTACAAGACTACTTGTGGTTGAAACCAAATTGAACCTTCTTCATTCAACTCAAGTAGACTAGTATGAGTATGGCACATAGTGTCGATCACTTTAGCTAAGTAGGAAACATGAAAAACAGGGTGGAGCTTAGAGTGACTAGGCATTATAACTAGTAGGACATTGGCCATTGGCCCCAATCTCTTGAGAATATGGTAAGAACCATAGAACTTATGGGAGAGTTTATGACAATACTAGGATTTGAGTGAAGTATGCTTATAAGGTTGCAGATGAAGAAATACCTAGTCCCCTTCAACAAATTCACATTCATAATGACAAAATTTTCTTTGAGAGTACGAAGAATGACCATGTTTATTGTAAGAGTTTGATCCACCTATTGAGCCTTCGATACAACGGGTGTGTATGATATAAATTAGGGTTTATTTTATCCATAGAATTCTTCGAAGGGAGTCATGTGAGTGGTGGTGTGGTAAGAAGTGTTGTACCACCATTCAGTGAGGGGTAACCACTGAACCCATTGATTTTGTTTGTCGAATGAAAAACACCTCAAATAGATTTCCAAAAGCTTGTTGAATACTTCAGTTTTTCCATCAGTCCGAAGATGATATGTTGTGTTGATATGCAATTTGGTTTTCTGGAGTCAGAACAATTATTTCCAGAAAATTCTAGTGAAAGTGGGATCACGATCATAAACAATAGAATGAGGCATGCCATGGAGTTTGAAGATATTATCCATAAAAAATTGAGCCATGCTGGATGTTGTGAATGGGTGTTGAAGAGAACAGAAATGAGCATATTTGGAAAGATAATCCACTACTATGATGATGATTGTCTTATTGCTTGATTTAGGTAGGCCAACAAAGAATTACATAGAAATATCTGTCCAAATATTAGGTGGAATCGGAAGAGTTTGGAGTGTGCCTAGATATTTGACTATCTATCTCTTATTGCATTGACAATTATCACATTCAATGAAAAAGGTGTGGATTTCATGTCTCATACAGTCCTATAAAAAATAATGTTGGACCCGATCATAGGTTTTGGTAAAACTAGAATTCTGAGCTATAGGTGAAGCATGAAACACAAAGAGCATGGTGGATTTAAGGTTCGAATTTTTTATTAAATATAGGTGACCTTTATAACAAAGCTCATCATGGTTCCATGAGTACCCTAGAGAATCTTATGGATCATGATGCAGTGTTTGGATTAGTCTTGAAAGTTTTGGGTCTTGCAACCATTCTTGGTGAACCTCCTGAAGCCAATATGCGACAATGAAAGAAAGTGGAAAAACGGACCCATATTCTTCATATTTACTGGAAAGTGCACCAAACACCACATTTTCTTTTCTTTTTTTGTAGATGATCTTGTAATCATATCCAAATAGCTTGGTTACCCATTTTTGTTTCTCTGATGAAAAAATTCTATGTTTCAGAAAATACTTCAGGCTTTCATGATCAATTTTAATTTGGAAGTGTTTCCCCAAGATATAAGGACACTAGAGATCCATAGCGTGAAAAATAACCAATATTTCCTTTTCATAGGTGGATTATCCCAAATGGCACTTAGACAATTGTTTGATGGTGAAATACAAAGGTCGATCATGTTGCATGAGAACAACCCCAATGCCTTTCCCCAACGCAGAACACTCAAGTACAAAGGTCTTGTTGAAGTCAGGGAGAGCCAAAACCAGAGCAGTGCACATAGTCAATTTCAAATATTGGAAGGAATGGTCGGCTACTAGAGTCCAAATGAAAGCATTCTTTTTAAGGAGATTCATGAGGGGAGATACAATTTTTCCATAATTCTTAACAAACTTGTGATAATATACTTCCAAACCCAAGAATCCATGCAAAATTTTAAGAGGTTTTGGGCACGACAAATCCTACATAGATTCAATTTTATTTAGATCCACACTTACACCATCCTTGTTGAAAATATGTCATAGGTACTCAACTTCAGAGGATCCAAAAGCACCTTTAGAATTCTTAAGAAAAAGTTTTTGCTAAGATAGTAGCTAGAGAACTTCATCCAAATGGGAAAGATGGGCTTCCCAAGTTTTCCTATAGATGAGAATATCATCAAAGAAAATTAGGATAAAATGATGGAGGAAAGGATGGAAGACATGATTCATGAGACTTTAAAAAGTGGAGGAATCATTACAGAGGCCAAATGCATAACCAAAAACTCACAGTAACCCTCATGAGTTCTGAATGTAGCCTTAGGAATGTATTCTTCTTTCATATGAATCTGGTGGTAGCCAGAGTGGAGATCAATTTTGGTAAAATACTGAGCATCACTTAATTCATCGAAAAGGTCATCAATGACATGAATGAGAAATTTTTCCTTTATGGTGAGTTTGTTGAGAGCGCGAAAATCGGGACACATGCACCAAGTACCTTCTTCCTTGAGTACCATGACTATTGGAGAAGAATAGGGGTTGGTACTAGGATGAATGACACCAACTTCTAGCAATTCTTGAACAATATTCTCAATTTCATTCTTATGGGTTTAGGGATGACAATAAGGGAGAACATTTGGAGGAATATTGCTTGGAACTAGAGGAATGGAATGATCATGGACACCTCGAGAAGGGGAAATTCCTTGGTGGGTTTGAAACACATCTTGGTGTTGGAAGATGATATATTAGAGGTATATATGTGAAGAGGGTGTCTCAACCACCTGGATGTAATAAAGTTGGAAAATAATGCCAGAATGACCTTTTATGAGGAGCTTTTCCATTTGGTGGGAACTGATGATATCTGGTGACCCTATCATGATGCCTTTGAACTGGTGTTATTTTCCCTCCTGTTAGAATTGCATGGTTAATTTATGGAAATCCATGGTGATAGGGTAGAGAGTGTGTAATTGTTTCACACCAAGTACAATGCCAAAACCACCCATGTAAATAGAAAACATATGATATTTGAGGTGGTACTAACAAATTTGGAGGTGCTCATTTTCAGAATGGCCTCCACATTTCATGGAACTACCATTGGAAATCATGATTTGGAAATTATTAACTAGATGGACAAAGCAATTGAATTATTGGGAAATACAAAGATGAATAAAATTATAGGTTCTTCCACTGTCAAATTGAATGGTGAATTTTTTATCCTTAATGTAGTCGATTAGCTTGAGGGTTTGGGGAGTAGAGAACCCAGTGAGTGCATTCAGGGAAATCAATGGTTCAAATTTCGGTGGATTAGAGGGTGGATTAGTATCAGTTGATGGGGGTATCTTAGTTTTGACACTTTAATCCATTAAGACCGAAACGACAACCTCACAAGGATATAAATCCCCCTACATTTTTATAGAGGTGGTACTCCTCTTTTACTTCAAATTTTCGTGAGACTTTGGATCTTTAGAATATGGGACTTTGCAGAAGTACATCATGGTAATGAAATATAAAATAACAAGAAATAAAATGTTTTTTTTTTTTGTTTAAAGAAGGTTCCTGAGAAAGGACCAGGAATCACACATTTTATAAATCAAAGAAAAATAAGCAAATTTTCCTCACATCCATCACAGTTTAACTAAATATTTCTTATCACATAAAAATAAAAAGAAGGTTATATGCATGCATAAGAGAAATTTAATAGAGTGGACACGTGGGAAACTAAAATAAAGATAATGATAGATCAAACTCAAATAATTTATATTATGAAAACAGGGTTACAAAGCACAGTCGAGACTGTTCCCAAAATAACTCTCTTGAAACTTAAAAAAAATATATAGTCTGTTATATATTCTTTGAAATTTAAAATGTGTTTTTCTTAAATATTGGGATTGGGGCTCTTGCAGACCATAAAGTAAATATATGCAATAAATAATCTCTTAGAGGAAGATGGTGGGTGGTAGAAGAACAACAAGACATGGTAGAAGAAAAAACGAGTTATCAGTCGTCAGTTAAACCTTTGTAGTGAAAGAGGTGGGATAACTGGATGAAGTACTTGATAAAGAAAAAAAAGGATGTGATCAACATAAACTTACTATGATGGTCTCTCATTCAAAAATATCTTCACTTTCTTGAATTTTTCCTTTTATTGTCTTGTTTGATGGTTACAAAAATCATCTAAACTTTTTTTTCCCCTTTTTAATAAAAGTTTTTAAATAAACTTGTATTTTCACAATTTAAATAATTTCCCATTAAAATAGGACAACTGTAATTTAATTTTATGGAAGTGAAAACCAACATTTTAACCATGTAAACTACTTTTGACGTTCTCTTCATCATCTCAGATTTCCAACGATATAACATTTGATGCAAATGGAGGTCAGGAGCTCAAGATATAGCCTTTGCAAGATTGTGACTTAGCCATCATTGATCAAGTTTGATTTGTAAATGTGGACCCTTGATTTAATTTCAACGTCCTTTGTTGAATTTTGAATTTTCTTCATTATTCTTATCCCACACGTATGAGAATAAGAGTCTTAGTGGTATATAATTTTAAGTGTAACATACAGTTGACAAGAAATAATGAAGAGAGGAGATTATGGAGCTTGGAGGATTTGACCCTTGGAAAATTGTTGAATATAATAATAATTTTGCATACCCAGTCAACCACCAATCTTCCCATTTAGAAATGATGAGTCATCCAACCAAAGTTTTCCACATGTCATCACTCGGTAGGCCAACAATATGCCAATAACAATATGCCATATGTCATCCAATAAAATCACACCATGTGTCACTTTTGGTATGCAGCCATGTGTCTCCATTAATTAGTTGCCATGTGGCACCATCCATTTAACTGCCATGTTGATGTATCTCATTGGTTAATAAAGTTCCATGTGTCACTTGGAGATGTTTCTCATAGAACTTAGGATAGGATAAATATTATTAAAATAATATGGCATTTTTGTGAGTTTACTTGAATGCATAGGTAGGTGAGGAAATCACTGTGGACCCGTGGTAATACATAGTAAGGAATCAATGTGAAAAATTATAAGTGTAGGTGAAGTGTAGAGGAGAGGTAAATAGTTGTAAAATATTTTAAGTCTTGAGAATCGGTCAGAAGGACTTGGATACAAGAGAAATGAAAAACTTAGGAGCTTGGTACTCGTGATAAGTCTGATGGTCATAATGTAGATCATGAATCTTTGGGTGAAAAATGGATATCACGGAACTTGGAATGTGGTATCTTGAACCCGTGAATATGTGAACCCATAGAAACTCATATATTTGGCTAAGTGTTGGAGAAGTTACATAGTAAAGAGTAGTAAACAGATTTGTGTGCAGTATGAAGGTGGTGGAATTCAAAGTGCATTGTGAGGGTAGCAGAGATAAAACATACTCTTAGGAATATCACCAACCTGCAAACCTGCAGTAAGGAATAGTAAATAAGACTAAGTCTGCAAAGTATATAATGGATCACGTGAAATATGGAAAATATGAAAAATTAAAAGAAATATATGGGAAATAAAGGAATTATGTGAAATTTAGGAAAAGAAAAAAGGAAAAGGAAATAAATGGAAAAATGGGATAATGAAAATGGAAAGGAAAATAAAAAGAAAAGGGAAAATAAAGGAAAAGGGAAATGAATGTGAACGTGGAAAGGAATGAGGAAAATTGGGTAAGTGTGGAAAATGGTAAGGGGAATATAAAAATAAGAGACAATGGGAAAAATGACGAATTGTAATATGAAATAACGAGTAGACGTGAAGGGAAAGGGGATGAGAGAACATGCCACTTAGAACATTTTTCATATTTCTTGTTGTAATACCTCCATTGGACTTTTGGACATAAGTATGCATATCTTGGTCATAGAGATTCGGATTTTGATTCCGCGAAATGCATGGCGAAGATGATACCAATGGCTATGTAATGAACATATAATAGTTAAAAACTCTTTATCTTCCAATATTTTGTTTTATTATTATTTCAGGTTCGAGAACAGATAGGTGACCAAATTTTGGCCAACAACTAGCTCCAACGATGAGATAGTGACCTCCTATGGTTTGTTGAGAACACCATAATCTTGAGACCAACTTTGTTCTCCATTGGGCTATGGAGTTGTTTTCAAAATTAACTCTTGTAATTATTCTTATTTCATGGAGTTACCTTCAAGTTTGACTACCTTATTATCCAAATTGAACTGAAGAAACAAAATATATGCATGCATGATATACCTACCCTAACTTAATTGAAAGAAAGAGGAACCTTAAGTATAGGTATATTTCCAATGGAGCCATTTGAGCTTCCAATTGGCCTTTGAAATAGGCTCCAGAAGTAAGAAAAATATTGGGGTTTCTACCAGTAAATCAGGAACATGAAAATCAGGAGCATACCCAAAATGTGCCACAATAGGATCAATAAAAGTGTGCAGAAGACTTGTTTTTGTTGGCAGGCTGACAATACTTTAGAACCAATATTCAATATAATCTACTCTTATATGCCCCAGAGTGCTATTTTCTTTGATTGATTGAGAAGTCTTGAACATAAGAATACATTCATACTTTTCCTTATTTCCAACCACTTCCAAGATTCTTGATTAATCAAAAATCTCAAGGTGATCTTGCTCATCATTCTTCTCAAGATTCATTTCTTCCATTAATTCTTCTTGCTGCAAGTTCTCTTGTAATGTTTAATCATCTATTACAATGTTGAAATAATCTTGTGTATTTGGTGGAGGCTCCTCAATTTCATTCTCAAATTTGTTGCTTGAAATATCTTCATATGGAGTATATAGGAGGCTGAAATTTTCTTCTTGTAACTTGGAATTCTCATCTTCGTCTTCAAAAAAATGACTTGACTTAAAAATTTCATTCACTCTTTGATGTCTATCTTATTTATTCTCAAATTTGTTTTCCTCCACTAATTCTTATTTATTTTGGTTGAATTCTTCTTGCATATTCGGGGGAGAACTTTTAATTTCTTCCTCATATGGAGTATATGAGATGTTCATATCCTTTTCTCGGTCTTTGGAATTCTTTTCTTCACTCTCAACAATAAGATTTGATTCAGAATAGTCTTGCAGTGTTTCATGATATTCCTCTTCTGAATCATTCATTTCATCCTTTTGTATCCATGTGGGAGAGGGTGGGTAGGCATCAACATTTAAAACATCAGCAAAAATGTATGAATGAACCTTTGAGATAAAATTTTCTGCAAATGAATCTTCTAACAGATCCCAGCTAGTAATGGAGTTAGGCATTAATTAACTATACCATTCAAGAGAATCATCTCGTAGAGTTTATAGAAATAATATACATGTAACATTGTCTTGAGTGAGGTTGAAATCATAACATGTACCTTTAAAATTAATCAAGTGTTTCTATGCATC
>ML782460.1:706762-721200 GCA_009831015.1 Picea engelmannii | reverse complement strand
CATTGCATGCATTCCAAATACTCGTGAAATAGAAAGAATCATGGAGTATTTTTATTATGGATGAATATTTGAACACAACAACATAATGGTTACTATAGCAGTTGTAATACATCTCTAATACACACAATATGCAAGCCAAAAACTTAGAAGATGCCACGGTCACCTCTAGAAAACACTGCAAATTTGCATCTCCAAACTGATATCAAACCACAAGTGAAACTCAGTTGAAGATCCTAGATGGATCCTCCTCCTTGTCTAGCTAAGGTGGATATTGCACCACCGAAACAGAACTGTAATGGAAGGGTTTTTCAAAAACCCTAACAAAAACCTTGTCTCCAAGGGCACTCCAAAGAGATTAATCCAAAACATGATATCAAAGAGAATCACTACCGCTCATTTTATCCTTCTTTCGTTCCCTCTAGAACTTTCCACTTTTTGACTAAATCAAATATGACCCTTATTCCCCTTTCACTTTCACTTTAAGATTAAAATTCACTTTAATAATGTTTAAGTAACTTATTAATCTAAAGTTAATTGATTTCCTTAATGTCACTTTTAGATACATAACATCTCCCAACTAAGTGAAATTAAATAACCCCTTTTGAGTCCCTTTTCCTTCACTCACAAGCCATGGAAGTCATTTCCACTGCAGGACACGGGGATCCAAAAATGGGGACATGACAAATCCTCCCTTCCCAAATATTGATTGTCCTCAAGCAATTCCATCACAGCCATAGGAACAAAAAACTAAACCAAATCGAAGCTAATGATCCTCAATTCCCAAGCCAATCTGAAATATGTGGATCACCTACCTCCCATAATAGTATCACGCAATGTGCTAACACCAGGGGCCTCCTGAAGGCCACTGATCAGTAGGGTAATCAGGTACTGTGAAGACCCATTCAACCCCTCATAGAATATCCCACCTCTAAAACCAATCCACTGCTCCATATTAATAGGTCCCTAAAAGCAACAACTAGCTCTCCCATATGTACCAATTTCTAGACTATCAACTCATAAAATCCTAGGGTCCCATGCTATCACCAGGAAGGACCCATCATGTTGTGCCACTCTGATCATAAAATATGATCCTCCTACCTAGATTGCATCATATTCTCATGTAACCGCATGCTATAATGCCTCAAAGGATCGTCCCCATTATCAAGGATCATATCCTGTCAATGTATCTCAGTGAATTCTACCAAACCAACTCTAAAATCAGGCATACAAGCATCATCTGGAAAATATTCCAATGCAGCATCCATAAAGTCCCTCCATTCAGACCTCTCTTAGACCGGCCTATAAGTGGTAAGGTCACCAGGGTCCCAAACTAACATGTATGATGTGAAGCACCCTCTACTCATCACCCTGATCTGCCAGGTGATAACACCAAAATCCACCGGACTACCTCTGATAAGCCAAGAATTAAAAATTGTACAAACTTGGTCAACTCCTCAGAATACCACTCCTCCAAGCAACCTAGCCTAAACATCCCAAGAGTAAACTCCAGAAAGTGAAAAATAGCCATCTCATCTATATCGGTTGTGGAGATGTCAAACATTGCATTCCCTCCAATCATAATTGTCTGACCACCATGCTCCGACTGTGCTCTCCTCTCTTGGACCCCCAAACTGAAATCCCTGAGAGGACTGAACTCGTTATCTTGGATCATGTCTCTCCAAGGCATCTTAGTGACATTGAATCCTACCAATCCATGGATAGACTCAATCTTGGGTATCATGAGAGAAAATCTACATTTCCATATAGAACAAGGCTCAACAACTCCTCTCGCAACATCCCCACAATGACGCAGACTAATCGATGTCACAACCCTGTCGATATCACTCCGATGAATGTTAGGATCCCATTACTAAATTGGAAATCCATCACTCCCAATTCCTGCTAAAATCTTCGTGAATTGATCCAACAGAGTTTGGATCTCCTCATGTGCACTATGTGCATAGATCACATGATCCAAATGAAATACCTGTGTCATCACCGCAATGCCACCTGTCTCATCCAACTGACTCAGGTGAAACTCCCATGTCATGTTGTATATAATGAGGGCATAAAATAATATCAATAGATTCCTCTACCACTGGTTGCAACACTAGAAAGTGACTAGTGCGTTAGTCAACCCCAAGGGCATGAACAAGAGATCGTGATGAAGTATGGAAGAAGATATGTGAGTATCCCACTCCTTGGCCCTCATCTGATGATATCCCAGATGAAGATCTATCATAAAGGGATATTTTTATCCTTGAGGCTCACCCATCCATTCACTGATCCTAGGAAACATCAACTCAATGGTGTGCTTGAAGACTCCATCAGGAGATCTCCCTAGAGGAAACACCCAACAACTCCACTATAAAATATCGTGTGTCGATAAATACCCCTACACATTGATACCTGCATCTTAGAGCATGCTCATGTCTATCATATACATTTCCACCCAATCCATGGATGCATATACTTCCTTTTTGGCTAACCCACAAGGGATGTGCTCAACTATATCCTATGTAGCTAATCCTAGAGCCTTTAATGGGCTCTCCAAAAGAAATGGCTCATGATCCCCACACTGCAACATGGGTGCATGGTCAAATCCCTCTACGTCATACCTCTCCTCAAGCACCTACAAATCATAATGCTTCTCATGTGGAATCATCACAAAAGGATCCTTCCTCAAATCATGAGTGCCACTCATGCCCTCATGTGTCACAATTGTCAAAGACGGTGGCAGCTCTGTTGTTGTCAATGATGAAGAGTGTGCAAAACTCAATTGGTAAAAAATCTCCTTGACCTCCCTTTCCTTTTCTTCAGCGTACCTAAGAGAAATGTCCCTATCCATGAAAAGCCGCAAGTAATAGGATTTCATCTGCTCTAGTGCTTCTTTGATGATGTGTAATTGAGCACTAGTGATTCCATATGTCCCTCCTTTTTTTCTCTCCTCCATCTAAGTGTTCCACATAATATCTTCAATAAAATTATGAGCACCATCTATCGCTCCTTTTTGTCTCTCCTCCATCTGAGTGTTCCACATAATATCTTCAATAAACTTATGATTACCATCTAGCCTCGTCGACACCTGCAAAATTCGCTTCTTTGTGACCAATAGTTGTTCCTCCAAATCTCGCAATGCTAAGGGTATTTGTTTAATCTTGTCATCATGTCGAGGTACAGTCACATCCTCATCATCATTGGAATCATAAATGAGATATGGTGTTGAATCCTTATCATAGTAGGTGATATCACGCTTGGAATACCATCATCATAAGCATCGTACACAGTGGAAGATGTTGGATCCTCAACATCGATTGATTGAAACATATCCTCATTACAAATTCCAACCCTTTGTTCAGAAAATCTGAACCAACACAAATGGGATTCAGCCTTGGCACATAAGAATGGTATCCCCAGTAAGAAACTCGGTCAGTAACCCAGAGACTCGGTCCTGGTAATAAAATGATGGCTCCCTCATAAATAAAATGACCTATAGAGAAAGGAATCATCCCCTTCCTACTCAATGGAACTCGTCTCAAGTGGAAATCGGCCTTTATGAAGCAATATGCCCCTATTACCCAATAAAATTAGACCCTTTCAAACTCTTCCCAGATATGCTCAACCACAAAAATCATCCCCAATAGAAAGAGGTTTGACCCACAATAAATGGATATCACACACCCGACCCCTAAGTACCCTTTTAAGGGATGGGGCATCAAAATTTCACTTTACTCAATCACCTCGAATCCTTGTAAATAGGGTCCCATTGTCTTTGGTTCAGCGATGGTTTTCCAATGACTATAAATTTGTCTAGATATTTGTTTTGGATTGCAAGTTATGTCCCTTAAAATTTCTTTAAACCTTCATTAACTAGATTCTCTCACAACCACGTGGCTCCCTGTCAAACCGACCCTACACATCACCATAGTATATGAAGACTCTTCCAACTAGGAGTTGGAATTTTTCTAGCTCCTATCTGCCTGCTAGGTTAATTAACCATTAACACGGTGAAATCCCACTCCTTACTAAATCTCCAAGGCCACATAGATTCATTAATATTAGTTAACGCCTAAGTCTTCGAACTTCGGCGAAATTCCTCATCATGTGCTTATGAACCCAAATCTCCCAAATGTCAAAGTTTTGGAGACGGTCCCTCTCCTTTAATTAATTACATTTAAATTGTTCTGGAATCCTACAGGTACGGGAAGGTAAATCCGGGACTTTGGCCCGTTTCGACTTATCCAATATACCACTCCAAACATCCAGAGTTTCGAATCCCTGGACTCCTGAAGGGTCCAAACTTACATGTGGTGGCACCTTAAGCGCAGAGGCAGGGACAAGTGGGTATGATATTTCGGTTGAGTACCCCAGCATCCCAAGTTCCTTGAAGTCTTGAACTCCCAGTGCCCCGAGTATTCCACCAACTATTAGGCCATGCGATCATGTGCCCGGGGTTGACACGTAGCAAGGGGCAGAGATGACACGTGGCCCCATCAATGAGTGACACGTGTCATGTTCCAATTGGAATATAAGTTCTATAGAAAGCATGAATCAAGGTGACACTAGCATGTTGGACATGGTTCCATGTCACCCTACGTGACATCAACATGCCACATCGCTTTGGATGGACAGCCTCCAAGAGCCTCTATCCTCTCCTACCTGTGAAATCACCTGGAGATATGAAGTCTAAACTCTCGTCGACAACCTCCCAACACTCATTTTATCCCACGGTCAAGATAGGTCCACGTACATCCATATATCTATGGCCTCTATTGCTTCGAGACTTCGTTTAGGTGGTTTGGCTATGTAATCTCATTTTTACTCCCGAAGTGGTCAGCGTCGAACTAACCATGGTCTAGCTCCAATGGTCAGGAGATATCCCGAAGTATCCTCGAATCTACGGTCCTCGTCGCTTAGCGACTTCATCGTTCGAGGGTTCTGCCCATTTAACACTCCTTTTCTTCTGGAGTGGTCAACGTGGGATTGATCACGACGTAGATCCAACGGTCAAGGAAGATCTTGAACATCCTCAGATCTACAGTTCATGTTAATTTGCGAACGGGAAGTGGATCAAGGTTTAATGATGGGACATGTCCCACGGTCACAGTTAAGGAAACTACTAGATGTCGATCAACCTCGCAGGTAACCATACCAGCAAGTTACCTTCGATTGTTTTTAAAAGTTGTAAAGTCGTAACATCCAGGATCTCTAGACTCCCAGAGTTCTAAAACTAAGATAGCTTAGCTCCATTCAGGCCTAGTGAAGGGTTCCATGGTCTTGGTCATATGGATTCCCTCACAAGTTCTGGGGTTTCACGCTCAACTCTTAGTCATGATTTGGTTAGGGTCATGAGTATGAGCCCTCAGTCACATAGACGAATGGTTTGAAGGAGGTTCCCTCTCTCCATGGAGCTCGAATTTAGCAACCAAAGAAGGTAAATTTGAGGGGTTGGAAATATGTCTTCACTTGAAGGGTTGATATTTGTCTCACTGAGATAGGATTTTGAATTCCTTGTAGGGTTATTTTTCTCCCTTCTTCATCTTCACACTCTAAAGTTTTGTTGTAACAGTCCAACTTGGTTTTATGGGTAGCCAACCAGTCCATGCCAATCAACAGGTCATAAGATCTTATAGGGAGCATGTTTAGGGTTGCTTGGGTGGGTAATCCATTCATAATGAACTGACATGCTGGTATGACCACTGTTACCTTTCTTTTGGTTCTAGTGGCTAGTTGTACCAGCCATGATTTAGCATGTTTTACTTGTTTCAATCTACATTTCTCAATAGTTTTAGGAGAAACATAACTCAGATTAAAACCATGGTCAATTAAAATGGAAACTAGATGGTTGGAAATCATACCTTCCATCTCCACCACTGAATATTGGTGGTTATCTTGTCTATTATCCAAGGCTACATAAATTTGTGGCATGCTCCTAGCCACATCATTCATTGTGGTAGCCTCCATGACAATTCCTTCTCATGGATTTCTCTCACATTCCTAAGGTCCTCCCACCAAATGGAGGCCTTTCCATTCAAGTTGAAAATGGTTATTAGGGCCTTTAAGTTTTCAAACTAGTCATGGACTTTGAAGTTCTTCAAGCCAAGTAGCCAAACTTCTGCTTCTTCGCCCTTTTTAATTTATCCATATAAAGTGGGTGGTTTTGCTTTCTTAAACTCCTCGGGGTCATGGCTCTTGGAATGTTTCCTCTTCTTTCTTCTCTTATGTGAATGTGAACTAGTCTCGCTACTAGAAAATTCCTTGGAGTTGTCACTTTCCTCACTAGAGGATTCTCCCGTTCAATGTCTATTGGCTCCATGTTGGGCCTTCTTTGAGGTGCTCCTCCTTGTGTGGCCACTTTCAGGACCATTATTTTGTATCTCAGGTGGAATTTGACTTTTCTTAGTATGATGTTTGTCCACATGACTGGTTGTTGGTCCATGTTGCAGTTGCTTTTGTATATATGATAGGCTTTGCAATAGGACTGTGTTAATTTCAGTTTGTTTTTCATGTTCTTTTATCATTCTTTCATTGTCACCCTTACAACTCTATAATTCCTCCATGAGGATTCTTACAGTTTCATCCAAATCTAAAGGGTTTTCCACCACCCTCCTCTCATCAGATTCTTCTTCTCTATTGTGAGAGATTTCCCCCAACTCATGGTGTGTCACCATCCTTTACGTTGTAGTTTTCATGTTGTCCACCGATTGATTGAGTGATGATGAAAGATTTTATGTTAGTTAATTATATACTAGTTTATAGAGATCACATACAATTTGTAAGGTGAAGTCATCTTCTTTATTTGGAACACTAGCAACACATAGTTCAAATTTTAAAAACATATAACAACAGCAGAAAGTTCCATTCCTTTCTAATAATATTTTTTGTATGCGACTCATTCACGAGCCCAAGCAGGCCAAGTGTTGTTGCATGCTCTGATACCACTCTATCACAAACCTGACCCCTAAGTACCTTTTTAAGGGATGGGGCATCAAAATTTCACTTTATTCAATCACCTCGAATCCCTTTAAATAGGGTCCCATTGTCTTCGATTCGGCGAGGGTTTTCCAACGACTATAAATTTGTCCAAATATGTGTTCTGGATTGCAAGTCATGGTCCTTCAAAGTTATTTAAGCCTTCATCAACTAGAGTCTCTCACAGCCACTTGCACCCACGTGGCTCCTTGTCACTCGGCCCTACACATCATTATAGTATACGAAGACTCTTCCAACCAGGAGTTGACATTCGTTTATCTCCTATAGGCCTGCTAGGTTAATTAACCATTAACACAGTGAAATCCCACTCCTTACTAAATCTCCAAGGGCACTTAGATTCATTAATATTAGTTAACGCCTAAGTCTTCGGACTTCGGCGAAATTCCTCATCATGTGCTTATGAACCCAAATCTCTCGAATCTCAGAGTTCTGGAGAGGGTCCCTTTCCTTTAATTAATTACATTTAAATTGTTCTGACATCCTGCATGTACGGGAAGGTGAATCTGGGCCTTCGACCCATTTCAACTTATCCAATATACCACTCCAAACCTCTAGACTTCTGAATCCTTGGAATCACGAAGGGTCGAAACTTACACATGGCGGCGTGTTAAATGCAGAGGCAGGGACAGGTGGGTATGGACCTTTGACCGACTAACCCCAACATACCAGCGTCACAATTTCCTCAAAGTCCTAAACTCACATTGCCCCGGGTATTCCACTAGCTATTAGGTCATGCGAGCATGTGCCCGGGGTTGACACGCGGCAAGGTGTAGATATGACATGTGGCCCCATCAATGAGTGACATGTGTCACATTCCAACTGGAATATAAGGTCTGTAGAAAGCATGAATCAAGGTGACACATGGCATGTCGAACATGGGTCCATGTCATCCAAGGTGATGTCAGCGTGCCACGTCACTCCTAACGAACAGACTTCGAGAGCCTCTAGCCTCTCCTACCTGCGAAATCTCCCAAAGCTTCGAAGTTCAAACTCCCACCATCAACCTCCCAATACTCTTGTTATCCCATGGTCGAGATAGGTCCACGTATATCCATAGATCTAAATCCTTCGTTGCTTCGCGACTTCGGCTTTCAGGGGTTTGGTTGTGTAATCTCCTTTTTACTCCCGGACTGGTCAGCGTCGGACTGACCACATTCTACATCCAACGGTGAGGAGAGATCCTAAAGTATCCTTGGATCTACGATCCTCGTCGCTTTGCAACTTCAGCGTTTGGGGGTTCCGCCTATTTAATACTCCTTTTCTCCTGAAGTGGTCAACGTTGAACTGATCACGGCATAGATCCAACAGTCAGGGAAGATCCTAAACATCCTCGGATCTATGGTTCATGTTACTTTGTGACGAGGAAGTGGATCAGGGTTTAACGATTGGACAGATCCCACGATCACAATTAAGGAAACTGCCAGATGTCGGTCAACTTCACTGGTAACCGTACCAGCAGGTTGCCTTCAGTTGGTTTTGAAATTTGTAAAGTCATCAAATCCCGGAGCTATGGAATCCCAGAGTTTTGAAGCTAAGATATCTTAGCTCCATTCAAGCCTAGAAAAGGGCTCCATTGTCCTGGCCATATGGATTCCCTGACAAGTTATGGGGTTGCACGCTCAACTCTTAGTCGTGATTTGGTTAGGGTCGTGAGTATGAGCCCTTGGTCACACAGAAAAATGGATTGAAGGAGGCTCCCTCTCTCCATGGAGCTCATATTTAGTAACCAATGAAGGTAAATTTGAGGGGTCGATAGGGGTGAAGTGTTCTAGCAAATTCTACCTCGACTCTTACATTACAAAATCAATCCTTGGAAAAATTCCCTAAAGGATTTTCCAACCAGCACAGAAACTGTAAACTTATTCCTAAATTCATTTGAAGACCCGTGTCCAATAGTTCTCCTACTGCTAAGTAGAGGCAGACAGAAACCATTCAAATGCAGGGTTTCACAGAAGAACAATAATCATTTCTAATATTAATCATACGATGCAAATTTTAGTCATAGACATAGACATCTAACCACTCATTTCAATTCTAGCACACATGGTATAAGAATACTTATCAAGAAACCAGATAGTGAAGCAACTGCTGAGAGGGTTTCCCTTTTCCACCCAATCATAGGCACAACAACTCCAGGAGGATTAACCATTGGCCAGCCCCTAGCTAGATCATGATGCTCTGAGAGAGACTCTTCCTTAATTTTCAGCAATAGTGACAGATGGAGGCCACTCTCTTCCTCCCTTAGGAACTTGACAAATTGGTTTTCTCTCCACCAAGTAAGGGGGCCTGCAATGAGTGCTTCCTTAGACACTCATCTTCTCTGCAACCTCGTTTATCAGCATGGACCGAAAACCCTGCAAATAACTTCTTGCACCGAGAGAAAGCTTGTTTTTTGGTTCTCTTCAGAACCATAGAGATGCACATGCTTCCTCTCTCTTGAAAATGGTCACCCGACCCATTCCCTTGCATCCGCCTTTTCTGCCCACGAATTATCTTATTTTATTTCCTTCCTCAGCAAGATTTTGTGGGTCTAAATCCCAATTTTGTAGGTTAGGTTAGGGAGTTTTCAAATGGGTACTCTGCCCATCTCCTCATTGACTCTTGAGGACTTCCCAACTACCAGCCTAACTGGTAATTTATTTTTCTGGGTCAGATGACTGTTATGGGTCTGAATAATTTAAATCCATCAAAGTATTGATCTGGTGGGGATAATCTCAACCATTGTTGGTTCCCCTCACCATCTCTCTCATGCATCATGATCTACCTTGGTAAACCCCTTTAGCAGTTATGCAACACTTTCCATTTTATTTAGTAACAAAAATACATACATTACCTTTTATTACAAAAAGGTTCATCAATTCCAATATCCACACATATTAAGTTTTCCCATAGTCTCTTAGCAAGTTATAGTTATATTTACAAGCTGGGGGAAATAGGGGTATTACAAGGGACATTTCCCAGCAAGGAGAATACGGCCCACAAGAGAGGGAACTCGTCCATGTTCTAAGAAAACTCATCCAGTACACCAATTTTGATCCCTATTGCAAAACAACTTGCCCATAACTAAAGGATGACCACCACATAAACAAAACTCAGCCAGATAACGAAGATATACTCTCCAAACGAGGGAATTCGACCCCCACACAAGGAATCGCTCCCCAGAATAGAGATAAATTGACCCCTTTGGAAAATTCAACCCCTCACTGTCCAACTTGGCTCCACAGATGAAGTTCACTTTTTTCAAGAGATAAATTCACCCCCAAGAATATAGTTCAATCCATCTGCTAATTAACTCAGTTTGCAGTAGTTCTCTCAGTCCCAAAACTTGAAATTGACTCCAAACTAACTCGGCCCCTTTTTCACAAATAATGCAGCCACTACTTAACTCGCCTTGGTATCATTTTTTCCCCTCGGGCTGGATAGATCTCCAAATCTGATACCATTGTAATATCCCCAGCTAGGCTAGGATATTAATGTTTTACGGTGAAATAGTTAGCATTACATATATTTATTGAGTCATAAATTGATTAACACATTTTTACAAACTATTTTCATACATACTACTTATAAAATTTCATCAAATACATTGCATGCATTCCAAGTACTCATGAAATAGAAAGAATCATGGAGTATTTTATTATGGATGAAGATATAAACACAAAAATCTAATGGTTGTTAATGCAGTTGTAATACATCTCTAACACATACAAGATGCAAGCCAAAAACTTCGAAGATGCCACGGTCACCTTCAGAAGGCCCCGTAAATCTGCACCTTCAAATTGATATCAAACCACAAGTGAAGCTCAATTGAAGATCCTGGATGGATCCTCCTCCTTGTCTAGCTAGGGTGGATATTGCACCACCAAAACTAAACTGCAATGGAATGGTTTTTCCAAAACCCTAACGAAAACATTAGCTTTGAGAGCACTCCAAAGAGAGTAAACCAAAACATGATGTCAAAGAGAAGCGTTACCCATCCTTTTATCCTTCTTCCATGCCTTCTGTAACTTTCCCCTTTTTGACTAAATCAAATATGACCCTTAATCCCCTTTTACTTTCACTTTAAGATTAAAAGTCACTCTAATAATGTTTAAGTAATTTATTAATATAAAGTTATTTTATTTCCTTAATGTCACTTTTAGAGACATAAAATCCCCTAACTTAGTGACATTAAATAACCCCTTTTGACTCCCTTTTCATTTACTGACAAGCCACGGAAGTCATTTCCACCACAGAACAGGGGGAGCCAAAAATGGGGACATGACAAATCGCTTCTAATAGCCTTCTCCATGTCTTCATTCAATGGACATAAATTAAATGTTATCTAATCCTTCTCAAAGTTGTATATATTTTGTCTCCCATCATGCATAACTCTTCTATAAAACTTTGATGGCCTCCCCAACAAAAGGTGACTAGCATCCATGGGAAAAACATCAAATTGAATGTTATCACTATAACCCCCAATATTAAAATTAATCAAGAACTACTCCCTCAGAGTGACTCTATGTTTATTTTGTAACCATGACACTCTAAATGATCCAATATGAGGTGTACACTTCAATTTCAATTTCTGAACAACTTCATTAGACAATAAATTTATTTAATTACCTCCATCAATATTACATTTTTTTAATTACTTACCTTCTATATTACATTTTGTTTTGAAGAGTGTCTTCCTCTATTTTAGTTCTTTCTCAACCTCTTTCCTAGGTTTCACCATTATTTTCCTCATCATCAAATGTTTTCCCTACTCTGGCCTCAATTCCACCACTTCACTTACTGGTACTACTAGTTCTACTTCAACAATATGAAATCTCCCCTCTTATCTTTTTTCATCATTCAAAATTTCTAGGAATTCAAATGCTATATGAACTTGCATTCCACATTTGAAGAAAACACCTTCGAATTTGCCTCCTCTACCTCTTGCAAACTAGCCTCTTTCTCTATCATCATCAAATTTTCTTCCAACAGGCTAGTCCACAATGTTGGAGCTATTTTCACCCTCTTCCTCTCTTTTTTATTTTGATTATTCTCTTCCATATACTAGACATTTTCTCATGGTATATTGTTTCCTCTGCAATTTCTCCTCAATCTGTAGTGTTGCTTGATAAGCCTCTACCACTAAAGGGGAATTCAAAAAACAAAATCCATATTGAATTAAATAACTTAAACCATTCACATACCTGGAAATGGATTTCGAACTCTCCTCATTCTTCCCAGACCTTATAGAAAGTTTGTAAAAATCCTCCATGTACTTATTTACCAGCATCTTCAATTGCTTCAAATTTTGCAATCTTTTCAATAGATTTAAATCATAATCCATATGAAAAATTATTCTTCAACTCTAACACCATCCTGTCCCAATTTTTTATTTTCTCTCTACCGCAACTTTCTATATTACGCTGCAACTTATGTTACTGCAAAGAAGCATGATTTTTCAATTGGATACTGGAAAACCTAACCCTCCTAAGATCTCTAATCTACTCAAATCCAAAGAACTTTTCCATTTGTCCTATCCAATGTATCAATTCCTCAAGGCTTAAACTTCTAGAATAGACAAGAGTACCAATTCTAGGTTTACCTCCAATACCACTTGTTTCTCTAATCATTTTTTCTTCCACTGGCATGTGCTCTTTTGGTTCTTCTCTTATAGTCTCTGATTCGACTTCATCATCATTGATGTCCAGCACCACATGTGTTGTAGAGGAAACTCTCCTACAGATAGGTGATCTCTTTCACTGATCTAACAGAGATCAAAGATAGACTGTGAATAGATCCCTATGGTCTTTGCACTCTAGATCTAAATTGTTCATTCAATCTACACTAACAATATAGGAGGGAAAGCCATATTTTTTTCCTGGCATTTGTCCTTGCGTGATATTTTTTCCTTGTGTGATCTTTACTAATGCAGCTCTTACAATAAATTACTTGCACACAAATAGCAAACAAACCTTCCTCAAACTTGTTTGGCATAAAAATAATGTAGATGGAAATTAGATCTAATCTACCTGGCTCAAGAAAAGATAGATCTACCTGTTAATATTATGGTAGTTGTGGGAGGTATTTACCTCCATGTGTGAACTTGACGAGAATAGAAGACTCTGGGAAGAAAGAGAAACCCTAATGAGTTGTCTAATAACCCTAGAAGCCTTGTCGTCTCAAGAAGATAATTTATATTAGGTTATTAGCCTCCAAGAGAAGAAGTCAGCCAGAAATAATAATAATATACTGAACAGACACTTATCCAGAAGGAGAAGTCGTCCCCAGCAAAACTGGCAGAACCACTATAAATACAGGGCACCAGTTCTCATTTGTAGCATCTCAGAATTGTAGTTTTCCCAGTTGGTGCGCACTGCAGTTGCAGTTTGGTGCACACATGTGGAGGAGGGTTGCAGGTGCAACTGCAGCAGCAGCAAGTTTTCAGTATTGGGTTGAATATCTCTTGGCTAGGGTTTGGACTATATGATCAGCTTTTTGTGATGCGCTATCCTTAGGGAATGATGCGCTACCCTTTGTTTGGCTCTCTAGCCTAGGGTTTGCTTCCGGAGGAATTCTCAATCAAGGTTAAGGTGCTCGGAGGGAGGCTTCGGCCTACGGTTGGGTGACGAAGGTATCGTCAATGGTAAAACGAGCACACCATATTCTATATTCTAACAGGTTATGGGCCCACACCCCTTCAGTCAGCCTAAAACGC
This sequence comes from Picea engelmannii, assembly GCA_009831015.1. Classification (NCBI taxonomy): domain Eukaryota; kingdom Viridiplantae; phylum Streptophyta; class Pinopsida; order Pinales; family Pinaceae; genus Picea; species Picea engelmannii. Next base: position 707,513 of record ML782460.1, on the reverse strand, counting down.
TGGAAAGAAACATAGCCGGTAGATATTGAGGAACTTCCGCTAGGGTTACCAGCAGGAGAAGTTTCCAAAAGCACTGCAGCTAGCGTTACTAGCAGAAGCAGTTGCAAAAACCATAAACTTCTTGTCGAGGCACCTTAAGTGACGATATTGACCTAATCTCCAGATAGATCAGTGCACCCTAGCCCAGCACATCTCCTAGTACTCTCAGAAGGCCAAGACGTGAAGTTTGGATTTCTGGTCAAATCTAGGGTTTGACCAAGTCAAGTAATCCATGACGAACTCTATGAAGTCTAAGAACAAGCTAGATGGAGCCTCTAACTTCAGAGCATGGAATACAAGGATTGACCTCATCCTTGCTAAGAATAAAGTGTTGGATATTGTGAAAGGAAAGATCGTGAAGCCAGAGTTTAAAGAAGGAGAAGAGAAGGAATCGCAGAACATTGCAGCTATGGAGAAGTTCAAATATGTTGACATCAATGCCATGAGTATCATAGTGGATTCCATAAAAGACCACTTGATACCCTACATCTCCCATCTTGACTCATCAAATAAGATGTATGATGCCCTCACAAATCTCTTCTCAGTTAGAAACATTGGACAAGTTATGAGTCTGAAGAATGAGCTTCGTGACATGAAGATGAATGATGACGAAAACATAACATCATACTTTGTAAGGATATCCCAGTTAAGAGATCAACTACAAGCTATTGAAGAGATCACTTCAGAAAAGGAATTGGTGAACATAGTACTC
>ML782460.1:685212-700118 GCA_009831015.1 Picea engelmannii | reverse complement strand
TGCTATTTTTGGAGGTTGGTTATGGAGCATTCTCCTAGGAGGAATATTTTATTGTTTTATCTCTCATGCACCTTGGAGGGTGCACTTCATGAACTCTTCTAGGTGGACCCTTGAACACATCTTCCTAGGTTGGACATTATTTTAGTATATTTTGCGTGCATCCATATTGGAGGGCGAGTTCTTTGTGGATCCCTTGCATGTTGACCTAGTTCTCATGACTATTTTTAGCTATGCTCTCACTCTTGGAGACTCTTGATGTAACTTCTTTTTATTTTTGGAGGAGGATGAGTAATCTTTGAGAGATTTATGTCCACATGTTGTGACATGGTCAACCATGGCTTGATGAGAGATCTAACTACATTATTATAATATTTGTTTGACTTGTCACGAAGTTAGTTAGCAAATAATGATATTTTATTGTATGAGAGACTTAACTCTATTTAAAGAGGAGTTTTTCTTCATATCAAAGGGAATTTGACAATTGGAGGATTGTGGAGTGAATGTAGTGATTGAAGATTGGAGGTTGGAGATGATGGTGTTGGGATCCCTTTTGTTCAAATTTGAAGATCATTGGAAGATTGAGGTATTGTTCCACTTTGTTGTATGGTTTATTTATGCTCTTTAGCATTTTGAAGATTTGAATTAATGGCTCCTTCCAAAGGGAAGTTTTGTTTACCCCTTTGGATTTTTCATGCATTCTTGGATCTCCATATCATCTTTAGCCTTGGATTTGCCATCATGTTCTAAGATTTTAGGACAACTATTACGATCCAATGCCTTAAAAATGATAAAAAGTCAATGAATACAACCCACTTCGAAGGGGAAACCTCTTTTTACAATATATCCTATGTACAAGATGAGATAAGATAATCCTAAGATTAGGTCTCCTTGGTATATACTATATATATAGGAGACAAAGGGTGCAATCAAGGGTTTTAGCCAACATACAAATATAACACTAAAAATGTAATAATTCAATATCTAGGGCTTAATAAGGGGTTTTATATAAAACATGGGGCTTTGTCTAGGGCTTAACATGCTCCTCCCCTTCAAATAAGTGTTGTTCTCAACACTTACTAACCATGGGTGTTTTTGCGTGAAGAATTCATCTTCCCATGTTGCTTCTTCCACTGGTAGGTTCTTCCATTTGACAAAGTACTTAGTACTTGCTCGATTTCTTAGCGACTTAACCCTTGTTTCAAGGATTGTTTCTGGTTCTAGTATGATTTTTCCTTCTTCATTAATATCAGGTAAAATAGTTTCGATTGGGATCTTGTTGCTAATTACCTTCTTTAAGAAAGAAACATGGAAGACTGGATGTACATGTGAAGATGGAGGCAATTCCAATTTGTAATCCGTACTTCCAATCCTTTGCAAAACCTTATAGGGGCCATAATATTTGGGTGCTAATTTATTGTCCTTCTTTTGTTGCTTGAGGAAAATCTGTTTAATACCTAATCCCCCACTTCAAATTCCCTTTCACTGCGATGTTGATCTGCTTGTTGTTTCATCCTATTTTGTGCCATAACCAAGTTGTCCTTCAATAGTTTGAGAACCTCTTGTTGGTGTCCTATGTGGTCCTCCACTACTTGAACCTTTGTAGTTCCTTTCAAGGGTGATGTGATGGATGGAGGATGATATCCATAAAGTGCCAGAAATGATGACATTTTTGATGAAGTATGTAAGGATGTGTTGTACTGCCACTTTCTTTATTTGCTGTTTTATTTCTGCACTTGTTTTCCATTTTTTAATCAAACTAAGTTGTATATTTGGAAGCACATTTCAGCCATAAAACAACTCCTTCACATTTGTATTGATGAGTGGCACCCTTAGCTGTCCAAGACTTGATTCTATAGCTTATTTTCAGCAAACACTTTGGGGTAAATTGCATTAAACTAATTCCTTTTACCTTAAGTACACACCCAAGTGATGAATGCATAGAATAAGTTCTTTTATCCAAGAGGCTGAATGTGGTAAACCAACCCTTTTCAACCATATAACCTACCACAAAGTAGTTGATTGTCATACACTAGTTCTTTCATTCATTCAATGTTTCATGACTCTATTAGCCCTTTAGATTGATGGACACTAGTCTTACATCATTCCATTTCCTTGTTCCCCTCATTTCCCTTTCATTTCCTTTCCATACCCCCTTTTCCATTTCCACTGCCACATACCATTACTACAACCACTTTGTTTTATCAAGGCTTACTCTTTATTTTTCACCTTGAGCCCTCACTCAACCTTAAGGAAACCCCCCTTGAGTTGGAGAAGAGCCAACCAAAAGGGAGAGGAGGAGCTATTGTGTTGAAAGTGGGTAGCCTTCATGCGTTGCACAAGACTAGCCCCTTGGTGCTTGGGACTTTACACGTTGCGGGGGCGAGATTTTGTTGTAACATTTTGGCACCTTTGCCGGGGATAAAGCCCATTGCTTGGATTTGTAGTCTTGCTACATTTGACATCTTATGAGTGTGTGTGTTGAAGATCTCTTGGTCATATGGCAACTTTGCATTTGATGGCTTGTTGATTTTGGATGCGAGTACAACAAATAAACCCTTGAAAAACTCACCTTGGCGACTCCACATTTTAGATTTTGTATGAGGTATTATGGTATGCATGTATTTTTAGATTTCAACGTTTTGAAGATTTGAATTAATGGCTCCCTCCAAAGGGAAGTTTTCGGAAGATTTGTTTACCCCTTGGATTTTTCATGCATTCCTGGATCTCCACGTCATCTTTAACCTTGGATTTGCCATCATGTTCCAAGATTTTGGGACAACTCTTATGATCCAACGCCTTAAAATGATAAAAAGTCAATGAATACAATCCACTTTGAGGGGGAAAGAACCTCCTTTTACAATATATCCAATGTACAAGATGAGATAAGATGATCCTAGGACTAAGTCTCCTTGGTATATATATATATATATATATATATATATATATATATATATATAAGAGACAAAGGGTACAATTATAATGAAAGGGTGCTATCAAGGGTTTTAGCCGACATACAAATATAACACTAAAATGTAATAATTCTATATCTAGGGCTTAATAAGGGGTTTTATACATAACATGGGGATTTGTCTAGGGATTAATATGCCCCTCCCCTTCAAACAAGTGTTGTCCTCAACTCTTGACTAACCATGGGTGTTTCTACATGAAGAACTTATCTTCCCATGTCGCCTCTTCCATTGGTAGGTTCCTCCATTTGACAAAGTACTCAGTAATTGCTCGATTTCTCAGCTGCTTAACCCTTGTTTCAAGGATAATTTTTGGTTCTAGTATAATTTTCTCCTCTTCATTAATCTTTGGTAAAATAGTTTGGACTGGGATCTTGTTGCTGATTACCTTCTTTACGCAAGAAATATGGAAGACTGGATGTACACGTGAAGATGGAGGAAATTCCAATTTGTAATCCATACTTCCAATCCTTTGCAAAACCTTATAGGGGCCATAATATTTGGGTGCTAATTTATTGTCCTTCTTTTGTTGCTCGAGGGACATCTGTTTATATGGTTGTAGCCTCAGAAATACCCAATCCCCCACTTCAAATTCCTTTTCACTGTTGATGTTGATCTGCATGTTGTTTCATCCTATTTTGTGCCATAACCAAGTTGTCTTTCAATAGTTTGAGAACCTCTTGTTGGTGTCCTTTGTGGTCCTCCACTGCTTGAACCTTTGTAGTTCCTTTCAAGGGTGATGTTATGGATGGAGGATAATATCCAAAAAGTGCCAGAAATGGGGACATTTTTGATGAAGTATGGAAGGATGTGGTGTACCACCATTTTGCCAAGGGAAACCACTTGATCCATTGGGTTTGTTTATTAGATGCAAATCAACGAAGATATCCTTCTAGACATCTATTCACAATCTCACTTTACCCATCGGATTGAGGATGGTAAGATGAGTTGTGAGCCAACTGAGTACCCAAACAAGAAAATAATCCAATCCAAAAATTTCCAGTGAAAATTGGATCTCTGTCACTTACAATAATCTTGGGGACTTCTTGTAGCTTTTTAACTGTTTCCATGAATGCTGCGGTTACTGTACTTGCTTTAAAAGGATGAGAAAGAGAGAAAAATGGGCATACTTTGTCAATTGATCCATTGCTACCATGATGACAATCTTTCCTTCATATTTAGGTAAACATGTAATAAAATCCATTGAAACTTCTTCCCAACGTTGACTTGGTATAGCTAATGGTTGTAGGAGACTTGGTGTCTTGATTGTCTCTCCCTTATTCTGTTGGCAGACCCCACATTTAGACACAAACTTTTGAACATCAATTTTAAGACCTTCCCAAAAAAAAATCCTTCTTGATCCTATGGTATGTTTTCAAGAGTCCTGAATGTCCTCCTATAGAAGTGTGCAATTCTAGAAGGACCTTTTGTTTGAGTTGGGAGTTCTTACATAAATATAGGCGATCATGATACCATAGAAGATCATTCTTCCATACAAAATTATCTAATGAACTGGGGTCCTCTTGTAGTTGTTGAGTGATCTTGCATACCTCTTGATCTTGCTTCCATTTTATCCTTTGCTTCTTCCACCCAATCATATTGTGGAATAGAAATAGCACATAGTGAATCTTCTGTTTCTTCTTCTTTCCTTGAAAGGGCACCTACCACAACATTATGTTTTACTTTCTTGTAGATAATTTCAAAGTCACAACCTAGCATCTTTGTAACCCAATTTTGTTTCTCTTCTAAAGATAAGCGTTGCTCTAAGAAGTACTTCAAACTATCATGATCTATTTTTACTTTGAAGTGTCTTCCTATTAGGTAAGGGTGCCATTTCTTAACGACATGTAGTATGGCCAACATTTCTTTTTCATAAATGGGTTTGAGTAAGTTTTTTCCTTTGAGTTGGCTGCTTTCAAAGGCAAGGGGCCTTCCTTCTTGCATTAAACTGCACCAATGCTGTGGCTTGAGGCATCACACTCCACAATAAATGTTTTGTGAAGTCAGGTGTGGTCAGAACATGAGTTGTACACATAGCCTCCTTAAGCTTTTCAAAAGCTTCGATTGCTTCTTGAGTCCAAGAAATGCTTCCTTCCTTAATAATGTTGTTATAGGTGTTGCTAATTGACCATAGTTCTTGGCAAACGTGCGATAATAGCCCGCCAGTTCTAATTCTTGACAAACATGCGATAATAGCCTGTCAGTTCTAAAAATCCTTAAGTATCTTTAAGGTTTTGGGAATTGGCCATTCCCTCGTAGCTTTAATTTTGTTAGGGTCTACTTACACCTTCATGAGATACAATATGATGACCCAAATATTCCACTTCTTGAATCCCAAAGGCACACTTGGAAGGCTTTGCATAAAGTTGTTGCTCTTCCAATATTTGCTCTGTCAACATGTTGTACATGTTCTTCCCAAGATTTGGTGTAGATTAGTATGTCATTAAAAAATACTAACACAAATTTTCTAAGGAAGGGCTTGAAAATAGAATTCATCAAGATTTGAAATGTTGAAGGTGCATTAGTAAGTCCAAATGACATAACCAAAAACTCGTAATGACCTTCATGTGTTCTAAAAGCTATTTTGGGAATGTCTTCCTGCCTCATTCTGATTTGATGAAATTCCGAATGAAAATCCAACTTAGTAAAGAAAATTGCTTCATGCAATTCATTTAATAATTCATCAATGACAGGAATAGGAAACCTATCTTTGATGGTCATTTTGTTGAGCTGTCTATAATCTAGACACATATGCCATGAACCATCATTTTTTGTAACCATCACCACTGTTGAAGATAAAGAACTTTGGCTAGGTTGAATGATGCCACCTTAACATTTCTCGGAGCATACACTCAATCTCACTCTTCTATGCATATGGATACTTGTAAGGCCTAATGTTAGGTGGTACACTTCTTGGTTGCAAATGAATAGCATGGTCATGATCTCGAGCAGGTGGAAGACCCTTAGGCATTTCTCCAAATACCTTGGAATGATTGTTGATAACTATTTGGAGATCCAATGGAGCAAAGGATATAGATGTTTGAACATCTAGTGAGCACAATTGTGCAATTATACCATGGTGTCCCTTTTTGAGTAATTTTGTCATGCTATTAGAGCTTATCACCTTAGAGGGTTTCTCTTGGATACCTCTAAGCTCAATTTCCTTTCCTTCCAAGGAAAATCTCATGAAAAGATCTTGAAAATTAAGGGCCACTGTTCCCAATGATTGTAACCATTGGACCCCTAATACAACCTCAACACCACCCATTTGGATGGCAATCATGGGACTCTCCAAAAAATACTCCCCCATATTGAGCTTAATACTATGGCACTTTCTAGAACAATTTATGGTACCTCCATCTGCAATCATTACTTGAAACTCTGGTGTTGGATATACAAAGCAATTGAGATCTTTTGCTAATTTGTAATTGATGAAGTTATGGGTTCTACCAAAATCAATCAACACTATTACCTTATTCTTTTTGATGTATACTTGTATCTTAAGGGTTTGTGGAGCACTGATGCCGACCAATGCATGACAAGATATCGTTAGAATAGTCTCTTCTAGATCTAGATCTTGTGATGGTTCCAATTCTTGATCTTCTTCCTCTTCATAGTCTATGTAGAATAACTTTTTTCTTACCGCATTTATGCCCCTTACTGTACTTGCTGTCACAATTGAAACATAGTCCCTTTGCTCTTCTTTCATCCATTTGCTGAGTTGTCAACCTTCTTGGTTGATTGAGGTTAGGAGAGGGAACATGGTTCTCTCTATAGCTGTTAGAGGCCACCCTTCTAGTAACCATATTTTTGTTTTCCACTTTCCTTGCCATACTGAAAGCCTGCGCTAGGGATTTAGGTTCAAAGAGACACACCTCATGTTGAATGCACTCCTTTAGAGTGCCCATAAAGAGATCTAACAAATTATCCTTATGAATTTTCTTTACCTTGAGACTGAGCTTTTGGAATTGTTGAATGTGCTCTGTAATTGGACCTTTTCGCTGAAGATTTATCAATTGACTAAAGAATGTATTGCTCTTAATATCCCCATAATGTGATACCTATTCATCCGTAAAAATGGACTGAGAGATAATAGAATTCTTTTTTCTTTCACAAAGCCATTGATACCAAACAAATTGATCATTTTCTAAATACAAGGATGCAATAGGTACCTTTTGTAAGCTTGGCACCTGGTGTAGGTCAAAGTTTTGCTCCATTTGGATAATCCATGTTATAGGATTTTTATCATCAAACTTCTGCATATTGATCTTTGGAATGAAGTAGTTCATTGGTGCCACATTGAAACTTCGCTGATGTGGATCTTGAAGTAATGGATAATCATGATTATGAGATTCAGTATTTGTGCTCTTCAATTGTGATAAAATACTCCCCACATGTGATCGAGTCTCAACACCATTGTTCTCCTTAATTTTATGATTTCCTTGGATCTCCATATCCCTTTTGTGGATCCTCGGTTAGAGAATGGTTTCTATTGACTTCATGGATTTTTGCATTTCATTCATTGATTTTTGTACTTCTTCCTTATTTTCATTCATTGATTTTTGTACTTCTTCCTTGTTTTCATCCAACTTATTTTCCATTTGTTCCATCTTGTTTTCAATATCTCGCTTCCTTATTTTCATTCATTGATTTTTGTACTTTTTCCTTGTTTTCATCCATCTTATTTTCCATTTGTTCCATCTTGTTTTCAATATCTTGAATTTTTCTTTGTGTGTTTACCAACTCATCCCTTGTTATTGACCTAACATTCAAATCATTAAGTTTGTCCTCTAATTTGGATAGATTGTTATGTATCTCCTCATTTTCTTCATGAGTTATAGAAGAGATTTCTGGAGGTTTATTTGGTGTTGAGATTTTTTTTGGAGCCATGTGGGATAACAATAATACTCCTCTATTGTCCCTTTTTCACAAATTTTGAATCACCAAAAATAGATGTTCCAATAAAAATTTATGCCAATTGTAAGTTATGTACCTTTCAAACCCTAATTTTGAGAATGTTTAGATGGTTGACCTTTGTCCTAGTACATCTTTGCACTTTGAACCCTTCTGAGTCTGAAATTTCGGCTTGTAGTACTTTGATACGACTTCTTAGACTCCTGAAAATTTCACAGTCTGAACCCTCACTGATAAAAAGTTATAGCAAAGATACCAAAATGTCTTGTTTAAGACTAATTTTCAGGATTAGTAAACAACCCCAACTTCCATGAGATATATCTCACAAATTATAATGATTCAAAATCTGAAAATTTTGCCACATGTAATTCGCTATGTCTCCTTAGGATTCTGAAAATTTTAGAGTCTGAAATGTCATAGGAAAAAAATTATAGCGAAAATGCCAAGATGGCTCTTTTAAAACTGATTTCAGGATTAGTCACAAGCCTTTTCTTTCATGGACTATTTCTCCAAAAGTATAGCGAACCAGAATCTGAAATTTTTACCACCTGTACTATGACATTTCTCCCCAGTGTCCACAAAATGTCACTGTCTGAAATTTCCCAGAAAAATAGTAATAGCGAAAATTCCAATATGACTCGTTTAAAATTGAATTCAGGATGAGTCACAAACCCTATATCTCCGAAATTATAAGGAACCCGACCTTGAAATTTTTGCCACCCATACCTTGATATTTCGCCTCAATCTCCTCAATATCTTACGGCCTGAAACGTCTCAGAAAAAAAGTTATAGCGAAAATGCCAAGGTGTCTCAGTTGGAGAAGTGAAACCCTAGGATTGTAAGCTCTGATACCAAATGTTATGATCCAATGCCTTAAAAATGATAAAAAGTCAATGAATACAATCCACTTCGAGGGGGAAATCTCCTTTTACAATATATCCAATGTACAAGATGAGATAAGGAGATCCTAAGACTAGGTCTCCCTAAGAGATAAAATGTTGAGTGTTTGAGGTCTTCCCTCGCGAGTTTTAAATTCTTGTAATTGTTGTCATTGCTCCTTAGTTTTAAACAATACGTGCTGTTTGTTTGGAAATTTTTGTTGTCATGGGGGTAAGAATATGGGATGTGGGGTCCTTCCCTGACAAGTTTCAGAATGTGTAGTTGTTGCCTTTGACTGTTCAAGTATCGATCATGAGATTGCTCCCCATTTTTACATGGAATATACAAAAATACAATACAATGTTTTTTTGTTGTCATGCTCACTGTTATCTATACCCAAGCCGTATAGTACTAATTGTGAACTCTCATTTTTACATTTGTATTTCTGATGTGGAAATGCCTCTTTTCTTTCAAATCTTTTCGTAAGTTATACTATCCATGCTTGTAAGCATACTTTAAAATCTAAAAACAAGGCCCTCTTATTTGAAATGAAATTCCTTTGCTTAAGTTGAACAATGCCACCTATTAAGAGGAATTGCATTCATATATCAACAATGGTTGATAGAAACCATAAGTGGACAACAGTTTTATTTATTGTACCTTTAAACAATGTAACCTTTGTATTTGCTCCGTAGTGAACTTAAGACCCTAGGGAATGAATCAAATGATCGTGTAACTTTGATAATCAAATAAATTTTTTGCATAGATGGTTAGTTAAATCAATTAACCTTAATTGAAAGGGATCTTTGAGGATTGGAATAAAAATAGATCAGAGGTCCTTGGTCGAGGTAAAATTATTTGCTTTATCAAGTAGCAAACTAACAAATGGAGTAAATCTTAGGTCCTAGGTAGAAGTAAAATAATGAATCTTTGACCTTTATGTGACAAAGCATTCACAATATATACATGCAAGAATTTCACAATATGACACAACTATACAGACATTAAATCATTTTTCCCTTGATAAATGCAGATTCTAGGTACCAACCATTAGGAAAATATATGCTTAAGTTGAATCAGTACAGGAGAAATAATTTTGGCGTGTCCTGTCTCTCTCTAAATTTCTTCTTGAATCACATTAAGCACTTTAGCTGTAAAATCCCAAGATATTCCACCTTTAGACATGCCAAACTGAGAAGTTCCATGCTTCATATCAAATGGAAGGAATGCTAATTTTGATTTTCCAAGAAAACAGTGTACAAATTGAGCAATCATGTATATACCATAGTCCATGCTAATGAAGAATAGCTTACTTGGTAAGAAAACAGACTAGCAAAATCATTAGCATACATCTAAAAGATTATAAGACTAATGAGATTCATTGCATTGGTCAAACTTGCAAGTACTACATTAAAAACAATGGTTAGAAGTCTTATGGTAAATTCATTGGGAAATTTGAAGAGATTATCATACATTTATTGGTTTTTGATATGATTGTCTCGACACAGAAGCCATCACTGTATTTCTTAGCTTTTGTTATATTGGGTTGTGCAAGTAGGATCTTAATATTTCAATGTTATTACCATTTCTGAATGCAGAGATGAGTAGATTTTGTTTGGGTACTCTTCAACATGAACAGGTATTCATGATTTCTCCCAAGCATTTGCTCAGGTGTTCTCAAGTGCTTTGTTCAACTGCCCCTATTGAGTATAAGGAGAATTATATGCATTCTGCTTTTAAGCGGCATTGGTGGAATTTGTTAGCAGCACACGTTGGAGGGAGAATGTATGTTCATAGTGCATGTTTTCTCTAGGCAACTATGTTAGCAATGTTTGTGGGTTTGTAGCCCTGTTTCAGGCAATACATATCCCTTTAAGAACAGCTTTATTGGTTCTGCAGCTCTGCTGTGACATTGACTGTTTTTTCCCAAGTAGTTTTTGTATCGGGAAAAACATAGCCCAATATCTCTGATAATTTCTGTTAGAATTACAAGGGCAAACTAGAAACAGAAATATCCTTTTAAATTTTATTTACTACAGTAGTTTTAGATCAACAATATATTCAAAAATTTCTGATGTAAACCAATAACAGAAATAATACAATGGATCTGAACATTACAAAAGAAAACAAAGAACATATCTGAATATTACCTTAGCAAAAACAAAGAACAGATCTGATCATTACTTTAGCAAAAACAAAGAACAGATTTACCTGATGAGCTTGCAGTTGTCCTCTTTTCTGTATGCTCAGAAAAAGCTTCAAGGATCATTGATCAAACCCTCAGGGGTTAAATCTCATCATGATCTTGTGAACAGTTTTGCCAATAAGAACTTTAGGGAGATCTCAGAAAACCAATCAGCATACCAAACATCAAGAACAGGGCTGAAACAAAAACCCCACTGACCAATCTAGAGGCTGAAAGGAAACCACTAACAGCCCTGAACAAATTTTGTCCAAGAATAGGGACTGCTACAGCAAATAGATAACAGTCCTAAGGCTGCCCTATCAAACCCAGTTCAGGGTACTAATTGCTGTAGGTAAGGAAGCATACAGAAAGCACCAGCAGGTGGCACCATCAACAGAAGAAGAAGGCTGTACCAGCAAGAAGAGAAGCAGCAAAGCGGACAACAGCAAAAGGGGAAAACCCCAAAACCCAAACAGCAAGTAGAGGTGACCTGCGGCAGGGTGAGAGAAGAGAGGAGGGGGCTGCAGCCCTTAAACCAGCAAGAGGACTGTTGAATTTAGCTCAAGCATGTAGTTTATTTCTGTTTGGCATTTACTTTAACCATAACCACTGCAGCAACACTACACTAGATGCAGTAAACCAAGATCACAAGAAGAATAACCATGCACAAAAGACACGAGAATTTATCCTGGGAAAACCCTTCTCAATCAAGGGAAAAACCCAGCAATCCACAAGAAGAATAACCATGCACAAAAGACACCAGAATTTATCCTGGGAAAACCCTTCTCAATCAAGGGAAAAACCCAGCAATCCTTTGCTTATATTGCCAAGAGAAGATCCATCATCCACCACCAAACCCTAGCATAGAAGAATGTGCCCTATAACTGAGAAAGCTAGCGCCTTAGAAGGATGCGCACTTCAACCGTACAAGTTGGTTTGAAATCATGAGATGACAAGTGAGAGTGATCCACAATGGGGATCTATCTCTCATATAAATACAAGACTTAGACACATCAAATGGATGTCTATTGGCACAATAGGGCCGACATGACCAACTTAAAATATAATTAACCATTACACAATATTAATTATCTTTTACATGGTGGGGCCGACTTGTTCCCTTTACAACACAAATTAGGGTTACAACAAATCTTACTCTCAGACAATATAGCAAGGGATCCACACATCCTCTAGTGCTCAGCCACTAGGGACACGCCCACCTGTGCTCAGCCACAGGGACGTCACTCTCAACAGATCAAATCAAATAAGTCCATAGGAGTACCATCTGGAGAGCCATCTCATGTCGACTCAACTAAGTCCATAGGAGTCAGGCAGGAGACCATCTCAAGTCGTCTCAACTCAGTCCAAAGGAGCACGACAAGAGACCACACATCATCTCAACTCAGTCCAGAGGAGTATGATACACCCATCACATGGGCTTTCTCACAGATCATCTCAACTCAGTCCAAAGGAGAACGACCTGGAGAATGTCTCATGAAGTTGCAATCAACAACAAGGACTGTCCAAGGAGATAGTCGTACCCCAAAATCAGCAAGGGAATCAGTCCAAGGAGAGATCCCTACACTAAACCAGACCAAGGAGGGAGCCGCAGCGCTAAACCAACAACCAAGGAGGGAGCCACAACCTTAAACCAACAAAGGAAACTATCCAAGGAGGCTGCATCCTAATCAACAAGAGAATAAGAGATCCAAGGAGGCCGCACCACTATACCAAACTGAAACAAGGAGAGGTCGCAGCAAAAATCAGACCAAGTGAAAGATTGGAGGAAGAATGATGATTTAGAGAGTGAGGGGAGATGTTTCCTATTATAGTTTTGGTAGGTAGATTAGGGTTATCACAATAGCCCTAATTTTAGGGTTAGGTTTGTTGATATTATGGTAGCTGCGGGAGGTATTTACCTCCAAATGTAAACCTGACGAGAATAAGAAACTTCGGAAAGAAAGAAGAAACCCTAATGAGTTGGCCAATAACCCTAGAAGACTTGTCGGCTCAAGAAGATAATTTATATTAGGTTATTAGCCTCCAAGAGAAGAAGTCGGCCATAAATAATAATAATATACTGAACAGACAGGTACCTAGAAGGAGAAGTCGGCCCCAGAAGTCTGCCAGAACCACTATAAATACAAGGCCCCAGTCTCTCATTTGACACATCTCAACAGTTGCAGAGAGCCAGTTCTGCGCAGTGCAGTTGCAGTCTTGTGCGCAGGTTTGGAGGAGAGCTGTTGCAGCTAGCAGTTACGTTTTGGCTTGGACTATCTCTTGGCTAGGGTTTGGAACATCTGATCAGCCTTTGTTGATGTGCTATCCTTAGGGAAAGGTGCGCTACCCTTTATTTGGCTTTCTAGCCCCTAGGGTTTGCTTCCGGAGTGATTCTTTGTCAAGGTTAAGGTGCTCGGAGGGTGGCTTCGGCCTATGGTTGGGTGACAAGGGTATTGTCAATGGTAAAACGAGCACACATCTTTCATATTCTAACAGGTTATGGGCCCACACCTCCTTAGTCTCCCGTAGCCTTGGTTTCATTATTGTATTATATATTTGTATCATTGAAATGAATACAATGTTGAGAATATGGTTTGAGGCCTTTTGTTTCAAAGTTCATGTCCTGATCTTGTGTGTTCTATTTCTTCAATTGGTATCAGAGCTCTTATGGTTTTAAAGGCCTGGTAGCACGATGGTAGTTTCCATGGATTTATATGATAGCAGCTTCGCTGCCTATACGAACAAATTGCAGATCTATAATCTTTGGGATGCACAATGGAAATAAAGAGAGCCAGGGTCGAGACACTGTATGAACATGATTCAAACTTTGGTGTGCAATGTGCAACATTGTATGGACTTTACAGCCCATCAAAAATCGTGTAAGGCAAATTTTGCAATATTTTTTTATGGAATTCTTTCACCATCATCGGGATTGAGTTTCGAGTCGTGTATTTTGGCACAAAATCACTGTTGTAATTGGGCACAAGCTAATTAATTTGCTGTTGTCTCTAATACTATTCTTCATCCTCTTGGCCAAGTTTTTAGCTGAGCCTCTTGCTGTTCATCTTCCGAAATTCTGAAGTTAAGTTATGATCTTTCTCATTTTTAAGTCAAGCAGAGTCATAGACCTGCCCAATGAGGTTAGATCTATCGAGGACGCAGAATCTTGTACGTCGGTTGTTTACGGATCATTTCGTGACTAAATACTCTAAAAAACCCTAACTACCCTCCGAGTTTGCCTCATATTGAAGATACCATTAATGAAGAACAACTTGGCTTCTGAAACAATGTTGAGATCCAACTCCTTCACTGATCTGCGATTTAGACTTCTTGAAAGATCTGCGCTAGAATCTTTTTCAGTGATCTATGCCTTCATATTTCAGATCTGCGATCAAGACTTTGATTTGCCAACAATGTTTGATGAAGCCACATAAGTCATCCTTCGCGATTCTCTTTCCAAAATTATAAAAATAAAATAAAATTAGAAATCAGATCTATCCAGAAATCAACGATCTACTCAATTTGTATGTACAAGACCAGCGTGATCTACCTCATTAATCTGATTAGCAGAGTGGAGTTTGGAACTTTTCTCTCGAAGTTGCTCGTGGAAGCTGCTATAATACCCTTCAAAATTTATGAGAGCTCTCATTTGAATTCAATAACATTAAAACGTTTTGCTGGGAATAAGTTATTTTTCGTCTGTGTAAGGTATTTTTCAGTGCGACTAAGAGGCAGATAAAAACTTCAGAGTGTAGCAACAATGACGCCCACCGTGGAAGTGTCAAAAACTATTCAACACATTCAGAGTTAGGAGCTCTCTTCATGTTGTATATTCATTGAATATATTCTTTGCTTCCTCTGATCGAGACAACCAAATATTTCTAGCAAATTGAGTTGAGTGTCTAAATTGTTGTATACTACCATTAAGACAACGGTGGAAATGGTAGTGCCTCTAGAATCTG
>ML782460.1:644024-660518 GCA_009831015.1 Picea engelmannii | reverse complement strand
TTCTTCTTCATGTTTTTCATTATCTCTTGGATTCATGGAGATTCCATGTTCTAGAGATTCCACTTCTTCTTTTCATCATAGGATCACGGATCTGGATGGACAACCAGGAATACTTTAAGGCTTTTCTTCGAAAAGGTCTTCTTTTGCAGTTGAGCTAAACACGTACTATCTTTCATGGCTTCTACCATGGACATATACATTTCATCATCTTCAATGGATCATAGGATTAGCTCCCTCCTAATCCTTACTTCATGTAAGAGTGCATATAATCGGCTCCCTTCGTCTGATAGAGTCCATACTTCCATCTGCATCCTTATTGTCTTCTGCAATATATAATTGGTTCTCTCTGTCTAACAGAGTCCACACTTTCGTCTTATTTGTCGTCATAAGTCTTTCTCCAATTTCTCTTGATGTCTGATTTCTAAGTCTCTTCAAGATTGATTCTGATTTCGGCTTATCTTGTAATAACTTTCACATGATATATTTCATTCTTTCATGTGTAATGTCTGATGATAACTCTTTTCATCTTGTTTGTTCATAGGTATAGTTGAAGTAGAACTAGCAGTACCAGTAAGTGAAGTGGTGGAATTGAGGCCAGAGTAGGGAAAACATTTGATGATGAGGAAAATAATGGTGAAACCTAGGAAAGAGGTTGAGAAAGAACTAAAATAGAGGAAGACACTCTTCAAAACAAAATGTAATATAGAAGGTAAGTAATTAAAAAAATGTAATATTGATGGAGGTAATTAAATAAATTTATTGTCTAATGAAGTTGTTCACAAATTGAAATTGAAGTGTACACCTCATCTTGGATCATTTAGAGTGTCATGGTTACAAAATAGACATAGAGTCACTCTGAGGGAGTAGTGCTTGATTAATTTTAATATTGGGGGTTATAGTGATAACATTCAATTTGATGTTTTGCCCATGGATTCTAGCTACCTTTTGTTGGGGAGGCCATCGAAGTTTTATAGAAGAGTTATGCATGACGGGAGACAAAATATCTACAACTTTGAGAAGGATTAGATAACATTTAATTTATGTCCATTGAATGAAGACATGGAGAAGGCTATTAGAAGCGATTTGTCATGTCCCCATTTTTGGGTCCCCCTGTTCTGCGGTGGAAATGACTTCCAAGGCTTTTCAGTAAAGGAAAAGGGAGTCAAAAGGGGTTATTTAATGTCACTTAGTTAGGAGATGTTATGTCTCTAAAAGTGACATTAAGGAAATAAAGTAAATTTAGATTAATAAGTTACTTAAACATTATTAGAGTGACTTTTAATCTTAAAGTGAAAGTAAAAGGGGATTAAGGGTCATATTTGATTTAGTCAAAAAGGGGAAAGTTATAGAAGGCATGGAAGAAGGATAAAAGGATGGGTAACGCTTCTCTTTGACATCATGTTTTGGTTTACTCTCTTTGGAGTGCTTTCAGAGCTAATGTTTTTGTTAGGGTTTTGGAAAAACCATTCCATTGCAGTTTAGTTTTGGTGGTGCAATATCCACCCTAGATAGACAAGGAGGAGGATCCATCCAGGATCTTCAATTGAGCTTCACTTGTGGTTTGATATCAATTTGAAGGTGCAGATTTGCGGGGCTTTCTGAAGGTGACCATGGCATCTTCGAAGTTTTTGGCTTGCATCTTGTATGTGTTAGAGATGTATTACAACTGCCATAACAACCATTAGATTTTTGTGTTTATATCTTCATCCATAATAAAATACTCCATGATTCTTTCTATTTCATGAGTACTTGGAATGCATGGAATGTATTTGATGAAATTTTATAAGTAGTATGTATGAAAATAGTTTGTAAAAATGTGTTAATCAATTTATGACTCAATAAATATATGTAATGCTAACTATTTCACCGTAAAAAATTAATATCCTAGCCTAGCTGGGGATATTACAATGGTATCAGACTTGGAGATCTAGCCAGCCTGAGGGGAAAGAATGATATCAAGGTGAGTTAAGTAGTGGCTGCATTATTTGTGAAAAAGGGGCCGAGTTAGTTTGGAGTCAATTTCAAGTTGTGGGACTGAGAGAACGACTACAAACTGAGTTAATTAGCAGAGGGATTGAACTATATTCTTGGGGGTGAATTTATCTCTTGAAAAAGGTGAACTTCATCTGTGGAGCCAAGTTGGACAGTGAGGGGTTGAATTTTCCAAAGGGGTCAATTTATCTCTATTCTGGGGAGCGATTCCTTGTGTGGGGGTCAAATTCCCTCATTTGGAGAGTATATCTTCGTTATCTGGCTGAGTTTTGTTTATGTGGTGGTCATCCTTTAGTTATGGGCAAGTTGTTTTGCAATAGGGATCAAAATTGGTGTACTGGATGAGTTTTCTTAGAACATGGACGAGTTCCCTGTCTTGTGGGCCGTATTCTCCTTGCTGGGCAATGTCCCTTGTAATACCCCTATTTCCCCCAGCTTGTAAATATAACTATAACCTGCTAAGAGACTATGGGCAGACTTAATATGTGTGGATATTGGAATTGATGAACCTTTTTGTAATAAAAGGTAATGTATGTATTTCTGTTACTAAATAAAATGGAAAGTGTTGCATAACTGCTAAAGGGGTTTACCAAGGTAGATCATGATGCATGAGAGAGATGGTGAGGGGAACCAACAATGGTTGAGATTATCCCCACCAGACCAATACTTTGCTGGATTTAAATTATTCAGACCTAGAACAATCATCTGACCCAGAAAAATAAATTACCAGTTAGGCTGGTAGTTGGGAAGTCCTCCTCAAGAGTCAATGAAGAGATGGGCAGAGTACCCATTTGAAAACTCCCTGACCTGACCTACGAAATTGGGATTTAGACCCACAAAATCTTGCCGAGGAAGGAAAGAAAATAAGATAATTCGTGAGAAGAAAAGGAGGATGCAAGGGAATGGGTCGGGTGACCATTTTCAAGAGAGAGGAAGCACGTGCATCTCCATGGTTTTGAAGAGAACCAAAAAACAAGCTTGCTCTCGATGCAAGAAGTTGTTTGCAGGGTTTTCGGTCCATGCTGATAAATGAGGTTGCAGAGAAGATGAGTGTCTAAGGAAGCACTTGTTGTAGGCCCCCTTACTTGGTGGAGAGAAAACCAATTTGTGAAGTTCCTAAGGGAGGAAGAGAGTGGCCTCCATCCATCACTATTGCTGAAAAATAAGGAAGAGTCTCTCTCAGAGCATCATGCTCTAGCTAGGGGCTGGCCAATGGTAAATCCGTCTAGGAGTTGTTGTGCCTATGATTGGGTGGAAAAGGGAAACCCTCTCAGCAGTTGCTTCACTATCTGGTTTCTTGATAAGTATTCTTATACCATGTGTGCTAGAATTGAAATGAGTGGTTAGATGTCTATGTCTATGACTAAAATTTGCATCATATGATTAATATTAGAAATGCTTATTGTTCTTCTGTGAAACCCTGCATTTGAATGGTTTCTGTCTGCCTCTACTTAGCAGTAGGAGAACTATTGGACATGGGTCTTCAAATGCATTTTGGAATAAGTTTACAGTTTCTGTGCTGGTTGGAAAATCCTTGAGGGAATTTTCCCAAGGATTGATGTTGTAATGTAAGAGTCGGGGTAGAATTTGCTGGAACACTTCACCCCTATCGACCCCTCAAATTTACCTTCATTGGTTACTAAATACGAGCTCCATGGAGAGAGGGAGCCTCCTTCAAACCATTTTTCTATGTGACCAAGGGCTCATACTCACGACCCTAACCAAATCACGACTAAGAGTTGAGCGTGCAACCCCATAACTTGTCAGGGAATCCATATGGCCAGGACCATGGAGCCCTTTTCTAGGCCTGAATGGAGCTAAGCTATCTTAGCTTCGAAACTCTGGGATTCCATAGATCCGGGATTTGATGACTTTACAACTTTCAAAACCAACTGAAGGCAACCTGCTGGTACGGTTACCAGTGAAGTTGATCGACATCTGGCAGTTTCCTTAATTGTGATCGTGGGATTTGTCCAATCATTAAACCCTGATCCACTTCCTCGTCACAAAGTAACATGAACCATAGATCCGAGGATGTTCAGGATCTTCCCTGACCATTGGATCTATGCCGTGATCAGTTCAACGTTGACCACTTCAGGAGAAAAGGAGTATTAAACAGGCGGAACCCCCAAACGCTGAAGTCGCGAAGCGACGAGGATCATAGATCTGAGGATACTTCAGGATCTCTCCTCACCATTGGATCTAGACTGTGGTCAGTCTGACGCCGACCACTCCAGGAGTAAAAAGGAGATTACACAACCAAACCCCTGAACGCCGAAGTCGCGAAGCAACGAAGGATTTAGATCTATGGATCTACGTGGACCTATCTCGACCATGGGATAACAGGAGTATTGGGAGGTTGATGGCGGGAGCTTGAACTTCGGAGCTTTGGGCGATTTCGCAGGTAGCAGAGGCTAGAGGCTCTCGGAGGCTATTTGTTAGGAGTGACGTGGCACGCTGACATCACCTTGGATGACATGGAACCATGTTTGACATGCCATGTGTCACCTTGATTCATGCTTTCTACAGAACTTATATGCCAGTTGGAATGTGACACATGTCACTCATTGATGGGGCCACATGTCATCTCTGCACCTTGCCGCGTGTCAACCCCGGGCACATGCTCGCATGAACTAATAGCTGGTGGAATACCTGGGGCAATGGGAGTTTAGGAATTTGAGGAAATTGTGACGCTGGTACGTTGGGGTTAGTCGGTCGAAGGCCCAGACCCACCTGTCCCTGCCTCTGCGTTTAACACGCCGCCACGTGTAAGTGTCGACCCTTCGTGATTCCAAGGATTCATAAGTCTAGAGGTTTGGAGTGGTATATTGGATAAGTTGAAATGGGTCGAAGGCCCATATTCACCTTCCCGTACATGCAGGATGTTAGAACAATTTAAATGTAATTAATTAAAGGAAAGGGACCCTCTCTAGAACTTTGAGATTTGAGAGATTTGGGTTCATAAGCACATGATGAGGAATTTCGCCGAAGTCCGAAGACTTAGGCGTTAAGTAATATTAATGAATCTAAGTGCCCTTGGAGATTTAGTAAGGAGTGGGATTTCACTGTGTTAATGGTTAATTAACCTAGCAGGCCTATAGGAGATAAATGAATGTCAACTCCTGATTGGAAGAGTCTTCGTATACTATAATGATGTGTAGGGCCGGGTGACAAGGAGCCACGTCGGTGCAAGTGGCTGTGAGAGACTCTAGTTGATGAAGGCTTAAAGAACTTTGAAGGACCATGACTTGCAATCCAAAACACATATTTGGACAAATTTATAGTTGTTGGAAAACCCTCGCCGAATCGAAGACAATGGGACCCTATTTACAGGGATTCGAGGTGATTGAATAAAGTGAAATTTTGATGCCCCATCCCTTAAAAAGGTACTTAGGGGTCGGGTGTGTGATAGAGTGGTATCAGAGCATGCAACAACACTTGGCCTGCTTGGGCTCGTGAATGAGTCGCATACAAAAAATATTATTAGAAAGGAATGAAACTTTCTGCTGTTGTTATTATATGTTTTTAAAATTTGAACTATGTGTTGCTAGTGTTCCAAATAAAGAAGCTGACTTCACCTTACAAATTGTATGTGATCTCTATAAACTATTATATAATTAACTAACATACAATGTTTCATCATCACTCAATCAATCGATGGACAACATGAAAACTACAACGTAAAGGATGGTGACACACCATGAGTTGGGGGAAATCTCTCACAATAGAGAAGAAGAATCTGATGAGAGGAGGGTGGCGGAAAACCCTTTAGATTTGGATGAAACCGTAAGAATCCTCATGGAGGAATTATAGAGTTGTAAGGATGACAATGAAAGGATGATAAAAGAACATGAAAAACAAACTGAAATTAACGCAGTGCTACTGCAAAGCCTATCAGATATACAAAAGAAACTGCAACATGGACCAACAACCAGTCATGTGGACAAACATCATACTAAGAAAACTCAAATTCCACCTGAGATACAAAAGAATGGTCCTGAAAGTGGCCACATAAGGAGGAGCACCTCAAAGAAGGCCCAACATGGAGCCAATAGACATTGAATGGGAGAATCCTCTAGTGAGGAAAGTGACAACTCCACGGAATTTTCTAGTAGCGAGACTAGTTCACATTCACATAAGAGAAGAAAGAAGAGGAAACATTCCAAGAGCCATGACCCTGAGGAGTTTAAGAAAGAAAAACCACCCACTTTAGATGGAGAAATTAAAAAGGGCGAAGAAGCAGAAGTTTGGCTACTTGGCTTGAAGAAGTACTTCAGAGTCCATGACTACTTTGAAAACTTAAAGGCCCTAATAACCATTTTCAACTTGAATGGAAAGGCCTCCATTTGGTGGGAGGACCTTAGGAATGTGAGAGGAATCCATGAGAAGGAATTGTCATGGAGGCTACCACAATCAATGATGTGGCTAGGCGCATGCCACAAATTTATGCAGCCTTGGATAATAGACAAGATAACCACTAGTATTCAGTGGTGGAGATGGAAGGTATGATTTCCAACCATCTAGTTTCCATTTTAATTGACCCTGGTTTTAATCTGAGTTATGTTGCTCTTCAAACTATTGATAAATGTAGATTGCAACAAGTAAAACATGCTAAATCATGGCTGGTACAACTAGCCACTAGAACCAAAAGAAAGGTAACAATGGTCATACCAGCATGCCAGTTCATTATGAATGGATTACCCAACCAAGCAACCCTAAACATGCTCCCTATAGGATCTTATGACCTGTTGATTGGCATGGACTAGTTGGCTACCCATAAAACCAAGTTGGACTGTTACAACAAAACTTTGGAGTGTGAAGATGAAGAAGGGAGAAAAATAACCCTACAAGGAAATCAAAATCCTGTCTCATTGAGACAAATATCAACCCTTCAAGTTAAGAAGTATTTCCAAAAAGGATGTCCCTTCTATGTAATACACGTGTTGAACTCTATTGAAAACAACAAACCAAGCCTAGAGGACCATCCCATAATAAGCGAGTATAAAGATGTGTTTCTAGAAGAGGTACCAGGCCTACATCCAATAAGAGATATTTATTTTTCAATAGAACTTATTCCTAGAGTGGTGCCAATGTCTATAACGCCCTATAGAATGCGTAAAGCAGAGCTAGTTGAGCTCAAACTATAACTAAAGGAAATGTTGGACAAATGTTACATTTGGCCTAGTGTGTCTCCTTGGGGAGCACCAAATTTGTTTGTAAAGAAGAATGATGGCACACTCAGGTTGTGCATATACTATAGACAACTCAATAAGATGACCATTAAGAATAAGTATCCTTTGCCAAGAATCGATGACTTGTTTGACCAATTAAGGGGTGCTACAATTTTCTCCAAGATTGACTTGAGGTTTGGATACCATCAAGTCCGAATTAAGGATGAAGACATCCACAAAATATCCTTGGGACAAAATATGGGCTCTATGAATTTGTGGTGGTTCCATTTGGGCTTACCAATGCACCAACCACTTTTATGTGCTTAATGAATAATGCACTCAGTAAGTTATTGGACATATTTGTGTTGGTTTTCATTGATGATATCCTAATCTATTCTAAGAATAGGGAAGAACATGAAGAACATATCAAGCTAGTTATTCAAGTGCTAAGAAAACATCAACTCTATGCTAAGTTTAGTAAGTGTGACTTTTCCCAAAAACAAGTCCATTACTTAGGCCATGTTATTCCTGAAGAAGGAGTGGTAGTTGATCCTAACAAGATAAAATCCATTATGGATTGGCCTACCCAGAAATATGTATCTGATATCAGATCCTTTATGGGCCTAGCAGGATACTATCAAAGGTTCATAAAGGGATTTTCCAAGATTGGTTTCCCAATCAACTCCCTTCAGAAAATGGGAGTTAAATTCATTTGAACATCAACATGTGAAGAGAGATTCCAAGAGCTGAAATAACTTCTAACCAATGCACCTGTGATGAATATTGCAGACCCAAACAAGGACTTCCTTGTGTGTACATATGCCTACAAGGAAGGGCTCAGAGGAGTCCTCATGCAAGAAGGACATGTGATTTGCTACGAATCTAGAAAATTGAATGAGCATGAAATAAATTACGTGACCCATGATTTGGAATTGGCTACCATAGTACATGATTTAAAAATGTGGAGGCATTACCTCCTAGATAGAAGATTTGTGCTTATGACAGACCATAGTGGGTTGAGGTATTTGTTTGATCAACTAAAACTCAATGCTAGACAAGCTAGGTGGATGGCTATTCTTTGTGAGTTTGATTTTGAAATCAAACATATTAAAGGAAAATAAAATAGGGTGGAAATTTCCCTTAGTAGAAGTATGAAAGTGATTCACTTGGTAGCTATAACAACCCTTGAAACGTACGCTAATGAGAGATTCAAAAGTGCACAAGAAACATATGCATTTTTCAAGACGGTGAAATCATATCTAGATCAAGAGCCCATAGGGATGAAGTATGAGGGCTATCAAATGTTGAAGGATGGCTTGCTAACCTACAAAGGTAGGTTGTATATTTCAAATTGTGATGACTTGAAGAGGTTCATAATGGATGAACTACACAAAAGACCATATACCAGTCATCGTGGTTATCAGAAAATGATTACAACCACTAGGAAACTATTTTATTGGCCTAGACTGAAAAAGGACATAGAATATTACTCAACTAAATGTCTAGAATGTCAACAGGTTAAAGTAGAGCACCGACTTCTAGCAGGGTTGTTGCAGCCCCTACCAATTCTAGAATGGAAATGGGAAACCATCTCCATGAATTTCATCATAGGGTTACCAAAATCAACCAAGAAAAATGACGCCATTATAGTAGTTGTGGACAAACTGAGCAAGGATGCTCACTTTATTCCCATCAAGTCAACGTGAAAAGCAATAGATATTGCCAGTATTTTCATGAAAGAGATATTTAGGATGCATGGCATGCCTAAGGAAATCATATTAGATAGAGACACAAAATTTACTTCAAATTTTTGGAAATCTTTGTTTGCTGGTTTTGAAACTAAATCGCTATTTAGCACAGCCTATCACCCTCAAACTGATGGGCAGACCAAGAGGGTAAACCAAGTTTTAGAGGACATATTAAGGATGCATGTAATGCATCATCCTAAGAAGTGGGAAGACTACCTACCACTGGTAGAGTTTGCTTATAACAATGGCTATCAAGAGTCATTGAAGATGAGCCCTTTTGAGGCCCTCTATGGTAGAAAATGCAATATTCCAATCAACTGGAATAACCTGGTAGATAGAATTACATTCATGCCATATATTCTAAAGGAAATGGAACGATAAGTAGTTCAAATAAAAAATAATTTGAAAATAGCTCAGGATAGACAAAAAATCTATACAGACAGAAAAATGACTCCTAGAGAGTTCAAAGAAGGGGATCATGTGTATCTCCAAGTTAGGCCTAGAAAAAGTTCCTTGAGAATGGGAGATTGTGCCAAGATCACACCTTGATATTGTGGACCCTTTGAAATTTTGGATAGAGTGGAACCTGTAGCATATAGACTACCAATTCCTCCCACAATGAAGGCACATAATGTTTTCCATGTTTCATTACTGAAGAAATATGTACATGATTCTAATCATATAATTGATTGTTCTGTGCTTCAGGTGGAACTAGAGGGAGAATTCCTACCAGAGCCACAATGCATAATAGACAGGAAGGAAATCCCACTCAGGAACAGAACCATTGCATAGGTCAAGGTGTAGTGGAAACACTTTGGTCCAGATGAAGCTACATGGGAAATGGAGGATGCTATGAAATATGCATACCCATTTTGGTTTACTTCTATACATACAGATCACACTGGCAGGTAGAACATCGAGGACGATGTTCCTTTAAGGGGGAGGGGATTGTGATACCCTTGTTTCACCTAGTTTGTAAATATAACTATAACTTGCTAAGAGACTATGGGCATATTGAATATGTGTGGATATTGGAATTGATGAACTTTTTTGTAATAAAAGGTAATGTATGTATTTCTGTTACTAAATAAAATGGAAAGTGTTACATAACTGCTGAAGGGGTTTGCCAAGGTATATCATGATCATGAGAGAGATGGTGAGGGGAACCAACAATGGTTGATATGACCCCCACCAGACCACTACTTTAATGGATTTAAATTATTCAGACCTAGAATAGTCCTCTGACCCATAAAAATAAATTACCAGTCATGCTGGTAGTTGGGAAGTCCTCCTCAAGAGTCAATGAGGAGATGGGCAGAGTACCCATATGAAAACTCCCTGACCTGACCTACACAATTGGGCTTTGAAACCATGAAATATTTCTAAGGAAGGCAAGAAAAGAAGAAAATTCGTGGGCAAAAAAGGAGGATGCAAGGGAATGGGTCGGGTGACCATTTTCGAGTGAGAGGAAGCATGTGCAACTTTCTGGTTCTGAAGAGAAATGAAAAGCAAGATTTCTTTGGGTGTAAGAAGTTGCTGGCAATGTTTTCAGTCCAAGATGATAAAAGGGTTTGCAAAGAATATGAGTGACTGAGGAAGCACTCGTTGGAGGATTCCTTGCTTGGTGGAGAGAAATCCAATCCATCAAGTTCCTGAGGGAGGAGGAGAGTGGCCTCCATCCCTGACAGTTGCTGAACAAGAAGGAAAATTCTCTCTCAGAGCATCATGATCTAGCTAGGGGGTGGCCAACGGTAAATCCTTCCAGGAGTTTCTATGCCTACGGTTGGGTGGAAAAGGGCACCCCTCTCACTAGTTGCTTCACTATCTAGTTTCTTGATAAGTATTCTTATACCTTGTGTGGTAGAATTGAAATGAGTGGTTGAATGTCTGTATCTATGACTAAAATTTGCATCATATGATTAATATTAGATATGATTATTATTCTTCTGTGAAACCCTGCATTTGAATGGTTTATGTTTTCCTCTACTTAGTAGCAGGAGAACTATTGGACATGGGCCTTCAAATGAATTTAGGAATAAGTTTATGGTTTCTGTGATGGTTGGAAAATCCTTAAGGGAATTTTCCCAAGGATTGATTTTGTAATGTAAGAGTCGGGGCAGGCTTCACTGGAATGCTTCAACACTATCAACCCCTCAAATTTACCTTCTTTGGTTGCTAAATTCGAGCTCCATGGAGAGAGGGAACCTCCTTCAAACCATTCGTCTATGTGACCGAGGGCTCATACTCACGACCCTAACCAAATCATGACTAAGAGTTGAGCGTGAAACCCCAGAACTTGTGAGGGAATCCATATGACCAGGACCATGGAACCCTTCACTAGGCCCGAATGGAGCTAAGCTATCTGAGTTTCATAACTCTGGGAGTCTAGAGCTCCGGGATGTTATGAATTTACAACTTTTAAAAACAACCGAAGGTAACTTGCTGGTATGGTTACCTGTGAGGTTGACTGACATCTAGTAGTTTTCTTAACTGTGATCGTGGGACATGTCCCATCATTAAACCTTGATCCACTTCCCGTTCGCAAATTAACACGAATTGTAGATCTGAGGATGTTCAAGATCTTCCTTGACCGTTGGATCTACGTTGTGATCAATCCGACGTTGACCACTCCAGAAGAAAAGGAGTGTTAAACGGGCAGAACCCTCAAACGACGAAGTCGCGAAGCGACGAGGACCGTAGATTCGAGGATACTTTGGGATATCTCCTGACCATTGGAGCTAGACCATGGTTAGTTCGACGCTGACCACTCCGGGAGTAAAAATGAGATTACATATCCAAACCCCCTAATGCCGAAGTCCTGAAGCAATAGAGGCCGTAGATATATGGATGTACATGGACCTATCTTGACCGTGGGATAAAAGGAGTGTTGGGAGGTTGTCGACGAGAGTTCAGACTTCAGATCTCCAGGTGATTTCACAGGTAGGAGAGGATAGAGGCTCTTGGAGGCTGTCCATCCAAAGCAACGTGGCATGTTGATGTCACGTAGGGTGACATGGACCCATGTACAACATGCCAGTGTCACCTTGATTCATGCTTTCTATAGAACTTATATTCCAATTGGAACATGACACGTGTCACTCATTGATGGGGCCACATGTCATCTCTGCCCCTTGCCGCGTGTCAACCCCAGGCACATGATCGCATGGCCTAATAGTTGGTGGAATACCTGGGGCACTGGGAGTTCAAGACTTCAGGGAACTTGGGATGCTGGGGTTACTCAACCGAAATATCATACCCACTTGTCCCTGCCTCTGCGCTTAAGGTGACACCACATGTAAGTTTGGACCCTTCAGGAGTCTGGGGATTCAAAACTCTGGATGTTTGGAGTGGTATATTGGATAAGTCGAAACGGGACAAAGGCCCGGATTTACCTTCCCGTACCTGTAGGATTCCAAAACAATTTAAATGTAATTAATTAAAGGAGAGGGACCCTCTTCGAAACTTTGACATTTGGGAGATTTGGGTTCATAAGCACATGATGAGGAATTTCTCCGAAGTTCGAAGACTTAGGTGTTAACTAATATTAATGAATCTATGTGGCCTTGGAGATTTAGTAAGGAGTAGGATTTCACTGTGTTAATGGTTAATTAACCTAGCAGGCAGATAGGAGCTAGAAAAATGCCAACTCCTAGTTGGAAGAGTCTTCGTATACTATGTTGATGTGTAGGGATGGATTGACAGGGAGCCACGTGGTTGTGAGAGACTCTAGTTAATGAAGGTTTAAAGAAATTTTAAGGGACATAACTTGCAATCCAAAACACATATCTAGACAAATTTATAGTCGTTGGAAAACCATCGCTGAACCAAAGACAATGGGACGCTATTTACAAGGATTCGAGGTGATTGAGTAAACTGAAATTTTGATGCCCCATCCCTTAAAAAGGTACTTAGGGGTCGGGTGTGTGATATCCCTTTATTGTGGGTCAAACCTCTTTCTATTGGGGACGATTTTTGTGGTTGAGCATATCTGGGAAGAGTTTGAAAGGGTCTAATTTTATTGGGTAATAGGGGCATATTGCTTCATAAAGGCTGATTTCCACTTGACCCGAGTTCCATTGAGTAGGAAGGGGATGATTCCTTTCTCTATAGGCCGTTTTATTTATGAGGGAGCCATCATTTTATTACCAGGACTGAGTCTTTGGGTTACTGACCGAGTTTCTTACTGGGGAGACAATGCTTATGTGCCAAGGCTGAATCCCATTTGTGTTGGTTCAGATTTTCTGAACAAAGGGTTGGAATTTGTAATGAGGAGATGTTCCAATCAACCAATGTCGAGGATCCAACATCTTCCACTGTGTATGATGCTTATGATGATGGTATTCCAAGCGTGATATCACCTACTATGATAAGGATTCAATGCCATATCTCATTTATGATTCCAATGATGATGAGGACGTGACTGTACCTTGACATGATGACAAGATTAAACAAATACCCTTAGCATTGCGAGATTTGGAGGAACAACTATTGGTCACAAAGAAGCGAATTTTGCAGGTGTCGACGAGGCTAGATGGTACTCATAAGTTTATTGAAGATCTTATGTGGAACACTCAGATGGAGGAGAGACAAAAATGAGCGATAGATGGTGCTCATAATTTTATTGAAGATATTATGTGGAACACTTAGATGGAGGAGAGAAAAAAAGGAGGGACATATGGAATCACTAGTGCTCAATTACACATCATCAAAGAAGCACTAGAGAAGATGCAATCCTATTACTTGCGGCTTTTCATGGATAGGGAAATTTCTCTTAGGTACACTGAAGAAAAGGAAAGGGAGGTCAAGGAGATTTTTTACCAATTGAGTTTGGAACACTCTTCATCATTGACAACAACAAAGCTGCCACCGTCTTTGACAATTGTGACACATGAGGGAATGAGTGGCACTCATGAATTGAGGAAGGATCCTTTTGTGATGATTCCACATGAGGAGCATTATGAGTTGTAGGTGCTTGAGGAGAGGTATGACGTAGAGGGATTTGACCATGCGTCCATGTTGCAGTGTGGGGATGGAGAGCCCATTAAAGGCTCTAGGATTAGCTACATAGGAGATAGTTGAGCACATCCCTTGTGGGTTAGCCAACAAGGAAGTATATGCATCCATGGATTGGTTGGAAATGTATATGATAGACATGAGCATGCTCTAAGATGCAGGTAGCAATGTGCAGTGGTATTTATCGACACACGATATTTTATAGTGGAGTTGTTGGGTGTTTCCTCTAGGGAGACCTCCTGATGGAGTCTTCGAGCACACCATCGAGTTGATGTTTCCCAGGATTGGTGAATGGATATGTGAGCCTCAAGGAGAAAAATATCCCTTGATGATAGATCTTCATCTGGGATATCATCAGATGAGGGCCAGGTAGTGGGATACTCACATATCTTCTTCCATACTTCATAACGATCTCTTGTTCATGCCCTTGGGGTTGAGCAACGCACTAGTCACTTTCCAGTCTTGCAACCAGTGGCAGAGGAATCTATTGATATTATTTTATGCCCTCATTATATACAACATGAAATGGGAGTTTCACATGAGTCAGTTGGATGAGACAGGTGGCATTGCGGCCATGACACAGGTCTTTCATTTGGATCATGTGATCTATGCACATAGTGCACATGAGGAGATCCAAACTATGTTGGATCGATTCACGAAGATTTTAGCAGGAATTGGGAGTGATGGACTTCCAATTTAGTAATGGGATCCTGACATTCATCGGAGTGATATCAACAGGGCTGTGACAACGATTAGTCTGCGTCATTGTGGGGATGTTGTGAGAGGAGTTGTTGAGCCTTGTTCTATATGGAAATGTAGATTTTCTCTTGCGATACCCAAGATTGAGTCTATCCATTAATTGGTAGGCTTCAATGTCACTAAGATTCCTTGGAGAGACATGATACAAGATAACGAGTTCAGTCCTCTCAGGGATTTCAGTTTGGGGGTCCAAGAGAGGAGAGCGCAGTCTGAGCATGGTGGTCAGACAATTATGATTGGAGGGAATGCAATATTTGACATCTCCACAACCGATATAGATGAGATGGCTATTTTTCACTTTCTGGAGTTTACTCTTGGGATGTTTAGGTTAGGTTGCTTGGAGGAGTGGTATTTTGAGGAGTTGACCAAGTTTGTACAATTTTTAATTCTTGGCTTATCAGAGGTAGTCGGGTGGATTTTGGTGTTATCACCTGGCAGATCAGGGTGATGAGTAGAGGGTGCTTCACATCATACATGTTAGTTTGGGACCCTGGTGACCTTACCACTTATAGGCCGGTCTGAGAGAGGTCCAAATGGAGGGAATTTATGGATGATGCATTGGAATATTTTCCAGATGATGCTTGTATGCCTGATTTTAGAGTTGGTTTGGTAGAATTCACTGAGATACATTGGTAGGATATGATCCTTGATAATGGGGACGATCCTTTGAGGCATTATAGCATGCGGTTACATGAGAATATGTTGCAATCTAGGTATGAGGATCATATTTTATGACCAGAGTGGCACAACATGATGGGTCCTTCCTGGTGATAGCATGGGACCCTAGGATTTTATGGGTTGATAGTCTGGAAATTGGTACATATGGGAGAGCTAGTTGTTGCTTTTAGGGACCTATTGATATGGAGCAGTGGATTGGTTTTAGAGGTGGGATATTCTATGAGGGGTTGACTGGGTCTTCACAGTACCTGATTACCCTACTGATCGGTGGCCTTCAGGAGGCCCCTGGTGTTAGCACATTGCATGATACTATTATGGGAGGTAGGTGATCCACATATTTCAGATTGGCTTGGGAATTGAGGATCATTAGCTTCGGTTTGGTTTAGTTTTTTGTTCCTATGGGTGTGATGGAATTGCTTGAGGAAAATCAATATTTGGGAAGGGAGGATTTGTCATGTCCCCATTTTTGGATCCCCATGTCCTACAGTGGAAATGACTTCCATGGCTTGTTAGTGAAGGAAAAGGGACTCAAAAGGGGTTATTTAATTTCACTTAGTTGGGAGATGTTATGTATCTAAAAGTGACATTAAGGAAATCAATTAACTTTAGATTAATAAGTTACTTAAACATTATTAAAGTGAATTTTAATCTTAAAGTGAAAGTGAAAGGGGAATAAGGGTCATATTTGATTTAGTCAAAAAGTGGAAAGTTCTAGAGGGAACGAAAGAAGGATAAAATGAGCGGTAGTGATTCTCTTTGATATCATGTTTTGGATTAATCTCTTTGGAGTGCCCTTGGAGACAAGGTTTTTGTTAGGGTTTTTGAAAAACCCTTCCATTACAGTTCTGTTTCGGTGGTGCAATATCCACCTTAGCTAGACAAGGAGGAGGATCCATCTAGGATCTTCAACTGAGTTTCACTTGTGGTTTGATATCAGTTTGGAGATGCAAATTTGCAGTGTTTTCTAGAGGTGACCGTGGCATCTTCTAAGTTTTTGGCTTGCATATTGTGTGTATTAGAGATGTATTACAACTGCTATAGTAACCATTATGTTGTTGTGTTCAAATATTCATCCATAATAAAAATACTCCATGATTCTTTCTATTTCACGAGTATTTGGAATGCATGCAATG
>ML782460.1:621364-638953 GCA_009831015.1 Picea engelmannii | reverse complement strand
GTATTTTCTAGATGTTATCTTTACCCCAATGTATATACCAAGAAAGTAGAAAACCATCTCATAATACTTGTTCTTTATGTTGATGACCTTATCCTCACTAATAGTGACCCTAAAATTTCAAACCATGTGAAATCCAGGCTTAATTTTTTTTGAAATGACAAACTTAGTTTATTTGCATTGTTTCCTTCGCCTCCAAGTATTTCAAACCAAGGAAGGAATTTCCCTTTATTAATATCAACATGCATGCGACCTTCTTTTCCAC
Organism: Picea engelmannii; assembly: GCA_009831015.1. NCBI lineage: Eukaryota > Viridiplantae > Streptophyta > Pinopsida > Pinales > Pinaceae > Picea > Picea engelmannii. The sequence goes on along the minus strand of ML782460.1, from coordinate 638,691 downwards.
TTTCACATGGAAAATTGTAAACCAACCCCATCTCCCTTCCAATTTGGAGTCAAAATTGTTGCCTCCTGTAGTACAACCAAAGTAGATGCTACTTTGTACCGTCAATATTTGGCAACCTTTTGTATTTGACTCATATCGATCCTCATATTTCCTTTTCTATTGGTCTTGTTGCTCGGTATAGGCAAACATCCCATGAAATCCATTGGAAAGAAACAAATAAGATACTTTGGTATATCCAGGATAAATTTAGTTTGGGATACATTACAGTTTAGGGGATACTCCTTTGTTGGTTGGTTTCACTGATTTTGATTGGGATGGTGACCCTAATAATCATAAATATACTATAGGTTATGTTTTTAATCTTGTTTATGGGCCTATCACTTTAGCTTGTGAGAAGCAACAATCTCTTTCTCTTTATTTAGAAGAATAAAAGTACCGAGCAACAATTAATTCAATTCAAGAATCCTTGTGGCTTCGAAAGATCCTTTTAGAGTTTGGATTCTAGTAGTATCATCCGACCACCCTCTGGTGTGACTATCAAAGTGACATCAGGCTCTCCAAAGATCTAGTTCAAGATCAATGTTACAAAGATAATAATATACAGATGCAATTCATCAAAAAGCTCATTCATGATTGCGTTCTCAAAGTGCTCTTTTTCCCTATAGACGATCAAGTTGAAAACATTTTCACAAAGTTTCTTACAGAAGAAAAAATTTCCAAACTTCGATCTATGTTAGGAGTTTAGGAAGTTTTCATTCAGGGGGATAGCCTATAATGCCTCCTTCATTCTCCTATTGTTTCACCTTTATAAATCCTTCAATCATATCTGAAGTTATTCTTAAGGGGGGATGTTAGGATATTTAGACACTTAGGATTTAGTTAAGATCAACTTGGTCTAATGTGTCTTTAGGTAAAAATGTATTTCTTTAGTATGCATTGTAGTTATGTAACCTGACTATCATGATATCTTCTAGACATAAAGTGATCCAAAAACTCATATTCTCCTTGATACTAATGATTATATTGATCCATGGCTTAACACCCGATTGGTCCATGATCTCTATTTAAAGAGCATGGAGGGTCATTCGCTGAAGATTGATTGCGAGAAACTATTTTGTAAATTTTGTTTTTTTGCATTAATATATTTCCTCAAGTAGGTGCGTTGGGTGGGACCATGGATTGTTTCCCTCTTTGAGGGTTTTAAACACTGCTAGCCCTTGACCAAGTTTTGAGGATCCTTGGTCATGTTTGACCTACTTTTGGTACTTCGACAGGCTGTCGAAGACGGAGCGCAAGTCGAAGCATAGATCGCGGGATCTCAGCCCCTTTTTAGGTATTTTTGGGCTTTGGGCTTATGTAACGAGAATGGGGATGTTGGCCCATTGGTTTACCCATGTTTAGGCCCATTTTGTAATGTATAAATAGATATCTAGGTGATGTAAGAAGAGGGCAGAGTGTGCTAAGTGCTAGAGTTTGATCTATGTGATCGAAGGAGGGACAAGTATGTGATGCTAAGTGCTAAGTGCTAATTGCTAAGTGCAAGTGATTGTAAGAGACCGTGGAAGGCTTTGTGCTGTACTTCAGGGAAGGAGGATGTAGCGAGGTGCACAGATCTCCTGTCCTCTGCGGAGTAAGATATCATGGCTCTGTGCATGTAGAAGATTGATAGAAAGAAATAAAGAAGAAGAGTTGGTGGACGTAGCCCCAGGGTGGGGGTGAACCACATATATCCTGCGTTGTGGTTGCTATGTGCTTTATGGTTGTTCTCTTGTCTACGTGATTGAATTCTTAGTGAACTGATGAATGCTTAGAAGGATATAATATGGTATCTTAGTGTCGAATAATGTGAATAAATTCTAGATCTAATTGATGTTGGTATGCTTAGTACTTGTATCTATTGGATACATATAAATACTACGCTGATATGTTTTTAGGGTTTACCTGCGCTGCAAACTAAGGCTGGATATTAACGAACTGTAACTGGTAAGTTATTTTTTAAGGTGTTTTAATCACAGATCTGGGTCCCAGCTAAGGTTGCAGACACTGGAGTCCTGCAACCACCCCTGCCTCTACCTCGGGTGAGACTTCATCTGCTTCGTAGGTGTTTCCGAAAGGGCTGGTAATTAGGGTTTTGTTGGTGCGCTGTTGTAGCATTGAACCCTGGGTCTACCCCTATGCCAAAAAATGGTTCTGTTGCTGGGACCTGAAACTGTGATTGCTGGGAACTGAAGGAAAGAAAGAAAGCTCTATGCGTAGATCTGTTTCCTTAGTGCGCAATATTCTACTTGACTTGTAAATCTCTATGCTAAAAAGAGAAGTCAGATCCGAAGAAAAGAGGTAAGATCTCGAAGCTTTTTGCTCTGATAAAGGTAAGAATAAGTGAAATTTTTTAGATCTGGAATCTTTGTGCTCTGCTGAAAGTAAGATTAGTGGAATTTTTTTTTTCAAGAGTATGGATCTAGGTATGTTTGATAAATGTTATCCTAGTTTGAAAACTAGGGCACAACTAGAAGAGAGAAGGTTTGATATGAGTAGATCTGATAGAAATAATGAAATATATGTTATTCATATGCATAGAAAGAATGTTTGGACTAACAAATGGATGCAGGATCCTAGAAAGAATTTTTTGCAGGTTAACTACTAAGATCCTAGTGCGCAGTACAGGAAAGGCTGGGGATCATTTAAGAAAAAAAGAGGATTAACCCTTTGTTATAGTTGCAGAAGACCGGGACATCTTGCTAAGGAATTCCCTCGAAGAAGACCTAGTTGTCTTTGTTGTAAAGCTATGGACCATGAAGTTTTAGATTTCTCTAGAATGATTGCTAAGCTTGACATAATGAATATGAGACAAGAAAACCTTAAGGAAGGTCACGAAACTTAGACCATGGTAGAACCCCAGACATAATCAGAGACTGTACTATTGCAAATGAAAGAAACCCTAAAGGATCACAGAGACATCAACTTATCAGAGATCTTCAAAGAAAAATAATGCATAGAAGAAAGAATAGGAGACTTCGACATAGAATGTGTTCTGGATGAGGAAACCCAGGTAAATATCATGACAAAAAAAACTTGGGAAGCTTTAGGAAATCCTGATACGATTCCTTCATTGGGAGGACTATGATTACTCAGGGGAAAGATGATAATCCTATGTGGAAGACTCACCCAGGTATCTATGAGTGCTCATAGAGATTTGACAGAAGAATATTTTGAGGTTGTTAGATTCATTCAGAACATCACTCCATTTACTATGTTATTAGGAAAAACCTGGATCGAGAAAGATCAGAATAGAAGAAAAGAAGAGGAGGCCCTAAAACAGAAAAAGCAGGAATTAAAAGATTTCATGACTAGGAAGATCACACACTTGATTACAGAACAGGAGAACAGATCGAAGCTACTAAGAACCAAAAACTTGGATCACAAAGTTGAACGAACACAAGAAGAGTCACAGATGAGTAGAGAACCTACACCAGATAGAGAAACAATATTACTCTCTAATCCTATGAAAGAATCTCAACAACGCGAAGATGCTATGCCAAAAGAAGACAGGAATCAGAATGGAAAGAAGAATACCGAGACAAAGATCACCAGGAAGAAGGCTATACAACTCAGTAAGAAGAGAGCAAAGGTAGAAAATTTATAGAAGGGCCCAGAGGGAAATTTGCGGAAAGAAGATTTTCAAAATTGGAACTTCACTGGGATATCAGAATAACGCCCCATGGCACTTTGCCATGGTGAAGAGATATGACCATTGGAAGCATTATAACCATTGAACCAATGTTCCATAATGGTTAGAATATAAATTATGACCAGAAATCTCGCCATCGGACCGTTGGGACCGCGCCGCAACAGACATAACTTCATTGATGGAAAAATTCTTATCCGTTGGAGAGACCTGTTACATCTTGTCTACTTAGTCTGTCGAATGTTTCACCGAGAACACTTTTGCGAATTGTATTAGAGATAACAAGAGAACCCATTTCTACCACGCTGTGCTTAGTAATATCGACACCGATTCTATTACTTTGAGAACTCATCCATCTACCCGAGTTTTCTGATCGAGAGCGTGCATGTCGGACAAACTCAACGTTGTGGAGAAGTCAATTGAGGAAGTTTTAATTGATATGATGGACGAGAAAGTAATGTCCAAAAGAGTTCAAGCTTCATCGATGCGAGGAGTGCAAGCGTCTTCGTCGACTGCTCATAGATCCGGACCATCCCGACCGACAACAGAGAAGAGAACCAAGAACAAAGATGATATAGAAAACACGAAGTTAATCCCAAAAATTTTACCCAACTACATCCCGCCTCTGTCCGACGCGGTGAGTCGTGACAGTGTCCTGAGGGACTTTGATTACACCATGGTTACTGTGTATCTCTTGAAGGGGATACGTGCAGTCAGAACGCAACAAGATAAGATTACGACATTGAAGTTCAATGACTTAAACCTAGGTGACCGCAAGAATTCCAACATGATTTCTCCTTACAAGTATCTGACCAAGACGAAGGGGAAGAACTCGAAAATAATCGCCCAACCATGGACTATGAACCTCACGCAGTCCACCCTCTTGAATGTGATGAAGATCCCACACTTTGGAAGGCACCAGGAGGTTAACACGCGTGTTAAGCTCCTTCTCTCATGTTACCATGGAGACTACTTATGGATAGATAGATGCATTACGTTCGATCCAATGTTGATCTATAGGATCATCGGATTGAGCATGCAAGGACCTGACCCGCAAGACTTCTACCCAGGGAAGGCTTTCGACTGCGCCCTGACATAGATAATTAAGGACACTTATGGCGATGTAGAAAAGGGAATGTGAGGATACAAGGTAGCTTCCATCCAGAATGGTGCAGTGCGCCTGGCCTGCCAGCTGATCACAGGGAAGCTAGTAAGAAAGAACATACCCACACACGTCACAGGGTTTGTCGTTGACCTCGCTGGGGAATTCATGGAAGGCCTACAGATGATCTGGGAAAAGTACCTAGTTAACAATATTAAATTGGATTGTCGCGAAGCTCAGGATCAAGGATATGAGTTCCACTTTAGCTGGCTCCTGATCCTCATAGCGTTTATTGCTTGGGAAATGATGGAAGTTCTGACCTTCCCAGACATTGATCCGTTTGAGCCGCTCGCTACGAAGTTCACCACGCTTTGGTACTCAAGCGATATGGGAAAACAATGGAAGCCGCATGCAGTCTTTCATACCTATTATCTCCAACTGAAGAGGGCTATTGAAGCTATCCCTCGCATGACGTTGAACACCTTGCATCGGTTCTGATCCCTCATGAAGTTCCACGTAGATTGACACTTCATTTATATCATCGCACGTGCAGATGAGAACAAAGAAGAGCTTCAATCATACTACAAGCTCACAGAGGAGGACATTGAAGAGATCACCAAGGACTGGTCTGTAGAAATTCTCATCCCCACAGACCCCACAGAAATGTCAGACCCTGAACTAATCGACAACCCTGAGACCACTCATGAAGCAAAGGATCGTCTTGGGCCCAACAGAAGGAAGAAGATCGAAGCGGTCAAAAAATTGAGCAGGGCATTGGAAGGAACTGCTTCAGTATCATCTAGACAAGGGGGTGATGACGAAGTAGAAGAGACAAATGGCAAAGAGGACTAGCAGAAGCAAGCCGAAGTAACACCGCCTAGGGACCCTGCTGATGAGGATGATCGCTTGACGAAATTGAAGGTTTCTCCCATGAAACCCACTTCCCGAAAGAAATCCAGAACCACCTTGACTAAGATGCAGACTGTGCTCACTATGGATGACTTCAAATTTATCATTGTAGCTATAGCAGATGCCTCGCAGGACATATTGCAGAAACATGAAGCCAAGCAAGAGGAGATGTATGATAGAATCGAGGTTGAACTCAGCGGGGTACAATAGGCCCTTCAATCCAGCCACACAATGTCCATTGCGCCCCCACCATTAGAAGAACCTGAGTTGGGAGATGAGCCTACCCAACTCCGTAGACTAGCTGATGCAACTGAAGCTTGCCTTTGTCATGCACAGGAAGAAACCGAACAGGCCACAGAGGCCCTAAAGAAAGTACAAAATGTAGTCATAGAGAAATGTTGAGTTATGTAGTAAGAGAAGGCTACCCTCCAAACTAAGTTTGAAGAAGAGAAAGCATAGATCCAACAAGAGAAAGAGAAGTTGATCGTAGAGCAGGTGGGAATAAAAGAGGCAGTCAGCAGAGCACTTCGCTCTGTGACAGGCTTAGAGAAAAAGGAGGAAGACCGAGTGGAACATCAAGTAGAGAATCTTGCAGAATCTATCCAACAACTTCAATAGAGAATCGTAGACCTCGAGCTACAAACAGTTCCAAGTACCTCGCAGGACATGCGAGATCAAAGAGAAGCCACTACTTGGAGCATAGTCGAGAGGATCAAATCATTCACACTGGAATGCAAACAACTAAGTTCTCACAATGCATAGAATTATGAATGACTCACTGAAGATACTGAGCTGATGGTACTGGAGTCATAGATCTAGGAGGAAAAGAAGTAAGAAGCAACAGTACAGACATAGTTGAAGCTCCTGTCAGCAGTTTAAAGGATGAAGCGATCCCAAGAACAACGCACTTCTCAACAACAGGTCCACACCATCCAGAGCAAAGTCATGGAAGTGACTCAAAGGCTCCAACCAGTCCAGGACGAAGCTTGCCAACTGTTTGAGGAGATTGAAGGCCGAGGCCCAGAGTTGGAACAAGTATTCACTGCAGTCGAACAACATTTAGAGGGATTTGTCAATAAAGTAGTAATATAAGAGTTCACCGAGCAGGAGGCCCTGACGCAACAATAGGTCGAAGCAACTCGAGCCAAGCTTGAGGATTTTGAAGCATAACTACCCAAACCAGAGTGATTTGGGACGAGTTACAGGTGAGTGTTGGGGGCCTGTTATCCCTTGACCAAGTTTTGAGGATCCTTGGTCATATTTGACCTACTTTTGGGACTTTGATAGGCTGTCGACGACGAAGCGCAAGTCGAAGCAGAGATCGCGGGATCTCAGCCCCTTTTTAGGGATTTTTGGGTTTTGGGATTATGTAACAGGAATGGGGATGTCGGTCCATGGGTTTACCCATATTTAGGCCCATTTTGTAATGTATAAATAGATAGCTAGGTGATGTAAGAAGAGGGTAGAGTGTGCTAAGTGCTAGAGTTCGATCTATGTGATCAAAGGAGGGACAAATATGTGATGCTAAGTGCTAAGTGTTAAATGCTAAGTGCAAGTGATTGTAAGAGATCGTGGAAGGCTTTGTGCTATAATTCAGGGAAGGAGGATATAGCGAGGTGCGTAGATCTCTTGTCCTCTGAAAAGTAAGATATCATGGCTCTGTGCATGTAGAAGATTGACAAAAAGAAATAAATAAGAAGAGTTGGTGGAAGTAGCCCCAAGGTGGGGGTGAACCACATATATCCTGTGTTGTGGTTGCTATGTGCTTTATGATTGTTCTCTTGTCTATGTGATTGAATGCTTAGTGCACTGATGAATTCTTAGAAGGATATAATGTGGTATCTTAGTGATGAATAATGTGAATAAATGCTAGATCTGATCTATGTTGGTATGCTTAGTACTTGAATCTATTGGATCTGTATAAATACTACGCTGATCTGTTGTTAGGGTTTAACTGCGCTGTAAACTAATGCTGAATATTAATGAACTGTAACTAGTAAGTGCTTTGTTAAGGTGTTGTAATCATAGATCTGTGTCCCAGCTAAGGTTGCAGACACTGGAGTCCTGCAACCACCCCTGCCTCTACCTCGGGTGAGACATCATCTGCTTCGCAGTTGTTGTCAAAAGGGATAGTAGTTAGGGTTTTGTTGGTGCGCTGTTGTAGCATTGAACCTTGGGTCTGCCCTTGTGCCAACAAACACGTAAAAAAAATAGTGTACTAATCTTTGATCTGGTTGTGTGAATAATTGCTTAAGGTGTTTGTCCTATGTGGAAATACCCTATTTTTTTAAACATTCGTTACTTTCATTACAAATCCCCAACTATTAACAAGCCATGATTTTATGCATTGTCACATAAAGAGGTGATTAGAATCCCTATTGTCAACATAATAACATATGAACAAATAAAGACAAGACAACATTGCTATTAATGTTGGTTATGCATTAAAACATACATGAAAAAAAACAAGAAAATATGTCAAGCAATTTTTATGCAAACTTAACTTTACTACCAAACATGATTGTATCCATTCATGATACTTAACAACAAAGGAAATTCTTACATGAAAAAAATAAAGATGTGTTTTCTCAAAAAAGAGATTTGAATTACATACAAACCATGACAACTTGAAGTATATATTCACCTAGCCTCAACTTAGCAGTTGATGATGTAGATGGTTAAAATTCCTCAATGAATATGAATTGAAATATATAATCTCGGTGTTCATATCTACATCATGTGCATTCCAAAAAGAATTCCTTTCCATCAATAAATCCAAGATAACAATGAGTTGATATGTTTATGAATGACATTGGCACCTACTTGGGGTTCCATTTCTTAAAACTAAGTTTTGCAATGAAATGGTCATATGGATAATAAGTCCCCATTCTTAGTCATGATAATCTACATGAGCTAGACTTGCAAAATCTTAGGAAAACAATATTGAGAAAGAAACATAACACAACTAAAATTGTTTTATTTCACTCAATATTTCAATATAATCTATATTGATATTTATTTTTACTTTTGTGTAGACTAAATGTGTCACACAAGATAATGATGCAATATCACTACAAGCAAAGACAATAGTTAACATATAATATTTCCAAAATACCCATTGGAGGCGTGTTGTATTGTTCTATCCAACCAACATGATTTTATTTTCATTTATAATCATTTACAGAGACCATGACTAAACACCATTAATTAGATTTGCAATGAAATCCATAAATATTGATCACCATCTGATTTGTTATGAATATGACAAAAAAATGAGAAAATATAAGAACTTAATGGAAACCTAATTATAAACTATTTAAGGGTTGATTTTAGTAAATGGTCTTGACATGGAAGTTCTGTTACTACCTTCATCTTCCCCTAGTTTTGAGAATGATTTATCCTCTTTTGATGAGGCCAACCACGAGAAGGTGGAAACTCATCTTGCCCCCAAGATCCAACTATTAGGTTACCATAGTTCCTAGGAGACGGGTCACATGACCCAATTTTTTTTTTGTTTATCTATGAGAAGATATGGGCAACCAAACAGATTACAGATGAAGACACAAAGGTTGTGCAGTTGGAAATCACATTCAAAGATCATGCATTATAATGGTACATGGGTATCACAACAAATAATCCAACGAGAGCGCCTACAACTATAACAGAGGTGAAGAGGAAATTAATCAATGAATTTTAGAAACCAAGTTCAGAGGATCAGTTCATGAATGAAATGATAAAGATTAAGTAGAAACCGGGAGCATCATTATGGGAGGTGGAACAAAAGTTCAAAATACTAAAAGGTAAGTTGAAGTACCCTATTACTGATATGAAACATATACATTTGTTTGTTAACTCTTTATTGCCACATCTGAAGTATGCTTTAAGAAAAAAAATTTCTAAAGTTAGGTTGAGGCCCCGCAAGAAGCCTTACAACTAGAGGAAAATCAATATAAACATATAGATCCAACTGTGTAAGAGATCCGACAAGATTCGAAGAACTTAACATTTCAGTTGAATCAAAATAAAAGTAACGAGAAAAGAGAAGATGTCCGATGTACACTATGCAAGACAAAAGGTAATCATAAGAATGAGTGACCAACCTTTGTGCATTATATAGGAGTAGGTATTCCAAATCATTTATATTTAGGAGGACCATGGTGTTAGATATACAGAATACATGGATATGATCCCTATCATTGTCCCATGATGCAAAGGTATCAAACAACATCGAAGAGTAATTTTTGTAATTTTGGAAAGTCAGTTGGACACGAAGACAAGGATTGCATAATCTTGGAGATAATGAAGGAGAGGGCATCAAATGCATATAAGGTGTAGTATGAGTTAATGACATCAAAACATGTGCAACAACCGCAGTATAATAATGCACAACAACCATAGTATAATACCGTGTAACCATTTCAAGTGTAACCATAGTATAATAATGCACAAACATTTGGAGCACAACTGCAATATAACAATGCAAAAGAGTGTGAAATGCCACCACGGTACAACAATAAACAGTCGCAGTACAATCAGGGACCTTAGTACAATACACTACACAAAGACAATCATGGTAACATATGAGGCTTCAAAGGATGAGGCCATGGAGGAAGAGGATTTGGAGGAGGTAGAGGACCTGTAGTTTGTCATAATTGTCAGAAACCTGGACACTATGTGAGAGAGTTTCCTCAGCCACCTGTGATATGTATGTATTTTTGTGTAGTAGACCATGAGACAAAATATTGTCCGAAACTTCTTGTAAAAATACAAGAGAAGAGGAACCAAAATTATTAGAATGTCTAATGGATTGCTGTAGAAAAAAAAGAAGAGGATGGGAAGAAGATCAACATAGTTACTAGAGGTGGAGAAAATACAAGAGAAGATGCAACAAATAAGGATCGAGATCAATGCCATTGGGTCAAGAAGAATACAACGCCTGGACAAAAGTTTGATGCACACAAAGAGAAGGAGACTTTCAAAGAGGCTAGATAAAATATTTTGAAGGAGAACATTGCATCGACTTCAAGAACAAAGCCAGTGGATGAGGTACCACTACATGACATGTTTGCATTATTTGATCAGACCAACAAAGAAGGGGTAAAGACAATGAATCAAGTCTGTAAGAAGAGAATAAAAAGTAGGGTGATCCGGATTTTATGAGCACAACGAAATGAATAGAGATTATTATGAAAGTCGGTTTGGCAATAGTGCATACAGTGCAGGACTTGATATACCTGCTGACCTCTTGTCAAAGTTTCGACCAATAGAAATGTTTCTGCAACATTGCCACTGTATTTTTGATGCTGAAGTGTCCTACCACCCTACTATAGTGAGCTTCCCAGATCATCTTCGCTCACTTTCTTGATGGAACACAAAGATGGCCTAGATGACACAAAAACCCATCTTGAAGATGGAAATTAGCAACAACTGCATTTTCACCTAACATTTGGTAAGTGGTGGTGAATTTCAGTTCTATCTCATAGAGTTGGGGCCATCCAAAGGTCTCACAGCTGCAAGAGTCTAGCACCGTGGTGAGTGCCGCGATTGGCGGTCTGCTGAGGCAATCAACGACGCGGTTGGTGCTTCCTATTTTATACTTGATGTTGAGGTGGAATTACTTCAATTATGTGGACCACTTCTAATGGTGGTCATTATGCAATTTTCCTTGTGTCTACATGAACTCCAGTGGCTTATGATCAATGTGGATAATGTCTCCTTCCCAAGAATGTAATGTCTCCATTGGAGACATGCTTTCACAATGGAATACATTTCTTTATCGTAATTAGGGTACTTATGAAAAACATCTGATAGTGTCTCACTATGATAGGCCACGGGTTGGCCATGCTGAGTGAGAACGACGCCCACAAAATAGTTTGAAGCATCCGTCTCGATCTCAAAGGGATGTTGCAAGTCTGATATTGAAAGTACTGGGGCTGAGAACAAACGCTGCTTCAAATCATCAAATGCTTGTTGTTGGGACCGGCCCCACACAAATTTATCCTTACCACCAACCCTGGTTACTTGGTTGAGGGCCCATGCAATATGGGATATTCCCAACACGAACCTGCGGTAGAAATTGGCAAGGCCCAAGAAGCTCCAAAGATCAGTGAGTGTGGTTGGGGCTGGCCAGTCATGAATGACTTGGATCTTAGCTAGATCCACATGTACACCATGCTGATAAATGATGTAGCCCAGGTAATGGACCTTGTCCATCCTGAAGGATCATTTTCCCAAGTTGGCGTATAGCTTATGCTGCCACAGGGTGTGAAAAACCTATTGAATATGCTGCAAGTGTTCTTCCTCTAAATGAGAATGTCACCCAGATACACCAATAAAAAATTATTGGTGAATGGTCACATGATATCTTCCATCCTCCTCATGAAAGTGGTTGGAGCATTTATCAAGCCAAAGCGCATGAACAACCATTCTAAAAGACCTTCCTTTGACTTGAAGGTGGTCTTCCATACATATGTCTGTTGTATCGAGACCTGGTGGTAGCCAAAATTCAGATCAATACTACTGAAGTATTTCCCCCCCATGAGTTGATTAATGAGGTCGTCGATTCGGGGAATCATGTACCTATTTCTGACTGTGATTTTATTCAGGGCCCGATAATCAATGTATAGTCACTAGGTTCCATCTTTCTTTTGTACCATCATGATTGGGCTCCCACAAGGTGATGAGCTAGGAAATATGTGCCCCTTGTGGAGAAGTTCTTGGATCTACTGCTTGATCTCCTCATTCTACAACAAAGAGAGGCGGTAGACTGGCCCATTGGGAAGCAGTGCACCGGGGGTCAGATCGATGGGGTGCTTGATCTCACAATGTAGTGGTACCTCGGTAGGTGAGGAGAAGACATCCGAGTATGCTCCCACAACCTTATCCACTTGCTTCTACTGTGTGGAGAGGTTGGCCACAAAGACCCTGGATGTGGTTGGGATGTTTATCTCATTCTAAGAGAAAATCACGAATAAGACAAACTTCCCCATCTAAGAGATGACCTTCCTGCATTTCTTGGCAGAGTTCAAGGAAATAACACTAGGTGGGACTGCCTCCAGTATCTTATACAATTTCTTGTTCAAAGTAAAAATAACACTGCGAGGCCTAGACTCATATATAACATGGAGTTTCCATAAATATGGTTGGCCCAAAACAACATTACAAACTTCGAGAGGGGAAACATCATACAATACCTCATATTTGAAGGGCTTAATGCCGTATGACATGTGACATTGTCGGATGACGCGTATGTCGCTTCCTTGGCGAAGCCATCTGATGGTGTAGGGCTGCGGGTGCGATGTTGTTGGTAGGGCGAGTTGCTTTAAAACCTCTGCTGAGATGAGGTTCTTTTGGTTACCACTATCAACAATGAAGTGCAACAGGGTACCCTTCACCCATATCCGTGAATGAAAAAGGTGCTCGCCTTTCTCTGGCTCGTATGGTTCACTAGGATGGAGCTTGGTGGTAACGATAGCACTGGGTTCTACATCAATGATCTATCTCCCCCTTTATGGTTCTGAATCATATTCATAACCCAGATCTTATTCAGAGGCTTTCACCTCAACCACCAATGACTTCTTTGAGCGGGAATCAACAATGTTATGCCATGGGCTCTTATGGAAGTCGCACAACTTCCTGGTATCTTTCTTTGTATTTCCGGTGTCCTTCTTTGCTTGCGGCTTGGACTAGTTCTCTTGAGGCGGTCTGTCTTTGCTATGTCCTTTGTTTTGTGGGTTGGGGCCACCCTTTCCTGGCCCTTGTTGTGACTGGTTGCTAGGACCAAATTTCTGCATCTTTTGTTTGAGCTTCTGTTCGATTTTGACGGTATATTGGCAGGCCGCGCTCAAGGATGAGATGTCCAGAAACTCCATTTCGGTTTGGATGTATATATGCAGACCACCGCGATACCTAAGCACCAGATGTCACTCAAAATATTTGACACCCAACTTGGTGTGCAAGGTATGGAAGATATTTGTGAACTCGGGCACTGCTTGGTCTCTTTCCTGTCGCAGTGTGGTCCATTTTGTGTATAGGTCGTCATAACTTCCAATAGGGTAGTATTGTTCCTTAATAGAATCCATAAAGGAATCCTAGGTGAATGAGACTATAAATAATTAGGTTTCCTCTATTTCCTTCTGCTCATAGAAAGTTTCCCACCAATATTTGACACGGGGAACGACTTTGAGGAGCGCAAAAGTAATATTTTCTCTATTCAAGAAGTTATGGACAGAGAAATACCCTTCTAGCAGATTAAACCATTTGTCTACAACATCTGCGTCTATATGACCTTCAAATATAGGAATATTGAAGTTGATTTGTACCTTGAAGGGGGGACGCCTCTATTTGAGGAAGATGCATTGCTTTCCTCAAGAGAAACAAGTTCAAGACCCAATTCTTTGTACCCTGACCTTGTTGGGGACATGCATTAAGAATGACAAGGAGCATACTGCTATGATACCAATGATCCAGAGTTTATGAGAAGAACAAAATGAATACAGATTAGTATCAAAATATGATTAACACAAAATAACAGATATACAGTAAAACTGGTTTCTATTCAATAAGGAAATAAAATGAACCAATAAAATGCAGCGGAAAACAAGCTTGATAGAATGGTGGCAGATTATGTCTGAGAAGAGATGTAATGACTATACTCATTCACCACAAGATGATTACAATGAGGCTCTCAAGGCCTTTTTACAATAAACAGGAATGTCAAAAACTCGAGACATCCAAAAACCTAACCCTAGGAGATGAAGCGCCAAAATTCATGTGGGCCCCGTTTGGGTATGTTAGTACATTATCTTCCTGGGGTCATAATTTTTTCATACGATCTCCATTATAGGCGCATGATAGCCCTTAGGAAAGGTCTATCCAAGGACTACACATGTTGCTTTTCGTGATCCCTATGTATGTTGACTGTCACAAGCCCTAAAAATTGTTGGGTATGTGTTATATTCTTTACATGTATGTGTGTGGGTGCGTTAGATATGACAACTGCGTCTGACGATCCCTTGCACTAGTGCTCTGTTTGTGCTGTGTGTGCCAGGCATTTTCCTAGGTGGGTCCCAGGGGGCGGCAGGTATGCCTCCCCCTAGTTACGCGCAGCGTTCGGGGCAACGCCCCAATTTTTTTTTTGGGCCGTTTTTGCTATTTTTAGCGATTTTGTAAATTAATCCCAGATTAAGGGATTAGGGTTTTGGTATCTACGAAATACCTAAAAACATTGTATATATTGTATGGTGAATGGTGAAATTCGATATAATGAATATAAGAAAGGTTTTCCCGGTTGAGGGTTTTCGGTATAAAATCTCTGTGTACTCTGTGTATGAGCCATTGATTAATTTCTGTCTTGCTTAAGAATCTATATGCATTGCTTTAATTCGTAGGTTTAAAACTTACATGTGGTATTAGAGCTCGTTTTTGGATTCATAGGGACACCTTTGTTGTTGAGGGTTTGGCTCGGTCTTGATAGATCAAGTTTATCTTGGGTTTGTGATAAACCTGGGTTTAGTGGGAGATTTTTCAGTGGAGATTCGAGTATAGAAAGAGGAATGATGATCTCATCTAGAATCGAGATAGAGAAGTTCAATGGTAAAAACTTTGAGCTATGGAAGCTCAAGATGGAGGACCTTCTTGTAGACACAGAACAATGGATCGCTGTGGATCCTGGTACACAACCTACTGGTACACCATCTACTAGCACACATGCTACTGGTACACAACCTACTAGTACACAAACTACTAGTACACCAACTACTGGTATGTCGAAGGAAGATTGGGAGAAGTTGGAAAAAAGAGCAAGGAGTACTATTTGACTCTGCCTGGAAGATTCGGTGTTGTTGAATGTCTCAAGAGAATCTACAACAAAGGAACTATGGGATAAGTTTGGGAATTTGTATCAATCAAAGTTCCTAGTAAACAAGCTGTTTCTTTGAAATAAGTTGTATCATCTTACGATGGAAGATGGAGATTTTGTGACAGAACATCTAAATGCCTTTAATACTCTGGTAAGTCAACTTGGCTCTGTTAATATTACGATTGCAGAAGAAGATAACTGTATTACTTTGTTATGTTCTTTGCCAGACTCTTGGGATAATCTGGTTGTAGCAATAGGTATTACCACTCAATCTAAATTGAAGTATGAGGATGTAGTTGCATCCTTGT
Source organism: Picea engelmannii (assembly GCA_009831015.1). Taxonomy (NCBI): domain Eukaryota; kingdom Viridiplantae; phylum Streptophyta; class Pinopsida; order Pinales; family Pinaceae; genus Picea; species Picea engelmannii. The sequence continues at coordinate 622,828 of ML782460.1, read as the reverse complement.
TATCTGAAGAGATGAGGCGAAAAATCATGGATGGTCACAACACAGATGCTTTATTTGTAAGAGGGCATACCCAAGATAGGAACCCTGGTAAGCCTTCGGGGTGGAGATCTAAATCTACAGGTAGATCTAAGTCTCCAGGAAAATCTTTGAGGAAATGCTGGAAGTGTGGTAAAATAGGGCATTATAAGAAATATTTGTAGTCTAAGAAGGTTGAAAAACCAAAGGGATCTGATAGTACCTCTTCCATAGAGGAGAAAACCTCCACTGAAGAAGGAGGTGATGTTTACCTAGCATCTACAAGTACACATGCAGACCATGATGTATGGTTGATCGACTCAAGTGCATCATACCATATGGATCCTCATAGGGAGTGGTTCTCTGAATATGAAAAATATGATGGTGGTGATGTATTCCTAGGAGATGACTCGACAACAAAAATCTTGGGACATGGAAGGGTTAAGTTTCTGCTAAACGATGGAAGGATTATAACTCTCCATGGGGTTCTACACATTCCAAAACTAGCTAGGAGCCTAATATCTGTAAGCAAGTTGGGTGATGCAGGAGTGAAAACTGTATTTGAAAAGAACACTTGTAAGATGGTACGAGGAGCAATGGTGTTGATGAGGGGAGTTCGTTGTGGAACTCTGTACAAGTTGTTGGGAAGCACTTATACTAATGGGTGTAACAATTATGTTGTCCCTGAGCAGAGAAATGAAGGAGACAAGACCAATACTGTCCCAGAAAAGAAGACCATGCTGTGGCATCAAAGACTGGGGCATATTGGAGAAAAGGGCCTTCGAACACTACACTGTAAAGGTATGGTTGAAGGTATGTCTAATTGCACTCTGGATTTTGATTTCTGTGAACATTTCATATATGGTAAACATAATCGAGTAAGATTCCCATTTGGTGCTACAAGAGCAAAGGGGATCTTAGAGTTGATACACAGTGATGTGTTTGGACCTGTTCCTGTTCCATCCCTAGGTAAATCTGTGTATTATGTTTCATTCATAGATGTTTTTTCAAGGAACACATGGATTTATTTTCTTAGAAAGAAATTTGAGGTATTTGATAAATTTAAAGAGTTTAAGGCTATGGTAGAAAATCAGACAGAGAAGAAAATAAAGGTATTGAGAACAGATAATGGTGGAGAATTCTGCGGAAATGAATTCGAAGAATTCTGTAAGAAGTGCGGTATAGCAAGGTAGAAGACTACTCCAAACAATCCTTAGCAGAATGGAGTTGCAGAAAGGATGAACAAGACACTGATGGAAAAATCAAGGAGCATGCTCAACAGTGTTGGGTTAGGACAAGAATTCTGGGCAGAGGCAGTGGGTACAACATGTTACCTGGTCAATTGATCACCTTCATCAGCGTTGGATGATAAAACTCCACATGAGGTATGGTCTGGAAAGAAACCCTCTCTTCAACATCTTAGAGTGTTTGGTTGTGATGCTTATGTAC
>ML782460.1:605169-620938 GCA_009831015.1 Picea engelmannii | reverse complement strand
ATCACTTCATTTATGTAGTGTTGTATGTTGATGACATGTTGTTGGTAGGAAATAACATGGATGTTATCAAGGAGGTGAAATCACAACTATCCTCCAAATTTGACATGAAGAATCTCGGTGCTGCTAACTTCATTCTGGGAATGTAGATTAAAAGAGATCGTGCAAACATGAAACTCTGGTTGAATCAAAGAAAATATGTTGAGACGATATTGCAGAGGTTTAATATGCATGGAAGTAAACCGGTCAAGGTTCCTATTCCTATAGGTGTAAAGTTATCTACAGATCAGTGTCCCAAGACATAGGAAGAAGAAGAGGACATGTCCCATGTTCCATATGCCAGTGCAATTGGCAGTTTGATGTATGCAATGGTTTGTACTAGACTGGACATTGCACATGCAGTGGAAGTTTTGAGCAGGTATATGTCAAAACCAGGGAAGGAGCATTGGACAACAGTAAAGAGGGTATTCAAGTATCTTCATGGCACCACCAGTTATTGATTGTGCTACCAAGGAAGACTGAGATTGGACATAGTGGTGGACATACATGGATTTGTTGATGCAGACTGGGCTGGAGATCTAGATCGTAGAAGATCTACAAGTGGGTATGTGTTTAACCTATTTGGAGGAGCAATCAGTTGGATGAAGAAAAGACAGGCTGTAGTGGCACTCTCAACTATAGAAGCTAAATACATGGAAGCCACTCATGCAAGAAAGGAAGCAGTATGGTTACAAAGATTGTGTTCAGGTATTGGGTTGGTACAACAAGCAGTGAGATTAGATTATGTCAATCATAGTGAAATATTCCTGGCAAAGAACCCAACTTATCATTCGAAGGAAAATAATATTGATGTTCAGTATCACTTTGTGAGAGACATGGTTGAGGAAAAGAAGGTGTTGCTGTAAAAGGTTGACACTTTGAAGAATGTTGCAGATTCATTGACAAAGTCTGTGGGCACAGAAAAGTTCTCCTGGTGTAGAGTAACAATGGGCATTGCTGCCCTGGATTGTTGACTATATAATCCCCTGGACCCCTAGAAGCAAAGAAAATAACAAGTGGGAGAATGTTGGGTATGTGTTATATTCTTTGCATGTGTGTGTGGGCGCGTCAGATATGAAAATTGCGTCTAACCATCCCTTGCACTAGTTTTCTGTTTGTTCCGTGTGTGCCAGGCGCTTTCCTGGGGGGGGTCCTAGGGGGGGGCAGGTATGCCCCCGCTTGGTTATGCACAACGTTCGGTAGCCTGGGGCAACGCCCCATAATTTGTTTTTTGGGCGGTTTTTGCTATTTTTAGCGGATTTTGCTATTTTAGCGGTTTTGTAAATTAATCCCATATTAAGGGATTAGGGTTTTGGTATCTACGGAATACGTAAAAACATTGTATATATTGTATGGTGAATGGTGAAATTCGATATAATGAATATACAAAAGGTTTTCCCGGTTGAGGGTTTCCAGTATAAAATCTCTGTGTACTTTGTGTATGAGCCATTGATTAATTTCTGTCTTGCTTAAGAATCTATATGCATTGCTTTACTTCGCATGTTTAAAACTTACAAAAACAGTGTTTAGGGCCTCAAAACGGCCATGGAAGTCAGGGACCCAAAAACTAGGAAAAAACTACCGAACTGGGCAACAATTCACATTGTTACTCTACACCAGGAGAACTTTTCTGTCCTCACAAACTTTGTCAATGAATCTGCAACATTCTTCAAAGTGTCAAACTTTTCTAGCAACACCTTCTTTTATTCAACCATGTCTCTCACAAAGTGATACTGAACATCAATATGCTTTGTCTTCGAATGATAAGCTGGATTCTTTGCCAGGAAGATTGCACTCTGACTGTCACAATGTAATATTACTTCTTGTTGTACCAACCCAACAACTGAACACAATCTCTGTAACCAAACAACTTCCTTGCTTGCATGTGTGGCTGCCATGTATTCAACTTCTGTAGTTGAGAGTGTCACTACAACCTGTCTTTTACTCATCCAACTGATCGCTCATCCAAATAGGTTAAACACATACCCCCTTGTAGATATTTAGTGATCCAGATATTCAACCCAGTCTACATCAACAAAGCCATGTATGTCCACCACTTTGTCCAATCCTGGTCTTCCTTGGTAGCACAATCCATAACTAGTAGTGCCACAAAGATACCTGAAGACCCTCTTTACTGTTGTTCAATGCTGCTTCCCTGGTTTTGACATATACCTTCTCAAAAATCCCACTGCATGTGCAATGTCCGGTCTAGTACAGACCATTGCATACATCAAACTGCCAACTGCACTGGCATACAAAACATGTTACATGTCCTCTTCTTCTTCCCGTGTCTTGAGACATTGATCTATATATAACTTTACACCTATAGGAATAAGAACCTTGACCGGTTTACTTTGATGCATATTAAACCTCTACAATATCGTCTCAACATATTTTCTCTGATTCAACCATAGTTTCATGTTTGCACGATCTCTTTTAATCTCCATTCCCAGAATGAAGTTAACATCACTGAGATCCTTCATGTCAAATTTGGAGGATAGCTGCGATTTCAACTCCTTGATAACATCCATGTTATTTCCTACCAACAACATGTCATCAACATACAACACTACATAAATGAAGTGATTTCCAACTTTCTTGGAGTATACACAATGATCAACCCTGCTTCTCACAAATCCCAATACAAGGATGCATGTGTCAAACTTTTGGTACCACATCCTAGGTGATTGCTTCAGACCATATAGTGACTTCTTTAGCTTACATACCAGCTCTTTCTTTCCCTTCACTACAAATCCTTCTGGCTGCTTCATGTAGATTTATTCTTCTAGATCCCCATGTAGAAATGTTGTATTCACATCCATCTGTTCCAATTCAAGATCAAAATCAACAACAATAGATAAAATAAATCTAATAGAAGTTAACTTAGCAACAGGAGAAAAAATTTCACCAAAGTCAATTCCCTCTACCTAGGAATAACCTTTTTTTACTAACCGAGCTTTGTATTTCTCCACTTTTCATTCTACATTAAACTTCTTAAACAACCATTTGCTACCAATAGATATTCTTCCAACTGGAAACTCAACTATATCCCATGCCTCATTCTTATCCAAGGAATTCGTTTCTTCAACCATGGCCTTCTTCCAAAGTTTACTATCCTCTAAATTCACTGCTTCCCTGACATTTATGGGATCATCATCAGTAGTAGATAAAAAAAAAATGGAACAAAAATTAGGTGGACTATACCTTTCTATTTTCCATCTTTCTTTCACTGATCTCCTCAATACTGGGGTATGAGTTTCTTCTTGTTCTGCTTCATCTTCTTCAGATGATTCATATTTTTCATCATCCAACTCCAACTCTATTTTCTCAGGTTCTTCTGGCCTTGGTAGGAATTCCTGTTTGGAAACATATTTTACCTCTCTGAAAACAACATCTCGATTGTAAAAAATCTTCTTGGTTTCTGGGTTCCAAAGCTTATAACCTTTCACACCATCTTTATAACCAATAAAGATACACTTTTTAGATTTTTATCATTCTTACTCCTATTTTCCTTTGGAACATGTACATAAGCATCACAACCAAACACTCTAAGATGTTGAAGAGAGGGTTTCTTTCCAGACCATACCTCATGTGGAGTTTTATCATCCAACGCTGATGAAGACGATCAATTGACTAGGTAACATGATGTACCCACTGCCTCTGCCCATAATTCTTGTCCTAACCTGGCACTGCTGAGCATGCTCCTTGCTTTTTCCACCAGTGTCATGTTCATCCTTTCTGCAACTCCATTCTGCTGAGGAATGTATGGAGTAGTCTTCTGCCTTTCTATACCACACTTCTTACAGAATTCTTCGAATTCATTTCTACAGAATTCTCCACCATTATCTATCCTCAATACCTTTATTTTATTTTCTGTCTGATTTTCTACCAGAGCCTTAAACTCTTTAAATTTATCAAATACCTCAGATTTCTTTCTAAGAAAATAAATCCATGTGTTGCTTGAGAAATCATCTATGAGTGAAACATAATACATAGATTTACCTTGTGATGGAACATGCACAGGTCTAAACACATCACTGTGTATCAACTCTAAGATCCCCTTTGCTCTTGTATCACCAGATGAGAATCTTACTCGATTCTGTTTATCATATAGGCAATGTTCACAAAAATAAAAATCCAGAGTGCAATTAGACATACCTTTAATCATACCTTTACCGTGTAGTGTTCGAAGTCCCTTTTCTCCAATATGCCCCAGTCTTTGATGCCACATCATGGTCTTCTTTCCAGGGACAATATTGTTCTTTTATTCTTTATTTGTCTACTCAGGGACAACAAAAATATTACACCCATTAGTATATGTTCTTCCGAACAACTTGTACAGATTTCCACACCGAACTCCCCTCATTAACACCATTGCTTCTTGTACCATCTTGCAAGTGCCCTTTCCCAATACAGTATCCACTCCTACATCATCCAACTTGCTTTCAAATATTAGGCTCCTGGCTAGTTTTGGAATGTACAGAACCCTAGGGAGAGTTCTAATCCTTCCATATTTTAGCAACAACTTAACCCTTCCACGTCCCATGATTTTGGCTGTCGAGTCATCTCCTAGGAATACATCACCGCCATCGTATTTTTCATATTCAGATAACCACTCCCTATGAGGAGTCATATGGTATGACACACCTGAGTCGATCAACCATACATCATGGTTTGCATGTGTACCTATATATGCCAGGTAAACATCACCTCCTTCTTCAGTGGAGGTTTTCGTCTCTGTAGAAGAGGTACTATCAGATCCCTTTGGTTTATCAACCTTCTTAGACTTGCAATCTTTCGTATAATTCTCTGTTTTACCACACTTCCAACATTTCCTCAAAGATTTTCCTGGAGACTTAGATCTACCTGTAGATATAGATCTCCCCTCCGAAGACTTATCAATATTCCTAGCTTGGGTACGACCTCTTACAAATAAAACATTTGTGCTATGACCATCCATGCTTTTCCACCTCATCTCTTCAGATAACAAGGATGCAACTATATCCTCATACTTCAATGTAGATTGAGTGGTACTACCAGTTGCTACAACCAGATTATCCCAAGAGTCTGGAAAAGAACATAACAAAGTAATACACTTATCTTCTTCTGCAATCGTAATATTAACAAAGACAAGTTGACTTACCAGAGTATTAAATGCATTTAGATGTTATGTCAAAGAATCTACATATTCCATCCTAAGATGATACATATTCTTTCGAAGAAACATTTTGTTTACCAGGGACTTTGATTGATACAAATTCCCTAACTTATCCCATAGTTCCTTGGCTGTAGATTCTCTGGAGACATTCAACAACAATGAATCTTCGAGGCAGAGTCGAATAGTAATCATTTCTCTTCTGTCCAATTTCTCCCAATCTTCCTTCGACATACCAGTAGGTGGTGTACTAGTATTTTGTGTACTAGTAGTTTGTGTACCAATCGACTGTGTATCAGTAGGTTGTCTACTAGTATCCACAATGATCCATTGTTCTTTGTCTACAAGAAGGTCCTCCATCTTGAGCTTCCATAGCTCAAAGTTTTTACCGTTGAATTTCTCTATCTCGATTCTAGAAGATCTCGTCATTCCTCTTTCTACACTCGAATCACCACTGCAAAATCCCCCACTAAACCCAGGTTTATCACAAACCCAAGATAAACTTGATCTATCAAGACCGAGCCAAAACCTAAGCAACAAAGGCATCCCTCTAAAGCCAAAAAATTTTTTGATACCACTTGTAAGTTTTAAACCTGTGAAGTAAAGCAATGCATATAGATTCTTAAGAAAAACATAAATTAATCAATGGCTCATACACATAGTACACATAGATTTATATCAGAAACCCTTAACCGGGAGAAAACCTTTCAACGCTTCATTGTATTAATTTCGCCATTCACCATACAATATATATACAATGTTTTTAGGTATTCCGTAGATACCAAAACCTTAATCCCTTAATCCGGGATTAATTTAGAAAACCGCTAAAAATAGCAAAAATGCCCCAAAAAAATAATTTTGGGGCACTGCCCTGAACGCTGTGCGTAACCAGGGGGGCCATACCTAGCACCTCTGGGACCCCCCTATGAAGCGCCCGATGCACACAACACATAGAGCACTACTAGAGGGATTTCCAGATGCAGTTTTCAAATCTGACGCACCCACACACACACATGCAAAGAACATAACACATACCCAACACTGACCTCGTTGGGGACATGCATTAAGAATGCCAAGGAGCATACTGCTATGATACCAATGATCCAAATTTTATGAGTAGAACGAAATGAATACAGATTAGTATCCATATATGATTAACACAAAATAATAGATATACAGTAAAACTAGTTTCTATTCAATAAGGAAATAAGCCGAACCAATAAAATGGAACGGAAAACAATCTTGCTAGAATGGTGGCGGCTTATGTCTGAGAAGAGATGTGACGACTGCATTCATTTTCCATAATATTATTACAATGAATATATCAAGGAATTTTTACAATAAACAGGAATTTCAAAAACTCTAGACATCCAAAAACCTAACCCTAGGAGATGAAGTGCCAAAAGTCATGTGGGCCCCGTTTGGGTAAGTTAGTACATCAACTTCCCGGGGTCGTAACTTTTGCATATGATCTCCGTTTTAGGCACACGACATTCCTTTGGAAAGGTATATCCAAGGAATACACATGTTTCTTGTGGTGATCCCTACACATGTTAACTGTCATGAGCCCTAAAAACAATGTTTAGGGCCTCAAAACAACCCTGAAAATCAGGGACCCGAAAACTAGGAAAAAACTACTGAACTGGAAAACTGCCAAAATGAGCTAGTTGGAATAGGTGGGAGGCCACTAAAATCCATCTGGACCATAGGGAATTTATGTTTAATTAAAACATTAGATATTTCAATATGGGGGATATCATACTAGACTTAGGGTTTGAAGTCAATGTTCTGCCAAATAAGACATGAGAAGCTATGGGAGAACCAACATTGGGGTATTTAGAAATCCAATTGAAGTTATAAAATAAACACAGAGTGGTTCCCATTGGTATATTGAAGGGGATACCCGTATATATAGATTGTGTGCACACTATGGAAGACTTTAAAGCCATTGACATAGTGGATAACGCTTCACCATATCTAACATTGTTGGGTATGGATTGGGATTTTGATAACTAGGATATTATCAATTTGAAGAAAATGAATATGATCTTTGAATCAAGGGAGTATATAGTTATTTCACCATTGGATCCCTCAAAAGGAGGAAGGTATGTGGAACATGCGACAACCAATTTTATTACAGAAGATGTCAATCAATTGTACAAAACTATCGCGAACGAAGAGGATTATATTAACCCAACTACATATGGAATGATGAGTTGGAGGAGTATTAGTTCTTTTGATTCAGACTCTGACACATGACTGGAGAACTGACAATAAAAGATACATGAATTATCCACCAGAAGATGTGCCAGAATGATGCATGCACTAAGATGGATTGGTTCAAAGGTAAGAGAGCCTCCTACTTTTTATGGTATGAATGACTTAGAAGAATTTTTGATGAAGATTGAATTAGATGTAGTAGAAAATCATAGATTACTAATATTAGATATTTCTTTGATAGCTACACCTACCCTTTGTTGGTGTACACATAAGGAGAAGATAAAAATCTGGTTTTAGTGCAAGAGGTTACTGTGCATCAGATTCAGTGCAGAGCAGGAGAACAATTTTTTGAATAAATGTGATGGATATGGACAACCCAAAGAACATGTAGATAGGTGCATGGTTCAATGGAGATTAGTATCACCAGAATAATGACCACACCATTTTATTCACACATTATAAGGAATTCCAAAGAACTGGTACAAAGTACAGGAACAACACAGAGAAACTACAAATTGGGAAGAAATACAACAAAATTTTGTGGTTACATTTTCCTTTGAGCATGAAACTATAGAAATAGATACTGTTGATTAAGGTTGGTTGTCATTGATGTCAACCCTTGAAGAAATCCCCGTAGCACAAATGTTTGGATAATGGACCCAATATTGTTTGATGTAAATATGACTCATTATTGTTTTGTCATGGTTGATAAGAAGTAAATATAGATGAACTCCAAAGTGGTCCCCTTATGATGAAAGCCCTCACGGGAAGACGCTTTGTGGAGTAAGATAACCCATGCTTAATTGTGGAATAATTAGATGAAGGAAAGTGAATTTTTCAGGGAAAATATCCTAGATGGATAGTGCTTGTCATGTTATTTCCATTGGTATGTGGAACGTCACATAATTCCTCACGGTTAGAGAGTTATGGCCATGAGAAGTTGTATACCCCAGGTTTGGGTAATGGACCCAAGTTTGTTTGATGGGTAATGGTATGAGCTATGATATATTTTCAGATAATACTATTATATATGGATAGTAAATTTCATGCCATTTTTGGTGGTATGTAGAACGTCACATAACTCCTCACGGTTTGAGAGTTATGGCCTTACGAAGTTGGAGGACCCTCATATGTCATCTAGAAGCCCCAAAAGGTCAAAGTAGTCAAAGTGGTTTAAGAGATTTTAAAAGGTAAATAATAAAGTGAAGTGATGAGTGTATTATAATTCAAAGTGAATACAAAATAAATTATTTCAATAATAAATTTAATGGAGAAATTAGAAGTGGACCCAACACTAAAATAAAGGGTTTATTACTGAATTCGCAGTGGATTTCTGGTTAGAACATATTATTGCAGGGTTTATTACTGAATTTGTAGTCAATACATCGAAGTCATATAATGCTGCAGAGCATGATTTATTGAAAGGACCAAGAGGGAGGTACATTAGGTCTCTTTACACGTCATTCAATATATTATTGCATGATAAAAGTGTGATGACCATGGAATCATATAGCTAAATCACTTTGCGTGTATGGGGGAACTGGGGGAAGCACTAAGGAATATATGAGATATGGAGAGGGCTTTGGATAAAGTCTAGAAGAAGGAAGCAATATACCCCATAATGATGGATTAGGAACAATACAAATAAATAATAAGGAAAGCATGAGTGACACACAACGAACGACCATACCAATATAAGATCAATAATAAAAAGAGGGAAGTAGTCGATCAAGAGGGATTGGACAGTGATGAAGAGGTAGAGGATCTCCATGCGACAGGGCAGATTGAGGAAATATTGCGTGCCACATATGGGAGGAAAACCAGAGGTTAGGGGTCCAACACAGAAGAAGGCTCTTCATTCCAGATCCAAATTATTGTGGAACCCAAAACCCCATGTGCGACTAAGACATCTGAATAAGAAAAACTGGTTAACCAATACACGATTAGTGGTAGAAGGATTTTTACAGGACATGGGTCCAGTGGAAACTCCAACAAAATTATAAGTTCAACAAGTAGAAATCAAGTATCGACACTGCAAAGAGGTGGTAGTACAACAAAATTCACAATGTAAGGACAAGATCCAACTATTAGGTTACCAGAGTTCCTAGGAGATGGGTCACATGACCCAAAAAATAATTTGTTTATCTATGAGAAGATATGGGCAGCCAACCAGATTACAGATGAAGATACAAAGGTTGTGCAATTGGAAATCACATTCAAAGATCACGCATTAGAATGGTACATGGGTATCACAACAAATAATCCAACGAGAGCACCTACAACTATAGCAGAGGTGAAGAGGAAATTAATCAATGAATTTTAGAAACCAAGTTCAAAGGATCAATTCATGAATGAAATGATAGAGATTAAGTAGAAACCAGGAGCATCATTTTGGGAGGTGGAACAAAAGTTCAAAAGACTAAAAGGTAAGTTGAAGTACCCTATTACTGATATGAAGCATATACATTTGTTTGTTAACTCTTTATTTCCACATCTGAAGTATCCTTAAAGAATTTTTTTTTCTAAAGTTAGGCTGAGGCCCTGCAAGAAGCCTTACAACTAGAGGAAAATCAATATAAGAATATAGATCCAACTGTGTAAGAGATCCGACAAGATCCGAAGAACTTAACATTTCAGTTGAATCAAAATAAAAGTAACGAGAAAAGAGAAGATGTCCGATGTACACTATGCAAGACAAAAGGTCATAATAAGAATGAGTGTCCAACCTTTGCGCAGTATATAGGAGTAGGTATTCCAAATCCTTTATCTTTAGGAGGACCATGGTGTGAGATATGAAAACCACATGGACATGATCCCTATCATTGTCCCATGATGCAGAGGTATCAAACAACATCGAAGAGTACTTTTTGTAATTTTGGCAAGTCAGTTGGACATAAAGACAAGGATTGCATAATATTGGAGATAATGAAGGAGAGGGCATCATATTCATATAGGGTGCAGTATGAGTTAATGGAATCACAACATGTGCAACAACCGCAGTATAGTAATGCACAACAACCATAGTATAATACCGTGTAACAGTTTCAAGCACAACCATAGTATAATAATGCACAAAAATTTGTTGAACAACTGCAATATAACAATGCACAAGAGTGTGAAATGCCACCATGGTACAACAATAAACAGTCGCAGTGCAATCAGGGACCTTAGTACAATACACTACACAGAGACAATCATGGTAACATATGAGGCTTCAGAGGACGAGGCCGTGAAGGAAGAGGCTTTGGAGGAGGTAGAGGACCTGTAGTTTGTCATAATTGTCAGAAACCTAGACACTATGTGAGAGATTTTCCTCAGCCACCTGTGACATGTATGTATTTTCGCGTAGTAGACCATGAGACAAAATATTGTCTGAAACTTTTGGTAAAAATACAAGAGAAGAGGAACCAAAATTATTAGAATGTCTAATGGATTGCTATAGAAAAAAAAGAAGAGGATGGGAAGAAGATCAACATAGTTACTAGAGGTGGAGAAAATATAGGAGAAGATGCAACAAATAAGGATCGGGATCAATGCCATTGGGTCAAGAAGAATACAACGCCTGGACAAAAGTTTGATGCTCACAAAGAGAAGGAGACTTTCAAAGAGGCTAGACAAAATATTTTGAAGGAGAACATTGCATCGAATTCAAGAATAAAGCCAGTGGATGAGGTACCATTGCATGAAATGTCTGCATTATTTGATCAGACCAACAAAGAGCAACCTTTAGAGAAAGTAAGTAACTTAAGAAACTTTTTGAGGTCATGTGTAAAGTTGTTGAATGACACAAATTCTTCAAAAATATTACAATGTTTGTTAGAGAAGTGCAATTTTGGGGAAGAAGGGGTAAAGACAATGAATCAGGTTCGTAAGAAGAGAATAAAAAGTAGGGTGATCTGGATTTTATGAGCAGAACGAAATGAATAGAGATTATTATGAAAGTCGGTTTGGCAATAGTACAGACAGTGCCAGACTTGACATACTTGCTGACCTCTTGTCAAAATTTCAACCAATAGAAATGTTTCTGCAGCATTGCCACTGTATTTTCGACGCTGAAGTGTCCTACCACCCTACTGTAGTGGGCTTCCCAGATCATCTTTGCTCAATCGCTTGATGGAACAAAAATATGGCCTAGATGACACAAAAACCCATCCTGAAGATGGAAATTAGCAACAACTGCATTTTCACCTAACATTTGGTAGGTGGTGGAAAATTTTGGGTCTGTCTCATAGAGTTGGGGCCATCCAGAGGTCTCATGGCCGCAAGAGTCTAGCACCGTGGTGAGTGCCGCGACTGGAGGTCTGCTGAGGCAATCAATGACGCAGTTGGTGCTTCCTATTTTATACTTGATGTTGAGGTGGAATTACTGCAAGTATGTGGACCACTTCTAATGGCGGTCATTATGCAATTTTCCTTGTGTCTGCATGAAATCCAGTGGCTTATGATCAATGTGGATAATGTCTCATTCCCAAGAATGTAATGTCTCCATTGGAGACAGGCTTTCACAATGGACTACATTTATTTATCGTAAGTAGGGTACTTACGAAAGATATCTGATAGTGTCTCACTATGATAGGCCACGGGTTAACCATGCTGAGTGAGAACGACGCCAACAACGTAGTTTGAAGAATCTGTCTCGATCTCAAAGGGATGTTACAGGTCTGATAGTGAAAGTAATGGGGCTGAGAACAAGTGCTGCTTCAAATCATCGAACGCTTATTGTTGGGACCGACCCCACACAAATTTATCCTTACCACCAACCCTAGTTACTTGGCTGAGGACCCATGCAATATGGGATAATCCCAACACGAACCTGTGGTAGAAATTGGCAAGGCCCAAGAAGCTCCGAAGATCAGTGAGTGTGGTTGGGGTTGGCCAGTCATGAATGACTTGGGTCTTAGCTAGATCCACATGTACACCATGCTGATCAATGATGTAGCCCAGGCAATGGACCTTGTCCATCCTGAATGATCATTTTTCCAAGTTGGCGTATATCTTGTGCTACCACAGGGTGTGCAAAACATGCTGAATATGCTGCAAGTGTTCTTCCTCTAAATGAGAATGTCATCCAGATACACCACTACAAAATTATTGGTGAATGGTCACATGATATCGTCCACCGTCTTCATGAAAGTGGTTGGAACATTTATCAAGCCAAAGGGCATGACCAACCATTCTAAAAGACCTTCCTCTGACTTGAAGGTGGTCTTCCATACATATGTCTGTTCTATCGAGACCCGGTGGTAGCCAAAATTCATATCAATCTTACTGAAGTATTCCCCCCCCCCCCATGAGTTGATTAATGAGGTCGTCGATTCGGGGAATCATGTACCTATTTCTGACTATGATTTTATTAAGGGCTCGATAATCAATGTAAGTCACCAGGTTCCATCTTTCTTCTGTACCAACATGATTGGGCTCCCACAAGGTGATGAGATAGGACATATGTGCCCCTTGTGGAGCAGTTCTTGGATCTACTGCTTGATCTCCTCATTCTACAACAAAGAGAGGCGGTAGACTGGCCCATTGGGAAGCAGTGCACCGGGGGTCAGATCGATGGGGTGCTTGATTTGACAATGTAGAGGTACCCTGGTAGGTGAGGAGAATACATCCGAGTATGCTTCCATGACCTTATCCACTTGCTTCTGCTGTGTGGAGAGGTCGGCCATAGAGACCGTGGATGTGGTTGCGATATTTATCTCATTCTGATAGAAAATCATGAAGAAGACAAACTTCCCCCTCTAAGAGATGACCTTCCTACATTTCTTGGCAGAGATCAAGGAAATAACACTAGGTGGGACTGCCTCCAGTATCCTCTACAATTTCTTGTTCAAAGTAATAATAACACTGCGAGGTCTAGACTCATATACAACATGGAGTTTCCATAAATATGGTTGGCCCAAAACAACATTACAAACTTCGAGAGGGGAAACATCATACAATATCTCATCTTTGAAGGGCTTAATGCCGTATGACAGGTGACATTGTCAGATGATGCATATGTCGCTTCCTTGGCGAAGCCATCCGATGGTGTAGGGACGCGGGTGCGATGTTGTCGGCAGGGCGAGTTGCTTGAAAACGTCTGCTAAGATGAGGTTCTTTTGGCTACCACTATCAACGATGAAGTGCAACAGGGTACCCTTCACTCACATCTGTGAATGAAAAAGGCGCTTGTCTTCCTCTGGCTCGTATGGTTCACTATGATGGAGCTTGGTGGTAACGATAGCACTGGGTTCTACATCGATGATCCGTCTCCCCCTTTATGGTTCTGACTTAGATTCATAACCCAAATCTTATTCTGAGGCTTTCACCTCAGCCACCAATGACTTCTTTGAGCGGGAATCAACAATGTTATGCCAGGGGCTCTTATGGAAGTTGCACAACTTCCCGATATCTTTCTTTGTATTTCTGGTGTCCTTCTTTGCTTACGGCTTGGACTAGTTGTCCTGAGGCGGTCTGTCTTTGCTATGTCCTTTGTTCTGTGGGTTGGGGACACCCTTTCCCGACCCTTGTTGTGAGGGGTTCCTAGGACCAAATTTCCACGTCTTTTGTTTGAGCTTCTGCTCGATTTTGACGGTATATTGGCAGGCTGCGCTCAAGGATGAGATGTCCAGAAAATCCATTTCGGCTTGGTTGTATATATGTAGACCGCCGCGATACTTGAACACCAGATGTCGCTCAAAATATTTGACACCCAACTTGATGTGCAAGGTATGGAAGATATTTGTGAACTCGGGCACTGCTTGGTCTCTTTCCTGTCGCAGTGTGGGCCATTTTGTATACAGGTCGTCATAACTTCCAATAGGGTAGTATTGTTCCTTAATAGCATCCCTGAAGGAATCCTAGGTGACTGAGACTATAAATAATGAGGTTTTCTCTATTTCCTTCTGCTCATAGAAAGTTTCCCACCAATATTTGACATGGGGAATGACTTTGAGGAGCGCAAAAGTAATATTTTCTCTATTCGAGAAGTTATGGACAAAGAAATACCCTTCTAGCAGATTAAACCATTTGTCTACAACATCTGTGTCTATATGACCTTCAAATATAGGAATATTGAAGTTTATTTGTACCTTGAAGGGGGGACGCCTCCGTTTGAGGAAGATGCGTCGCTTGTTGGTAGGCGCCGAAGGATTTGCGCAAAACTATCCATCATCTCGTTCCTCTGTTGTGTAAGGGATTCCTTGAGAAATTTTTTGAAGGGATCTCCTATCCCGTAGTTTTTATTTTCTCCCACCATGAGAGGTCGCTTGGGCATGCGAGAGATTTTTTCCTCAAGAGAAACAAGTTCAAGACCCAATTCTTTGTACCCTGACCTCATTGGGGACATGCATTAAGAATGACAAGGAGCATACCGCTATGATACCAATGATCCATATTTTATGAGTAGAACAAAATGAATACAGATTAGTATCAAAATATGATTAACACAAAATAATAGATATACAGTAAAATTGGTTTCTATTCAATAAGGAAATAAGATGAACCAATAAAATGCAACGGAAAACAAGCTTGCTAGAATGGTGGCAGCTTATGTCTGAGAAGAGATGTGACGACTGCACTCATTTGCCAGAAGATGATTACAATGAGGCTCTCAAGGCCTTTTTACAATAAACAGGAATGTCAAAAACTCTAGACATCCAAAATAAAACCCTAGGAGATGAAGAGCCAAAAGTCATTTGGGCCC
Organism: Picea engelmannii; assembly: GCA_009831015.1. Classification (NCBI taxonomy): domain Eukaryota; kingdom Viridiplantae; phylum Streptophyta; class Pinopsida; order Pinales; family Pinaceae; genus Picea; species Picea engelmannii. The sequence continues at coordinate 605,840 of ML782460.1, read as the reverse complement.
CGTTTGGGTAAGTTAGTACATCAACTTCCCGGGGTCGTAACTTTTTCATTCTATCTCCGTTATAGGCGCACGATAGCCCTTTGGAAAGGTCTATCCAAGGACTACACATGTTGCTTGTGGTGATCCCTACGCATGTTGCCTGTCACGAGCCCTAAAAACAATGTTTAGGGCCTCAAAACGACCCTGGAAGTCAGGGACCCGAAAACTAGGAAAAAACTACCGAACTGGGAAACAATTCGCATTGTTACTCTACACCAGGAGAAATTTTCTATGCTCACAAACTTTGTCAATGAATCTGCAACATTCTTCAAAGTGTCAAAATTTTCTAGCAACACCTTCTTTTCTTCAACCACGTCTCTCACAAAGTGATACTGAACATCAATATGCTTTGTCTTCGAATGATAAGCTGGATTCTTTGTCAGGAAGATTGCACTCTGACTGTCACAATCTAATCTTACTGCTTGTTGTACCAACCCAATACCTGAACACAATCTCTGTAACCATACTACTTCCTTGCTTGCATGAGTGGCTGCCATGTATTCAACTTCTGTAGTTGAGAGTGTTACTACAGCCTGTCTTTTACTCATCCAACTGATTGCTCATCCAAATAGGTTAAACACATACCCACTTGTAGATCTTCGGTGATCCAGATATTCTGCCCAGGATGCACA
>ML782460.1:582996-596802 GCA_009831015.1 Picea engelmannii | reverse complement strand
CCAACGAGTTGTTGTGCCTACGGTTGGGTGGAAAAGGGAAACCCTCTCAGCAGTTGCTTCACTATCTGGTTTCTTGATAAGTATTTTTATACCATGTGTGCTAGAATTGAAATAAGTGCTAGATGTCTATGTCTATGACTAAAATTTTCATCGTATGATTAATATTAGAAATGCTTATTGTTCTTTTGTGAACCCTTGCATTTGAATGGTTTCTGTCTGCCTCTACTTAGCAGCAAGAGAACTATTGGACATGGGTCTTCAAATGAATTTAGGAATAATTTTACGGTTTCTGTGCTGGTTGGAAAATCCTTAAGGGAATTTTCCCAAGGATTGATTTTGTAATGTAAGAGTCAGGGAAGAATTTGCTGGAACACTTCACTGTTATCGACCCCTCAAATTTACCTTCGTCGGTTATTAAATTCGAGCTCCGTGGAGAGAGGGAGCATCCTTCAAACCATTTTTCTGTGTGACCGAGGGCTCATAATCACGACCCTAACCAATTCACAACTAAGAGTTGAGCTTGCAACCCCATAACTTGTCAGGGAATCCATATGACCAGGACCATGGAGCCCTTTGCTAGGCCTGAATGGAGCTAAGCTATCTTGGCTTTGAAACTCTGGGATTCCAGAGCTCCGGGATTTTATGACTTTACAAATTTCAAAACCAACTGAAGGCAACCTGCTAGGACGGTTACCAGTGAGGTTGATCGACATCTGACAGTTTCCTTAACCGTGACCATGGGATCTGTCCCATCATTAAACCTTGATCCACTTCCTCGTCACAAAGTGACATGAATCGTATATCCGAGGATGTTCAGGATCTTCCATGACCGTTGGATCTATGCCGTGATCAGTTTGAAGTTGACCACTCCGGGAGAAAAAGAGTATTAAATAGGTAGAACCCCCAAACAACGAAGTCACAAAGTGACTAGGATTGTAGATCCAAGGATACTTCAGGATATCTCATGAATGTTGGATCTAGACTGTGGTCAGTCCGACGCTGACCACTCTGGGAATAAAAAGGAGATTACACAGCCAAACCCACGAACATCGAAGCCGCGAAGCAACATAGGTCGTAGATCTATGGATCTACGTGGACCTATCTCGACCATGGGATAAAAGGAGTATTGGGAGGTTGTCGGTGGGAGTTAGAACTTCAAATCTTTGGGCGATTTCCCAGGTAGGAGAGGCTAGAGGCTCTCAGAGGCTATCAACTAGGAGTGATGTGGCACACTGATGCCACCTAGGATGACATTGACCCATGTTTGACATGCCATGTGTCACCTTGATTCATGCTTTCTACAGACCTTATATGCCATTTGGAATGTGACACATGCCACTCATTGATGGGGCCACATGTCATCTCTGCACCTTGTCACGTGTTAACCCCGGGCACATGCTCGCATGACCTAATAACTGGTGGAATACTCGTGGCACTGAGAGTTCAAGAATTTGAGGAAATTGGGATGATGGGATGCTGGGGTTACTCGGCTGAAGGCCCGGACCCACCTGTCCCTGCCTCTGCGTTTAACATGCCACCATGTGTAAGTGTGGACCCTTCATGAGTCTAGGGATTCATAAGTCCAGAGGTTTGGAGTGGTATATTGGATAAGTTGAAACGAGTTAAAGGCCGAGATTTACCTTCCCGTACCTGCAGAATGTCATAACAATTTAAATGTAATTAATTAAAGGAGAGGGACCCTCTCTAGAACTCCGAGATTCGAGAGATTTGGGTTCATAAGCACATGATGAGGATTTTTTCCGAAGTTTGAAGACTTAGGCGTTAACTAATATTAATGAATCTATGTTCCCTTGGAGATTTAGTAAGGAGTGGGATTTCACTATGTTAATGGTTAATTAACCTAGTAGGCCTATAAGAGATAAAAAAATGTCATCTCCCGGTTGGAAGAGTCTTCGTATACTATAATGATGTGTAGGGATGGGTGACAGGGAACCACATGGGTGCAAGTGGCTGTGAGAGACTCTAGTTAGTGAAGGCTTAAAGAAATTTGAAGGACTATGACTTGCAATCCAGAACACATATATGGACAAATTTATAGTCGTTGGAAAACCCTCGCCGAATCAAAGACAATGGGACCCTATTTACAGGGATTCGAGGTGATTGAATAAAGTGAAATTTTGATTCCCCATCCCTTATAAAGTTACTTAGGGGTTGGGTGTGTGATAGAGTGGTATCAGAGCATACAAAAACACTTGGCCTGCTTGGGATCGTGAACGAGTCGCATAAAAAAAATATTATTAGAAAGGAATGAAACTTTCTGCTGTTGTTATATGTTTTTAAAATTTGAACTATGTGTTGCTAGTGTTCCAAATAAAGAAGCCGACTTCACCTTACAAATTGTATGTGATGTGTATAAACTAGTAGATAATTAACTAACATAAAATGTTTTATCATCACTTAAGCAATCGCTGGACAATAAGAAAAATACAACGTAAAGGATGGTGACACACCATGAGTTGGGGGAAATCTCCCACAATAGAGAAGAAGAATTTGATGAGAGGAGGGCGGTGGAAAACCCTCTAGATTTGGCTAAAACCGTAAGAATCCTCATGGCGGAATTATAGAGTTGTAAGGATGACAATGAAAGGATGATAAAAGAACATGAAAAACAAACTGAAATTAATGCAGTCCTACTGCAAAGCCTATCATATATACAAAAGCAGCTACAACATGGACCAACAACCAGTCATGTGGACAAACATCATACTAAGAAAACTCAAATTCCACCTGAGATACAAAAGTATGGTCTTGAAAGTGGCCACACAAGGAGGAGCACCTCAAAGAAGGCCCAACATGGAGCCAATAGACATTCAACGAAGAGAATCCTCTAGTGAGGAAAGTGACAACTCCAAGGAATTTTCTAGTAGCAAGACTAGTTCACATTCACATAAGAGAAGAAAGAAGAGGAAACATTCCAAGAGCCATGACCCTGAGGAGTTTAAGAAACCAAAACCACCCACTTTCAATGGAGAAATTAAAAAGGGAGAAGAAGCAGAAGTTTGGATACTTGGCTTGAAGAAGTACTTCAGAGTCCATGACTACTCTGAAAACTTAAAGGCCCTAATAACCATTTTCAACTTGAATGGAAATGCCTCCATTTGGTGGGAGGACCTTAGGAATGTGAGAGGAATCCATGAGAAGGAATTGTCATGGAAAAAATTTGAGAAATACTTCAAGAAGAAGTATTTGTTGGAGAAAAACTTTGATTGGAAGACCAAGGAGTTCTATGAACTCAAGCTAGGACAACTCACCATATATGAATATATCAAAAAATTTCTTGAGCTGATGAGGTATGTGCCCTACATAAAGGATGAAAAGGTAAAGATGCAACTATTTATTAGTGGGTTGCCTTAGTACTTTCGGGACAAAATTGAATTTGTCGAGCCAAAGACCTTAGAAGGCACTATTCAGAAAGCAAGGTACTACTATGAGCAATTCAATAATAAGGTAGAACCTCATCAGGATTGGAACAAGAAAAGTAATTTGGGATTTAAGAAGAAGGGGATTAAATCCTCATATTTAAGAATCATTGGAAAAGTTCTAAGATGAGCCTTCCTACTAAAAGTGTATATCAACAAAATTTCCCATCTCAAAGTGGTAATAAACCCTTTGGAGCAACCCCAGGTAAGACTGATAATACCAGGAGAGAACCCTTGAAATGTTGGGGTTGTGGAGAAGAACATCTACTGAGGGACTGCCCACATAGGAAACAAAAAAATAGGAGGGTCTATAACATCCAAGAGGCTAACAAAGTCAATGATGTGGCTAGGAGCATGCCACAGATTTATGCAGCCTTGGATAATAGACAAGATAACCACCAAGATTCAGTGGTGGAGATGGAAGGTATGATTGCCAACCATCTAGTTTCCATTTTAATTGACCCTAGTTTTAATCTGAGTTATGTTGCTCCTCAATATAATGATAAATGTAGATTGCAACAAGTAAAACATGCTAAATCATGGTTGGTACAACTAGCCACTAGAACCAAAAGTAAGGTAACAATGGTCATACCAGCATGCCAGTTCATTATGAATGGATTACCCACCCAAGCAACCCTAAACATGCTCCCTATAGGATCTTATGACCTGTTGATTGGCATGGACTGGTTGGCTACCCATAAAACCAAGTTGGACTATTACAACAAAACTTTGGAGTGTGAAGATGAAGAAGGGAGAAAAATAACCCTACAAGGAATTCAAAATCTTGTCTTAGTGAGACAAATATCAGCCCTTCAAGTGAAGAAGTATTGCCGAAAAGGATGTCCCTTGTATGCAATACAAGTGTTGAACTCTATTGAGAAAAACAAACCAAGCCTAGAGGACCATCCCATAATAAGAGAGTATAAATATGTGTTTCCATTAGAGGTACCGGGCCTACCTCCAATAAGAGATATTGATTTTTCAATAGAACTTGTACCCGGAGCGGTGCCAATGTTTATAGCGCCCTATAGAATGCGTACACCAGAGCTAGTTGAGATCAAACTACAACTAAAGGATATGTTGGACAAATGTTACATTCAACCTAGTGTGTCTCCTTGGGGAGCACCAACTTTGTTTGTAAAGAATAATGATGGCACACTCAGGTTGTGCATAGACTATATACAACTCAATAAGATGACCATTAAGAATAAGTATCCTTTGCCAATAATCGATGACTTGTTTGACCAATTAAGGGGTGCTACAATTTTCTCCAAGATTGACTTGAGGTCTGGATACCATCAAGTTCGAATTAAGGATGAAGACATCCACAAAATATCCTCTAGGACAAAATATGGGCACTATGAATTTGTGGTGGTGCCATTTGGGCTTACCAATGCACCAACCACTTTTATGTGCTTAATGAATAATGCACTCAGTAATTTGGATAGATTTGTGTTGGTTTTCATTGCTGATATCCTAATCTATTCTAAGAATAGGGAAGATCATGAATAACATCTCAAGATAGTGCTTATAGTGCTAAGAAAACATCAACTCTATGCTAAGTTTAGTAAGTGTGACTTTTTCCAAAAACAAGTCCATTACTTAGGCCATGTTATTCCTGAAGAAGGAGTGGCAGTTGATCCTAACAAGATCAAATCCATTATGGATTGGCCTACCAAAAAAGATGTATCTGATATCAGATCCTTTATGGGCCTAGCACGATACTATAGAAGGTTCATAAAGGGATTTTCCAAGATTGGTTTCCCAATCAACTCCCTTCATAAAATGGGAGTTAAATTCATTTGAACATCAAAATGTGAAGAGAGATTCCAAGAGATGAAATAAATTCTAACCAATGCACCTATGCTGAATATTGCAGACTGAAACAAGGACTTCCTTGTGTGTGCAGATGCCTACAAGGAAGGGCTCAGAGGAGTCCTCATGCAAGAAGGCCACATGATTTGCTACGAATCCAAAAAATTGAATGAGCATGAAATAAATTATGTGAACCATGATTTGGAATTGGCTACCATAGTACATGCTTTAAAAATGTGGAGGCATTACCTCCTAGGTAGAAGATTTGTTCTTATGAAAGACCATAGTGGGTTGAGGTATTTGTTTGATCAACTAAAACTCAATGCTAGACAAGCTAGGTGGATGGCTCTCCTTAGTGAGTTTGATTTTGAAATCAAACATATTAAAGGAAAATAAAATAGGGTGGCTGATGCCCTTAGGAGAAGTATGAAAGTGATTCACTTGGAAACTGTAAGCACCTGTGAAACATATGCTAAGGAGAGAGTCAAAAGTGCACAAGAAATAGATGCATTTTTCAAGATGATGAAATCATATCTAGATCAAGATCCCACAGGGCTGAAGTATGAGTGCTATCAAATGTTGAAGGATGGCTTGCTAACCTACAAAGGTAGGTTGTATATTCCAAATTTTGATGACTTGAAGAGGTTCATAATGGATGAACTACACAAAAGACCATATACTAGCCATCCTGGTTATCAAAAAATGATTACAGCCACTATGAAACTATTTTATTGGCTCGGACTGAAAAATGACATAGAAGATTACTTAGCTAAATGTCTAGAATTTCAATAGGTTAAAGCAGAGCATCGACATCCAGCAGGGCTGTTTCAGCCCCTACCAATTCCAAAATGGAAATGGGAAACCATCTCCATGGATTTCATCACAGGGTTACCAAAATCAACCAAGCAGAATGACACCATTATAGTAGTTGTGGACAAACTGAGAAATGATGCTCACTTTATTCCCATCAAGTCAACCTGCAAGGCAATAGATATTGCCAGTATTTTCATGAAAGAGATATTTAGGCTGCATGGCATGCCTAAGGAAATCATATCGGACAGAGACACAACATTTACTTCAAATTTTTGGAAATCTCTGTTTGCTGGTTTTGAAACTAAATTGCTATTTAGCACAACCTATCATCCTCAAACTGATGGGAAGACATAGAGGGTAAACCAAGTGTTAGAGGACATGTTAAAGATGCATGTAATGCATCATCCCAATAAGTGGGAAGACTACATACCACTGATAGAGTTTTCTTATAACAATGGCTATCAAGAGTCACTAAAGATGAACCCTTTTGAGGCCCTCTATGGTAGAGAATGCAATATTCCAATCAACTAGAATAACCTAGTAGATAGAATTACATTCAGGACATATATGCTAAAGGAAATGGAATGATAAGTAGTTCAAATAAAAAAGAATTTGAAAATAACTTAGGATAGACAAAAAATGTATACAGATAGAAAAATGACTCCTAGAGAGTTCAAAGCAGGGGATCATTTGTATCTCCAAGTTAGGCCTAGAAAAAGTTCCTTGAGAATGGGAGCTTGTGCCAAGATAACACCTTGGTATTGTGGACCCTTTGAAATTTTGGATAGAGTGGAACCTGTAGCATATAGACTAGCACTTCCTCCCATAGTGAAGGCACACAATGTTTTCCATGTTTCATTACTGAAGAAATATGTACATGATTCTAAGCATATAATTGATTGTTCTGTGCTTCAAGTGGAACTAGAGGGAGACTTCCTACTAGAGCCACAATGACTAATAGACAGGATGGACTCAGGAACAAAACCATTTCACAGGTCAAGGTGCAGTGGAAACACTTTGGTCTAGATGAAGCTACATGGGAAATGGAGGATGCCATGAAACATGCATACCCATTTTGTTTACTTTTGTACATATATATCTCATTGGCAGGTAGAACATTGAGGATGATGTTACTTTAAGGGGGAGGGGATTGTGATAAACCTGCTTTCCCCAGTTTGTAAATATAACTATAACTTGCTAAGAGACTATGGGCATACTAAATATGTGTGGATATTGGAATTGATGAACTTTTTTGTAATAAAAAGTAATGTATGTATTTCTGTTACTAAATAAAATGGAAAGTGTTGCATAACTGCTGAAGGGGTTTTCCAAGGTATATCATGATGCATGAGAGAGATGGTGAGGGGAACCAACAATGGTTGAGATGATCCCCACCAGACCACTACTTTAATGGATTTAAATTATTCAGACCCAGAACAATCCTCTAACCTAGAAAAATAAATTACCAATCATGCTGGTAGTTGGGAAGTCCTCCTCAAGAGTCAATGAGGAGATGGGAAGAGTACCCATATGAAAACTCCCTGACCTGACCTATGAAATTGGGCTTTGCACCCACAAAATATTTTTGAGGAAGGAAAGAAAAAAAGAAAATTCGTGGGCAGGAAAGGAGGATGCAAGGGAATGGGTCAGGTGACCATTTTCGAGAGAGAGGAAGCATGTGCAACTCTCTTGTTCTGAAGAGAAATGAAAAACAAGCTTTCTCTGGGTGTAAGAAGTTGCTGGAAACGTTTTCATTCCAAGATGATAAAAGGGGTTGCAAAGAAGATGAGTGACTGAGGAAGCACTCATTGAAGGACCCCTTTCTTGGTGGAGAGAAATCCAATTTATCAAGTTCTTGAGGGAGGAGGAGAGTGGCCTCCATCCCTGACTGTTGCTAAACAAGAAGGAAGAATCTCTCTCAGAGCATCATGATCTAGCTATCAGGTGGCCAACAATAAATCCTTCCAGGAATTTCTATGCCTACGGTTGGGTGGAAAAGGGCACCCCTCTCACTAGTTTCTTCACTATCTAGTTTCTTGATAAGTATTCTTATACCCTATGTGCTAGAATTGAAATGAGTGGTTGGATGTCTGTATCTATGACTAAAATTTGCATCATATGATTAATATTCGAAATGATTATTATTCTTCTATGAACCCCTGCATTTGAATGGTTTATGTTTTCCTTTACTTAGTAGTAGGAGAACTATTGGACATGGGCCTTCAAATGAATTTAGGAATAAGTTTACGGTTTCTGTGATGGTTGGAAAATCCTTAAGGGAATTTTCCCAAAGATTGATTTTGTAATGTAAGGGTCGGGGCGGACTTCACTGGAACGCTTCAACCCTATCAACACCTCGAATTTACCTTCTTTGGTTACTAAATTTGAGCTTCGTGGAGAGAGGGCACCTCCTTCAAACCATTTGTTTATGTGACCGAGGGCTCATACTCACGACCCTAACCAAATCATGATTAAGAGTTGAGCGTGCAACCCCAGAACTTGTGAGGGAATCCATATGACTAGGACCATGGAACCCTTCACTAGGCCCAAATGGAGCTAAGCTATGTTAGTTTCGAAAATCCGGGAGTCTAGAGCTCTAGGATGTTATGAATTTACAGCTTTGAAAACCAACCGAAGGTAACTTGCTGGTATGGTTACCTGCGAGGTTGACCAACATCTAGCGGTTTCCTTAACTGTGACCGTGGGATATGTCCCATCATTAAATCTTGACCCACTTACTGTTCGCAGAAATAACATGAACTATAGATCCGAGGATGTTCAAGATCTTCCCTGACCATTGGATCTACACTGTGATCAATCCGACGTTGGCCACTCCGGAAGAAAAGGAGTGTTAAACGGGCATAACCCTCGAACGCTGAAGTCGCGAAGCGACGAGGACCATAGATTAGAGGATACTTCAGGATCTCTCCTGACCATTGGATCTAGACCGTGGTCAGTCTGATGCTGACCACTTCGGGAGTAAAAAGGAGATTACACAGCTAAACCCCCAAATGTAAAAGTCCCGAAGCAATAGACGTTGTATATATATGGATGTACGTGGACCTATCTCGACCGTGGGATAAAAGGACTGTTGAGAGGTTGCTGACGGGAGTTCAGACTTCAGAGCTCCAGGTGATTTCATAGGTAGGAGAGGATAGAGGCTCTGGGAGGCTGTCCATCTAGAGCGATGTGGCACGTTGACATCACGTAGGGTGACATGGACCCATGTCCGACATGCCAATGTCACCTTGATTGATGATCTCTATAGACCTTATATTCCAATTGGAACGTGACACATGTCACTCATTGATGGGGCCATGTGTCATCTCTGCCCCTTGCTGCGTGTCAACCCCAGGCACATGCTCCCATGGCCTAATAGCTGGTGGAATACCCATGGCACTGAGAGTTCATGACTTCAAGGAACTTGCGACGCTGGGGCTACTCGACCGAAGGCTCAGACCCACCTGTCCCTGCCTCTGCATTTAAGGTGCCACTACATGTAAGTGTGGAACCTTCAGGAGTTCGGGGATTTGCAACTCCGGAGGTTTGGAGTGGTATATTGGATAATTCGAAATGGGCCGAAGGCCTGGATTTACCTTCTCGTACCTGCAGGATTCCAGAACAATTTAAAAGTAATTAATTAAAGGAGAGGGACCCTCTCCAAAACTTCAAAATTTGGTAGATTTGGGTTCATAAGCACATGATGAGGAATTTTGCCGAAGTCTGAAGACTTAGGCGTTAACTAATATTAATGAATCTAAGTGGCCTTGGAGATTTAGTAAGGAGTGGGATTTCACTATGTTAATGGTTAATTAACCTAGCAGGCATATAGGATCTAGAAAAATGTCAACTCCTGGTTGGAAGAGTCTTTGTATACTATGGTGATGTGTAGGGCCAGTTTGACAGGGAGCCACGTGGTTGTGAGAGACTCTAGTTAATAAAGTCTTAAAGAAATTTGAAGGGACATAACTTGCAATCCATAACACATATATAGACAAATTTATAGTCATTGGAAATCCATCGTTGAACCAAAGACAATGGGACCCTATTTACAGGGATTCGAGGTGATTGATTAAAGTGAAATTTTGATGCCCCATCCATTAAAAAGGTACTTAGGGGTCGTGTGTGTGACATCCATTTATTGTGGGTCGAACCTCTTTCTATTGGGGACGATTTTTGTGGTTGAGCGTATCTGGGAAGAGTTTGAAAGGGTCTAATTTTATTGGGTAATAGAGGCATATTGCTTCATAAAGGATGATTTCCACTTGAGCTGATTTCCATAAAGTAGGAAGGGGATGATTCCTTTCTCTATAGGCTATATCGTTTATGAGGGAGCCATCATTTTATTACCAGGACTAAGTCTCTGGGTTATTGACCGAGTTTCTTACTGGGGAGACAATGCTTATGTGCCAAGGCTGAATCCCATTTGTGCTGGTCCGTATTTTCCGAACAAGGGCATGGAATTTGTAATGAGGAGATGTTCCAATCAACCGATGTTGAGGATCCAACATCTTCCACTGTGTACGATGCTTATGATGAGGGTATTCCAATCGTGATAGTACCTACTATGATAAGGATTCAACACAATATCTCATTTATGATTTTGATGATGATGAGGATGTGACTGTACCTCGACATGAAGATGAGATTAAACAAATACCCTTAGCATTGTGAGATTTGGAGGAACAACTATTGGTCACAAAGAAGCAAATTTTGCAGGTGTTGACGATGGTAGATGGTACTCATAAGTTTATTGAATATCTTATGTGGAACACTTAGATGGAGGAGAGACAAAAATGAGTGATATATGGTGCTCATAAGTTTATTGAAGATATTATGTGGAACACTTAGATGGAGGAGAGAAAAAAAGGAGGGACAAATGCAATCACTAGTGTTCAATTACAGATCATCAAAGAAGCACTAGAGAAAATGAAATCCTATTACTTGTGGCTTTTCATGGATATGGGCCTTTCTCTTAGGTACACTGAAGAAAAGGAAAGGGAGGTCAAGGAGATTTTTTACCAATTGAGTTTGACACACTCTTCATCATTGACAACAACAAAGCTACCACCGTCTATGAAAATTGTGACACATGAGGGCATGAGTGGCACTCATGATTTGAAGAAGGATCCTTTTGTGATGATTCCACACGAGGAGCATTATGAGTTGTGGGTGCTTGAGGAGAGGTATTCCATAGATGGATTTGACCATGCGCCTGTGTTTCAGTGTGGGGATCGTGAGCCATTTCTTTTGGAGAGCCCATTAAAGGCTCTAGGATTAGCTGCATAGGAGATAGTTGAGCACATCCCTTGTGGGTTAGCCAACAAGGAAGTATATGTGTCCATGGATTGGGTGGACATGTATATGATATACATGAGCATGATCTAAGATGCAGGTAGCAATGGGCATGGGTATTTATCGACACATGAGATTTTATAGTGGAGTTATTGGGTGTTCCCTCCAGGGAGACCTATTGATGGAGTCTTCGAGCACACCATTGAGTTGAGGTTTCCCAGGATCGATGAATGGATGGGTGAGACTCAAGGAGAAACATATCCCTTGATGATAGATCTTCATCTGGGATATCATCAGATGAGGGCTAGGGAGTGGGATACTCACATATCTTCTTCCATACTTCATCACGATCTCTTGTTCATGCCCTTGGGGTTGACCAACGCACTAGTCACTTTCTAGTCTTGAAACCAGTGGTAGAGGAATATATTGATTTTATTTGATGCCCTCATTATGTACAACAAGACATGGGAGTTTCACCTGAGTCAGTTGGACGAGACAGGTGGCATTGCGCCCATGACACAGGTCTTTCATTTGGACCATGTGATCTGTGCACATAGTGCACAGGTGGAGATCCAAACTTTGTTGGATTGATTCATGAAGATTTTAGCAGGAATTGGGAGTGATGGACCTCCAATTTAGTAGACATTCATCAAAGTGATATTGAAAGGGTTGTGATAGTGATTGGTCTGCGTCATTGTGGGGATGTTGTGAGAGGATTTGTTGAGCCTTGTTCTATATGGAAAGGTAGATTTTCTCTCACGATACCCAGGATTGAGTCTATCCATGGATTGGTAGGCTCTAACGTCATTGAGATGCCTCGGAGAGACATCATCCAAGATAACAAGTTCAATCCTCTTAGGGATTTTAGTTTGGGGGTCCAAGAGAGGAGATTGCAGTCTGAGCATGGTGGTCAGGAAATTATGATTGGAGGGATTGCAATGTTTGACATCTCGACAAATGATACAAATGAGATGGCCAATTTTCACTTTCTGGAGTTTACTCTTGGGATGTTTAGGTTAGGTTGATTTGAGGAGTGGTCTTCTGAGGAGCTGACCAAGTTTTTACAATTTTTATTTCTTGGATAAGAGAAAAATTGGTTGGTTTCCTAGGATGTCATATAAGAGTGGGGAGTTCGTCGACTTTGTTTAAGAAAGACAATGTAGGATATAATAAATTTGAGATGTTTGGTTAATTTTTCTCTAATTTTTGTCTCAAATCCAATTTTCTTTGCTTCTTGTTTGTTCTTTTCTTGGAGTAAAAAATAGATACAAGAAAGATACTAATATTCTATTGCCTTTTTTTTCCATGTCAAATTTTACATGGTGCATGCAATTGTTTTTTTTAATTGAGCTGACTTTATTTTTTGTTATCTAACATAACATAACACTAACACATCAAAATCTCCCCCACACTGGGCTGCAAATCATCTTGCTACTCTTGGTGCAATAAGCATGCCGGAGGGAGATTTAAAAAAATGTGTTTAATTTTTTTTATATTTAAACAATTTAAATATAATTTATTATTATTAATTTTATTTTCCAATTATTTTTTAAAAATTAACTTATTTATATGATTTTTTTTCAAAACACATTTTATTTTTATCTTACATTTTATTGGAAAAAAATATTTATCTTAAATAAACAAATCAATTTAGATTCATCTTTAACCCGGATCAAGCATTGAGATGGATTGAAGTTCTTAAGGTGTAATTTTTTTTTATCATTTAATTCCATATCATGTATTAATTCCTTCATATTAAATGACAAAAAATTTACACCCTAAGGAATTTGATCCCTCTTAGTGCTTGATAACTCTGGGTTAAAGATGGATCTACGCTGATTTAATTCTTTAGATGTTGTCATGCACACATGTATGCATATAGTTATTTACGTTGCATTACGTGATACCATCTTCTCCATATTGGGCTATAGAGCACCTCACTACTCTCAATGCAACTAGTTTTGTGCTTGTTCTTTCAGCGATAATATACTTGCACAATCATCTCCATGAAGAATAAGTTACTCTTCCACATTGGTCTTATGTGCAAACAATGGATGCACATGCACTCTTTCTTGTTTACTAGTTATACTTCTCCAAGAGAATGCATGTATTTTTCATTATTGGATTAAGTATTTTTCAATACAGGTAGGCACTTCACATGCTTTTCCAAGTGATCCAAATATCATTTTGTTAGTTATACCTATATCTAAGTAGAGAAAAGTTGCATAGAATGGATGGTCTTTCTGCTTCCTTCTTATGTCTGACTAGGACTTCATGCCATTGTTGTTTCTAGGTAGTAACTATTGACCATTACACACTTAGATGCATTGATGGTTTGCAAAACACGATATTGAATTTACTAGATAGATTTTATGATTCCATTGTGCATTTCAGTGCATGGACACTTCTCTCTTATTTTTTGTTGTGGACAATGTTGAGCATT
>ML782460.1:551739-582455 GCA_009831015.1 Picea engelmannii | reverse complement strand
TTCTTGTGAACGTCTTGGGAAACCCATCCCATTTGCTTCTTGAACTAATTCGAGAGAATGACAAAGATTGCATACATGAATAAATTCTCACAAATTGTGAGCATAGTAGAAGACAAAAGCAAAGCATTAAACCGAGGGGGATGGAAATTTCCCCTTAATGTAGGGGTCCAGATTTTTCTGAGATCCTAAAGAAATGTTGGAGGCCACCTCCTTTTCTCTGCGCGCTTTATTAGTCTTTCGCCCTCTGGTAAGGGGTGGAGATGGAACTGAATTGTCTTCCGGTTCAGAAGTTTCCACGGAGACTGAAACCACTAGGTCTGCATTGACAGAGGGTTCCGGAGCTGAAGCCTTTGCTGCCATTGTGGTGAGGTCCGGAGGGATTTCATCTGCCGGGGGGTCTTCCTTAACTGTTGTTGCTTCTGGATCCTGGGCTTCGTCCTCCTTCAGCACATCAAAGCTGTTTTTTGTCTCTAGATTTGCCTCTGCTGTATGGGTGGCCTTTGGGGCCTGGGCTAACGGATCCTTTCGCCTTGGCTGTCTTCGTCGGTTTGTTACTGGCTGAAAATCATCTTCTTTAACTGGTCCTGACTCCTCGGAGGTTTTGGGACAACTTTTTGCGAAGTGACCGTAGGCATGGCACCAGAGGCACTTAAAAGGAATCTGCTCGTAGTCTAGCTCTTGGATATGGCTCCATTCCCCCAGGGAGAGCTTAATGGCGTCCGGAAGTCCTTTTTCAAGGTTTACCTCAACACAAATACGTGCACAGGTGAACTGTTCCCCCTTCGGCTTCGCCCTGTACAGGAAACGCCCAAGCTTGTTTCCAATGTCCTCCAATGAGCTTATCCCCCAGAGATGCATTGGAAGGTGAGGCAGCCTAACCCAAACAGGGGCTGCTGTGATCTCGACTCCAGGGTTAAAGTCAAGAGTCCAGGGAGCTAAGAACAACCCCTTCGACCCCATGAAATAGGGACCGGATCTGAAGACCAAATCACGATCCACTTTCCTCGTGAAGCTGAAGACAAAGAAACCCCTGCCTACTGCATATAGAGTAACGTTTCCCTGTATCATCATCTTCCATCGTTCTTCCATCCATGCCTCCACTGTTTTGGGGCTTGGCCATAACCTCATAAACTTTCCGATTAGGGCATTTTCTGTTAGAAGGAGGGCGAGCTTGCAAGGGTCCTCTGGATCTAACTCCAGAGAGGGGATCTCCTCCATCTTCTTAACAAACTTTGACTTGAGAGAAGGCTTAGGTTTAGGTCTCGCTGCGCGGACTAACATATTGAAAGCTTCCACCAGATCTTTTTCCTTCTCGGCGATCAAAACTGGGGCCATCGTGGAAGGCGGCGACCAACTACAATCATTCAGAAGTCGCGCCCTTGCACTCAATCCACTCGAATGCCCCACTAAAACACTTTGATCCACGACCTGTATACCTTGGTCGCTGCTAGACGCGTCCCTGTCGACCTCCTGCGAACTGTGGCCAGTACCGCTTCTCCAAATCGTGTGCAAATGCTCAGGCGTACGCTGAAACACCAAACCGCTGCCCTGGACCTGGCTGCAACTCCAAAACGATGAAGAAGCTTGGGGACACAGGCGTCGGCTGCTGTAAATCACGTTCCTGAATACCAGAGCGTGGCGTCTAGGGTTTGGGCCCTAGCCGCGAAGCCTTGGCTCGCCTCATCTTCCTCATCTCCAGCATTGATATGTTGTTTTAATTCAATCTATGGATCTTGTAATTATCTTCAAGAATGAGCTTCAAATAAAGATGGAAATATGATTTCAATTAATCACTATTACTCCTTCCCTTGGATAGAAATGAATGTATACATTGGTTCCATGGCCTTAGGTTAAAAATGGAGGAAAAAACCATGGGTATTTCTTTAATAGAAGTAGTTCGAGACCTCTATAGTATATATAGTATATATATATATATAAGACTAAGGGGTAGCAGAGAAATAATCCCCTTCTGTAATAATCATAACAAGCTTATTCCATGAAACAACTTTAAGGAATGGAAGTAGTAATAAAATTTCTTGCATTTGGAATGTTGATGGTGCTATGTAAGATGAACCAAAAACTACTAAGGAAATATTAAACCCATGTTTGCATCATCTTCTATAGGAACTAAGAGTAAATCAAGAAGCAATAAAAGGGTGATCTGAAAAATCCCTAGATTGGCTACCCCAAATACAAATTTGAGGTTGAAAAGAAAAGTTTCCCTTCAAGAATTCCAAAATTTGATCCTTGATCTAGATCTAAACATAGCTCCAAATCCAAATGGATTTTTGGTTGATTTTTCCAACTTCTTCCAGGGCATAGCTAAGATTGATGTGTGGAAAGTAGTGGAACATTCCAAAATGTCCAAACAGGTTCTAGTTACTTGGCTAGACCATCACTATCTAAATGTTAATATTGAGAAGCCTACTTCAATGGAAAAATTTCTCCTAGTATCCTTATGTAACACCACTTAGGAATATCTAAATTCATGGAAAACAAATTCAAAGAAACACTAAGCACACCCATTTCTTAGTAATAAGTGGATTTGGTGGAAAGAAGGCAAATTCTAGGTAGGGTTATTATAACTTAGGAAACCATATACACTCTAAAAAGTTAAAATAAAAAACAAAGGCTTATCAATTTAGATATCTATCCAAGGCCTATGATATATCAGGCCTCCAAATTCCACTTCTTTTAAGACAAACAAATGCTCGAAAAGTAATGGAAGAGTCCATAAAAACCACAAAATTTATAATGACCACCTTCATTGATCTAATCTTGAAACTTGATTTATCTAAGTTTATCAAGTTAGAGATACATCTAAGGCCCATGATAGAGTAGCCCTCCAAATTAAATTCTTCTAAGATAAAAAAATGTGTGAAAATAAATGGAATAGTCAAGAACAACAAAACAAGTTGTAATGACCACTTTCATTGATCTAATATTGAAAATTGAGGGGCCTACTTCGATGGACAACTTTTACATAATAGCCAACTTCTATACTTAATGTAAAACAACATATAAACCATGTGGTAAGTACAATTGATTGGTGATAAACCATATACACTTTAAAAGTTAAAATAAGAAAGGGATGCTTATCAAGTTAGACCTGTCTAAGAGCATGCTGAAGTAGGCCTCCGACTTCTACTTCTTCTAATGCACAATGAAAATAGTTGTGTTAAAAGGATTGGAAGAGTCAAAAACATTGAGACAAGTTCTAAGGTCCACCTTCATTGCTATAATTCATAAATTTGAGAGGCTTACTTTGATGAACAACTTTTAGCCAACTTTTGTTGTTCTTCCTTTTGGATAGATTCTACTACATTCATTGTTAGGATATTTAGACAATTAGGAGTTAGTTAAGATAACATTTATCTAACGTGTCTTTAGGTAAAAGTGTGTTTATTTAATACACATTAGTGTGCATTGTAGTTATGTAATATGGAGAGCACGATATTTTCTAGACATAAAGTGATCCAACAGATCATATTATCCTCAATACTAATGTATATATTTATCCATGGATTAACACCTGATTGGTCCATGATATCTATTTAAAGAGCATGAAGGGTCATTAAGTGAAGATATATTGTGATAAACTCTTATGTACACAATTTTATTTTTCATTAATATATTGGCTTAAGTGGCCATGTTGGCATGGGCCTTGGACTATTTTTCTCTTTGATGGTTTTAACCATGTAAAAACATCGGTGTACTATTATTTGATTTGGTTGTGTGAGTGGTTTCTTAAGGTGTTCACCCTGTGTGAAAATACCCTAGGAATCCACTTTTGCTTACTCAAATTCCTCTACTTGGGTCAATTGAACGTGAAATTGCACTAGCACCACCACTTTCTAGATGGGTATGTACAACACGAGAAGCCATTGGTGATCATACATATCAATGTCATACACGTTCACAGTTCTAGTTATCCTCCTCTCTTTTGGCTCAATTTTTAGAGACTCATGATATAGAAACATTTACAAATCATAGATTGGGAAGCCACAATGAATGAATAATATCGTTCCTTAATGTTGAATGATACTTGGGATCTTGTACCTCTTCCAAAAGGAAGAAAACTTGTTATATGTAAATGGGTATATATAACTAAGAATGGATCAGATGGAATTATTGAAAGGCATTAGGCTTGGTTAGTTTCCAAAGGATTCTCTCAAGTTGAAGGATTTGGCTATAATGAAACCTTTTCCCCCATAGCTAAAATTAATTCCATTTTCCTTGTTTTATCCCTTTTTGCCTCACATAAACGGAATGTCCATCAAATGGATGTTAAATCCACCTTCTTGTGTGGGGATTTTCAAGAGGAGATTTACATGGAAAAATATCCTGGCTATATTTAGAATGACTCCAACTTTTTGTGACACCTTAATAAATCTTCCTACGGTCTTAATCAAGACCCTTGGGCTTGGTATGCTAAAATGGATATATTTCTTCTTAAAACCGTATTTTCTAGATGTTATCTTTACCCCAATGTATATACCAAGAAAGTAGGAAACCATCTCATAATACTTGTTCTTCATGTTGAAAGTAGGAAACCATCTCATAATACTTGTTCTTCATGTTGATGACCTTATCCTCACTAATAGTGACCCTAAAATTTCAAACCATGTGAAATCCAGGCTTAAAAATATTTGAAATGACAAACTTAGTTTATTTGTATTGTTTCCTTCGCCTCCAAGTATTTCAAACCAGGGAAGGAATTTCCCTTTATTAATCTCAATATGCATGCGACCTTCTTTTCCACTTTCAAATGGAAAATTGTAAACCAACCCCATCTCCCTTCCAATTTGGAGTCAAAATTGTTGCCTCTTGTACTACAACCAAAGTAGATGCTACTTTGTACCATCAATATTTGGCAACCTTTTGTATTTGACTCATATTGATCCTCATATTTCCTTTGCTATTGGTCTTGTTGCTCGGTATAGGCAAACATCCCATGAAATCCATTGGAAAGCAACAAATAAGATACTTTGGTATATCCAGGATAAAATTTAGTTTGGGATACATTACAGTTTAGGGGATACTCCTTTGTTGGTTGGTTTCACTGATTTTGATTGGGATGGTGACCCTAATAGTCATAAATATACTATAGGTTATGTTTTTAATCTTGTTTATGGGCCTATCAATTTAGCTTGTGAGAAGCAACAATCTCTTTCTCTTTATTTAGTAGAAGAAAAGTACCGAGCAACAATTAATTCAATTCAAGAATCTTTGTGGCTTTGAAAGAGCCTTTTAGAGTTTGGATTATAGCACTATCATCCGACCACCCTCTGGTGTGACTATCAAAGTGACATCAAGCTCTCCAAAGATCTAGTTCGGCATCAATGTTATAAAGACAATAATATACACATGCAATTCATCAAAAAGATCATTCATGATTGCGTTCTCAAAGTGATCTTTTCCCCTATAGATGATCAAGTTGAAAACATTTTGACAAAGTTTCTTACAGAAGAAAAAATTTCCAAACTTCGATCTATGTTAGGAGTTTAGGAAGTTTTCATTCAGGGGGATAGCCTATAATGCCTCCTTCATTCTCCTATCGTGTCACCTTTATAAATCCTTCAATTACATTTGAAGTTGTTCTTAAGGGGGGATGTTAGGATATTTAGACACTTAGGATTTAGTTAAGATCAACTTGGTCTAATGTGTCTTTAGGTAAAAATGTTTTTCTTTAGTATGCATTGTAGTTATGCAACTTGACTATCATGATATCTTCTAGACATAAAGTGATCCAAAAACTCATATTCTCCTTGATACTAATGATTATATTGATCCATGTCTTAACACCCGATTGGTCCATGATCTCTATTTAAAGAGCATGGAGGGTCATTTGCTAAAGATTGATTGTGAGAAACTATTTTGTAAATTTAATTTTTTTGCATTAATATATTTCCTCAAGTAGGTGCGTTGGTTGGGACCATGGATTGTTTCCCTCTTTGAGGGTTTTAAACACTGCTGGCCCTTAACCAAGTTTCGAGGATCCTTGGTCATGTTTGACCTACCTTTGGGACTTCGACAGGCTGTCAAAGATGGAGCGCAAATCGAAGCATAGATCGCGGGATCTCAACCCCTTTTTAGGGATTTTTGGGTTTTGGGCTTATGTAACGGGAATGGGGATGTCGGCCCATGGGTTTACCCATGTTTAGGCCCATTTTGTAATGTATAAATAGATAGCTAGGTGATGTAAGAAGAGGGCAGAGTGTGATTAGTGCTAGAGTTTGATCTATGTGATCGAAGGAGGGACAAGTATGTGATGCTAAGTGCTAAGTGTTAATTGCTAAGTGCAAGTGATTGTAAGAGACTGTGGAAGGTTTTGTGCTATACTTCAGGGAAGGAGGATCTAGTGAGGTGTGTAGATATCCTATCCTTTGCGGAGTAAAATATCATGGCTCTGTGCATGTAGAGGATTGAAAGAAAGAAATAAATAAGAAGAGTTGGTGGACGTAGCCCCAGGGTGGGGGTGAACCACATATATCCTGCATTGTGGTTGCTATGTGCTTTATGGTTGTTCTCTTGTCTATGTTATTGAATTCTTAGTGAACTGATGAATTCTTAGAAGGATCTAATATGGTATCTTAGTGACGAATAATGTGAATAAATTCTAGATTTGATTGATGTTGGTATGCTTAGTACTTGAATCTATTGGATCTGTATAAACACTGCATTGATATGTTGTTAGGGTCTAACTGCGCTACAAACTAAGGCTGAATATTAATGAACTGTAACTGGTAAGTTCTTTGTTTAGGTGTTGTAATCACAGATCTGTGTCCTAGCTAAGGTTATAGACACTGGAGTCCTGCAACCACCGCCGCCTCTAGCTCAGGTGAGACTTCATCTGCTTCGTAGGTGTTGCTGAAAGGGCTGATAGTTAGGGTTTTGTTGGTGCGTTGTTGTAGCATTGAACCTTGGGTCTGCCCCTGTGCCAACAAATGGTTTTGTTCCCGGGACCTGAAACTATGATTGCTAGGAACTAAAGGAAAGAAAGAAAGCTATGTGCGTAGATCTGTTTCCTTAGTGCACAATATTCTAGTTGACCTGTAAATCTCTATGCTAAGAAGAGAATTCATATCTGAAGAAAAGATTTAAGATCTCGAAGCTTTGTGCTCTGATAAAGGTAAGAATAATTGATTTTTTTTAGATCTGGAAGCTTTGTGCTCTGTTGAAAGTAAGATTAGTGGAAATTTTTGTTCAAGAGTATGGATCTAGGTATGTTTGATAAATGTTATCTTAGCCTAAAAACTAGGGCACAACTAGAAGAGAGAAGGTTTGATATGAGTAGATCTGATAGAAATAATGAAATATATGTTATTCCTATGCATAGAAAGAACGTTTGGACTAACAAATGGATGTAGGATCCTAGATTTGTTTTTTTGTAGGTTAGCTACTATGATCTTAGTGTGCAGTACATGAAAGGTTGGGGATCATTTAAGAAAAAAAGAGGATTAACCCTTTGCTATAGTTGCAGAAGATTGGGACATCTTGCTAAGGAATGCCCTCGAAGAAGACCTAGTTGTCTTTTTTGTAAAGCTATGGACCATGAAGTTTTATATTTCCCTAGAATGATTGCTAAGCTTGAGATAATGAATATGAGACAAGAAAACCTTGAGGAAGGTCACGAAACTTAGACCATAGCAGAACCCCAGACATAATCAGAGACTGTACTACTGCAAATGAAAGAAACCCTAAAGGATCACAGAGACATCAACTTAGCAGAGATCTTCAAAGAAAAAGAATGCATAGACGAAAGAATATGAGACTTCGACATAGAATGTGTTCTAGATGAGGAAACACAGGTAAATATCATGATAGAAAAACTTAGGAAGCTTTAGGAAATCATGATACGATTCCTTCATTGGGAGGACTATGATTACTCAAGGGAAAGCTGATAACCCTATGTGGAAGACTCACCCAGGTATCTATGAGTTCTCATGGAGATTCGACAGAGGAAGATTTTGAGGTTGTTATATTCATTGAGAACATCACTCCATTTACTATGTTATTAGGAAAAACCTGGATCGAGAAAGATCAAACCAGAAGAAAAGAAGAGGAGGCCCTAAAACAGAAAAAGCAAGAATTAAAATATTTCATGACTAGGAAGATCACACACTTGATTACAGAAAAGGAGAACATATCGAAGCTACTGAGAACCAGAAACTTGGATCAAAAAGTTGAACGAACACAAGAAGATTCACAGATGAGTAGAGAACCTACCCCAAATAGAGAAACACTATTACTCTCTAATCCTATGAAATAATCTCAACAATGCGAAGCTGTTATGCCAAAAGAAGACAAGAATCAGAATGGAAAGAAGAATACCAGGATGAAGATCACCTTGAAGAAGGCTATAAAACTTAGTAAGAAGAGAGAAAAGCTAGAAAATTTATAGAAGGGCCCAGAGGGAACTTTGCAGAAGGAAGATGTTCAAAATTGGAACTTCACTGGGATATCAGAACATCGCCCCATGGAACTTCGTCATGGCGAAGCGATATGACCGTTGGAAGAATTATAACGATTGAACCGATGTTCCATAATGATTAGAATAACAATTATGACCAGAAATCTCGCCGCAACAAACATAACTGCATTGATGGAAAAATTCTTATCCGTTGGAGAGACCTGTTACATTGTGTCTACTTAGTCCATTGAATGTTGCACCAAGAACAATTTTGTGAATTTTATTAGAGATAACAAGAGAACCCATTGCTACCATGCTATTCTTAGTAAGATCGACACTGATTCTATTGCTTTGAGCACTCATCCATCAACCCGAGTTTTCCGATCAAGACTGTGCATGTCAGACGAGCTCATCACTGTGGAGAAGTCAGTTGAGGAAGTTTTAATTGATATGATGGATGAGAAAGTAATTTCCACAAGAGTTCAAGCTTCATCGACATGAGGAGTGCAAGCCTCTCCATCGACTTCTCGTGAATTCGAACCATCCTGACTGGAAGCAGAGAAGAGAACCAAGAACAAAGATGATATAGCAAACGTGAAGTTAATCCCGACCATCTTAGCTGACTACATCCTGCCTCTGGCTGGCACGGTGAGTCATGACAATGTCCAAAGGGACTTTGATTACACCATGGTTACTGTGTACCTCCTGAAGGGGATACATGCAGTTAGAACGCAACAATATAAGATTGCGACGTTGAAGTTCAATGACTTCAACCTAGGTGACCGCAAGAATTACAACATGCTTTCTCCTTACAAGTATCTGACCAAGATGAAGGTAAAGAACTCAAAAATAATCCCCTAGCCATGGACTATGAACCTCGCACAGTCCACCCTCTTGAATGTGATGAAGATCCCACACTTTGGAAGGCACCAAGAGTTTAACACGTGTGTTAAGGTCCTGCTCTCATGTTACCATGGCAACTACCTATGTCTAGATAGATGCATTACATTCGATCCAACGTTGATCTATAGGATCACCAGATTGAGCATGCAAGGACCTGAACCACAAGACTTCTACCCAGGGAAGGCTTCCGACCGCGCCCTGGAACAGAGAATTAAGGAAACTTATGGCGATGTAGAAAAGGGAACGCGAGGATACAAGGTAGCTTCCATCTAGAATGGTGCAGTGCGCTTGGTCTACCAGCTGATCACAGGGAAGCTAGTAAGAAAGAACATACCCACCCAGGTCATAGGGTTTGTCGTTGACCTCATTGGGAAATTCGTGGAAGGCCTACAGA
Source organism: Picea engelmannii (assembly GCA_009831015.1). NCBI lineage: Eukaryota > Viridiplantae > Streptophyta > Pinopsida > Pinales > Pinaceae > Picea > Picea engelmannii. The sequence goes on along the minus strand of ML782460.1, from coordinate 572,745 downwards.
TGATCTAGGTGAAGTACCCAGTTAACAAGATCGAATTAGATTTTCGTGAAGCTCAGGATTAGGGATATGAGTTCCACTTTAGTTGGTTCCTGATCCTCATAGCATTTACTGCTTGGGAGATGCCGGAAGGTGCAACCTTTCTAGACATTGATTTGTTTGAGCCACTTGCTATGAAGTTCACCATGCTTTGGTACTCGAGCGATATGGGAAAACAATGGCATCTAAATGTGGTTTTTCATACCTATTATCTCCAACTGAAGAGGGCTATCGAAGCTGTCCCTCTCATGATGACGAACACCTTGCATTGATTATGATCCCTCATGAAGTTCCACATAGATCGACACTTCATTTATATCACCACACGCACATATGAGCACAAAGAATAGCTTCAATCGTATTACAAGCTCACAGAGGAGGACATTGAAGAGATCACCGAGGACTGGTATGCAAAAATCCTCATCCCCGCAGACCTCTCAAAAATGTCAGACGCTAAACTAATCGATATCCTTAAGACCACTCATGAAGAAAAGGATCGTCTTGGACCCAACAGAAGGAAGAACACTGAAGAGGTCAAAAAATTGAGCAGGGCATTGGAAGGAACTGCTTCAGTATCACTTGGACAAGGGGGTGATGATGAAGTAGAAGAGACAAATGGAAAAGAGGACCAACAGAAGCAAGGTGAAGTAACACCACCTAGGGACTCTGCTGATGAGGCTAATCCCTTGAAGAAATTGAAGGTTTTTCCCACAAAACCCACTTCCTGAAAGAAATCTAGAGCGACCTTGACTAAGATGCAGACTGTGCTCACTGTGGATGACTTCAAATTTATCATCCTAGCTATAGCAGATTCCTCGCAGGACATCTTGCAGAAAAATGAAGCCAAGCAGGAGGAGATGTATGATAGAATTGAGGTTGAACTCAGAGGGGTACAATAGGCCCTTCAATCTAGCCGCACAATATCCACTACGCCCCCACCATCAAAAGCACCTGAGTTGGGAGATGAGCCTACCCAACTCCATAGACTAGCTGATGTGACCGAAGATCACCTTCGTCATGCACAGGAAGAAACCGAACATGCCACAGAGGCCCTAAATCAAGTGAAAAAAGTAGTCATAGGGAAATGCCGAGTTGCGCAGCAAGAGAAGGTTGCCCTCCAAACTAAGTTTGAAGAAGAGAAAGTGTAGATTCAACAAGAGAAGGAGCAGTTGCTCGTAGAGCAGGTGGGAATAAAAGAAGTAGTCAGCAGAGCACTTTGCTCTGTGACAGGCTTAGAGAAAAAGGAGGAAGACTGAGTGGAACATCAAGTAGAGCAGCTTGTAGAAGCTATCCAACAACTTCAACAGAGAATCATAGACCTCGAGCTACGAATAGTTCCAATTACCCCACATGACATGCGAGATCAAAGAGAAGCCATTGCCCGAAGCATAGTCGAGAGGATCAGAGCATTCACTCTGGAATGAAAACAACTAAGTTCTCACAGTGCATAGAATTATGAACGACTCACTGAAGATACTGAGCTGATGGTACTGAAGTCACAACTCTAGGAGGCAAAGAAGCAAGAAACAATAATACAGACGCAGTTGAATCTCCTATCAATAGTTGAAAGGATGAAGTGATCCAAATAACAATGCACTGCTCAACAACAGGTCCACACCATCCAAAGCAAAGTCATGGAAGTGACTCAAAGGCTCCAACCAGTCCATGACGAAGCTTGCCAACTGTTTGAGGAGATTGAAGGCTGAGGCGCAGAGTTGGAACAAGTATTCACTGTACTCGAACAATGTTTGGAGGGAACTGTCAATGAAGCAATCATCCAAGAGTTCATCGAGCAGGAGGCCCTGACGCAGAAATAGGTCGAAGAATCTCGAGCCAAGCTTGAGGCTTTTGAAGAATAACTACCTAGACCAGAGTGACTCGGGACGAGTCACAGGTGAGTGTTGGGGGCCTGTTGGCCCTTGACCAAGTTTTGAGGATCCTTGGTCATATTTGATCTACTTTTGGGACTTCGATAGGCTGTCGACGATGGAGCGTAAGTCGAAGCAGATATCATGGGATCTCTGCCCTTTTTAGGGATTTTTGGGTTTTGGGCTTATGTAACAGGAATGAGGATGTCGACCCATGGGTTTACCCATATTTAGGTCCATTTTGTAATGTATAAATAGATAGCTAGGTGATGTAAGAAGAGGGAATAGTGTTCTAAGTGCTAGAGTTCGATCTATGTGATCGAAGGAGGGGCAAGTATGTGATGCTAAGTGCTAAGTGTTAAATGCTAAGTGCAAGTGATTGTAAGAGACCGTGGAAGGAATTGTGTTGTACTTCAGGGAAGGAGAATCTAGCGAGGTGTGCAGATCTCCTGTCCTCTAGAGAGTAAGATATCATGGCTCTGTGCATGTAGAAGATTGACATAAATTAATAAAGAAGAAGAGTTGGTGGACGTAGCCCCAAGGTGGGGGTGAACCACATATATCCTGCATTATGGTTGCTATGTGTTTTATGGTTGTTCTCTTGTCTATGTGATTGAATTCTTAGTGCACTGATGAATTCTTAGAAGGATCTAATGTGGTATCTTAGTGATGAATAATGTGAATAAATGATAGATCTGATATATGTTGGTATGCTTAGTACTTTAATCTATTGGATCTATATTATTACTATGCTGATATGTTGTTAGGGTTTAACTGTGCTGTAAACTAAGGCTGAATATTAACGAGCTGTAACTGGTAAGTTGTTTGTTAAGGTGTTGTAATCATAGATGTGTGTCCCATCTAAGGTTGCAGACATTGGAGTCCTGCAACTACCCCCGCCTCTACCTCGGGTGAGACATCATCTGCTTCGCATTTGTTGTTGAAAGGGTTGGTAGTTAGGGTTTTGTTGGTGCACTGTTGTAGCGTTGAACCCTGGGTCTACCCTTGTGCCAACAAACACATAAAAAAAATAGTGTACTAATCTTTGATCTGGTTGTGTGAATAGTTGCTTAAGGTGTTTGTCCTATGTGGAAATACCCCATTTTTTTAAACATTCATTACAAATCCCCAACTATTAACCAGCCATGATTTTATTCATTGTCACATAAAGAGGTGATTAGACTCCCTATTGTCAACATACTAACATATGAACAAATAAAGACAGGAGAACATTGCTATTAATGTTGGTTATGCATTAAAACATACATGAAAAAAAACAAGAAAATATGTCAAGCAATTTTTATGAAAACTTAACTTTACTACCAAACATGATTGTATCCATTCATGATACTTAACAACAAAGGAAATTCTTACATGAAAAAAACAAATATGTGTTTTCTCAAAAAAGAGATTTGAATTACATACAAACCATGACAACTTGAAGTATATATTCACCTAGCCTCAACTTAGCAGTTGATAATGTAGATGGTTAAAATTCCTTAATAAATATGAATTGAAATATATCATCTCAGTGTTCATATCTACATCATGTGCATTCCAAAAAGAATGCCTTTCCATCAATAAATCCAAGATAACAATGAGTTGATATATTTATGAATGACATTGGCACCTACTTGGGGTTCCATTTCTTAAAACTAAGTTTTGCAATGAAATGGTCATATGGATAAGAACTCCCCATTCTTAGTCATGATAATCTACATGAGCTAGACTTGCAAAATCTTAGGAAAACAATATTGAGAAAGAAATAGAACACAACTAAAATTGTTTTTATTTCATTCAATATTTCACTATAATCTATATAGATATTTATTTTTACTTTTGTGTAGACTAAATGTGTCAAACAAAATAATGATGCAATATCACTACAAGCAAAGACAATAGTTAACATATAAGATTTCCAAAATACCCATTGGAGGCTTGTTGTATTGTTCTATCCAATCAACATGATTTTATTTTCATTTATAATCATTTACAGAGACCATGACTAAACACCATTAGTTAGATTTGCAATGAAATCCATAAATATCGATCACCATCTGATTTGTTATGAATATGACAAAAAATGAGAAAATATAAGAACTTAATGGAAACCTAATTATAAACTATTTAAGGGTTGATTTTAGTAATTGGTCTTGACATGGAAGTTCTGTTACTACCTTCATCTTCCCCTGGTTTTGAGAGTGATTTATTCTCTACTGATGAGGCCAGCCACGAGAAGGTGGAAACTCATATGCCCCTCCCCACTCACATCAATCTCATTTTCCCATACCCAATTTAATTAGTAAACAATGCACATATGTTGGATCATCAAATTTTGGGGTTCAACGTAGTAAATGAGGCAGAAGAGATTGAGGAAGCAATGCACACTAGAAAGAGGAAAATAAACACGACAAAGGGAAAATAAAGCAGTGCACTAGAAAAGAAGGAAGATCGACACAACACAAGGAATGGGTGGATCGAAGACCAACCATGCAGAAGATAGTTAGAAAGTGGACAAGTGGAGTCCACTTAGAATTAGGGTTTTGATTCATGATGTAAGGGTTTCTAGCCTCTTTTTTAATATAAATAGAGGATGTATGAGGTAGCTAGGGAGTCAGTAATATCTTCTTAGAGTTTGTGTTTGAAGAACCTATTTTTGGAGAAATTTTGAGTCTTGAGTCGAAGTATCTGTTTGTTGAGAGCTGCAAAGGAGTCAGTTCTTAGAGGTAATTGAGGGTCAGGTCAGAAGCTGTGGATCTTGGTGCGACATTGGTCAACCTCACTAGTACTAAATATATGATGTAATGCGCACAACACATAACCTTTTTGATGAAGAATACAAAATAAAGAAGAATATCTTTGTGGATGTAGCCCGTGGGGGTGAACCACAGTAAAAATGGTCTCTCTATGTGTGCTTTTTTGATTTTATATGCTTTATGATGAATGAATGGATAGATGAATGCATATATTAGAGTTTATTTACAACACAGACTAGAATAATCATGCAAAATGAATGTTATTGAATGGATAAAATAATATATCTAATGAATGTTATAGTAGAATGCATGCTAAAATAAAAGAAGAATCCTAATATGCCTAATGTTCCCATGAGTTCCATCCTTTCCATGATTGTAGACACTTGGGTCATGAAATCACCTATAATCTATCTTGGGTGAGACTACATTGTGAACTCTGTGCACGGTGTAGCGTTATGGTTTACTAGAAGGGATGGTGGTGAATAGAGTTTTATTGGAGAACTAAGGTAGAACCTGGGTCATCCCATACATCCAACAAATTGTTCCATTGCTGGATGGAAATCAGAAGAAAAACCTAGAAGGGATTTGGTGAGAAGGTCAATGAAGAATATGCAGTGGTAGAAAGGAATGTTTAGGCCATGGATCCCTACAAAGAAAGAGATTGAAATATGGTCGGAGACAAAGCATCTCGAGTTCACGTAGGAATATAATAGAAGCTCAAGGTATACACCGTGCCAACATCTGTAGAGGTATGTGTTTACTGATTTTCATGAGTCATATTTATGTTATTTTCTAGATTTATTACATGAGTGGATATTGAGGTTGAAGGATACTCATTTGACTAATTAGATAACACCAATAGAGTGGATTGCTAAGAACATTTCATGGTTGGAAAGGGTTAACAATAAATTCACGCGCGTAGTGGATTTCTGGTTAGAACATATTATTGCAGGGTTTATTACTGAATTTGCAGTCAATACATCGAAGTCATATAATGTTGCAGAGCACGATTTATTGAAAGGACCAAGAGGGAGGTACATTAGGTCCCTTTACACGTCATTAAAGATATTATTGCATGATAAAGGTGTGATGACCATGGAATCAGATAGCTAAATCACTTTGCGTTCATGGGGAAACTAGGGGAAGCACTAAGGAATATACGAGATATGGAGAGGGATCTGGACGAAGGCTAAAAGAAGGAAGAAATATACCCCATAATGATGGATTAGGAACAAGACAAAGAAATAATAAGGAAAGCATGAGTGACACACAACGAACGACCATACCATTATAAGATCAATAATAAAAAGAGGGAAGTAGCCGATCGAGAGGGCTTGGATAGTGATGAATAGGTAGAGGATCTCCATGCGACAGGGTAGATTGAGGAAATATTGCGTGCCACATATGAGAGAAAAAACATAGGTTAGGGGTCCAACACAGAAGAAGGCTCTTCATTCTAGATACAAATTATTGTGGAACCCAAAACCCCATGTGCGACTAAGACATCTGAAGAAGAAAAACTGGTTAACCAATACATGATTAGTGGTCGAAGGATTTTTACAGGACATGGGTCTAGTGGAAACTCCAACAAAATTATAAGTTCAACAAGTAGAAATCAAGTATCTACACCGCACAGAGGTGGTAGTACAACAAAATTCACAATGGAAGGACAAGATCCAACTATTAGGTTACCAGAGTTTCTAGGAGATGGGTCAGATGACCCAAAAAATAATTTGTTTATCTATGAGAAGATATGGGCAACCAAGCAGATTACAGATGAAGATACAAAGGTTGTGCAGTTGGAAATCACATTCAAAGATCATGCATTCGAATGGTACATGGGTATCACAACAAATAATCCAATGAGAGAACCTACAAGTATAGAAGAGGTGCAGAGGAAATTAATCAATGAATTTTAGAAACCAAGTTCAAAGGATCAACTCATGAATGAAATGATAAAGATTAAGCAGAAACCAGGCGCATCATTCTGGGAGGTGGAACAGAAGTTCATAAGACTAAAAGGTAAGTTGAAGTACCCTATTACTGATATGAAACATATACATTTGTTTGTTAACTCTTTATTTCCACATCTGACGTATCCTTTAAGACAAAACATTTCTAAAGTTAGGCTGAGGCCCTGCAAGAATCCTTACAACTAGAGGAAAATCAATATAAGCATATAGATACAACTGTGTAAGAGATCCAACAAGATCCGAAGAACTTAACATTTCAGTTGAATCAAAATAAAAGTAATGAGAAAAGAGAAGATGTCCGATGTACACTATGCAAGACAAAAGGTCATCATAAGAATGGGTGTCCAACCTTTGTGTAGTATATAGGAGTAGGTATTCCAAATCATTTATCTTTAGGAGGACCATGGTGGGAGATATGCAGAACACATGGACATGATCCCTATCATTGTCCCTTGATGCAGAAGTATCAAACAACATCGAAGAGTACTTTTTGTAATTTTGGCAAGTCAGTTGGACACGAAGACAAGGATTGCATAATCTTGGAGATAATGAAGGAGAGGGCATCATATGAATATAGGGTGTAGTATGAGTTAATGAAATCACAACATGTGCAACAACCGTAGTATAATAATGGACAACAACCATAGTATAATACCATGCAAAAATTTCAAGCGCAACCATAGTATAATAATGCACAAAAATTTGGAGCACAACTGCAATATAACAATGCACAACAATGTGCAATGCCACCACGGTACAATAATAAATAGTCGCAGTACAATCAGGGACCTTAGTACAATACACTACACGAAGACAATAATGGTAACATATGAGGCTTCAGAGGATGAGGCCGTGGGGGAAGAGGCTTTGGAGGAGGTAGAGGACTTGTAGTTTGTCATAATTGTCACAAACCTGGACACTATGCGAGATATTTTCCTCAGCCACCTGTGACATGTATGTATTTTCGCATAGTATACCATGATACAAAATATTGTCCGAAACTTCTAGTAAAAATACAAGACAAGAGGAACTAAAATTATTAGAATGTCCAATGGATTACTGTAGAAAAAAAAGAAGAGGATGGGAAGAGGATCAACATAGTTACTAGAGGTGGAGAAAATACAGGAGAAGATGCAACAAATAAGGAAAAAGATCAATCCCATTGGGTCAAGAAGAATACAATGCCTAGACAAAAGTTTGATGCACACAAAGAGAAGGAGACTTTCAAGGAGGCTAGACATAATATTTTGAAGGAGAACATTGCATCAACTTCAAGAACAAAGCCAGTGGATGAGGTACCACTGCATGACATGTCTACATTATTTTATCAGAGCAATGAAGAGCAACCTTTAGAGAAAGTAAGTAACCTAAGAAACTTTTTTGGGTCTTGTAAAGTTGTTAAATGACACAAATTCTTCAAAAATATTACAATGTTTGTTAGAGAAGTGAAATTTTGGGGAAGAAGGGGTAAAGACAATGAATCAGGTCTGTAAGAAGAGAATAAAAGCAGGGTGATCTAGATTTTATGATCATAACGAAATGAATACAAATTATTATGAAAGTCGGTTTGGCAATAACGCAGACAATGCAAGAATTGATATACTTGCTGACCTCTTGTCAAAGTTTCGAGCAATATAAATGTTTCTGCAGCATTGCCACTGTATTTTCGATGCTGAAGTGTCCTACCACCCTACTGTAGTGGGATTCCCAAATCATCTTCACTCACTTGCTTGTTGAAACACAAATATGGCCTAGATGACACAAAAACCCATCCCGAAGATGGAAATTAGCAACAACTGCATTTGCAACTAACATTTGGTAGGTGGTGGCGAACTTCGGGTCTGTATCATAGAATTGGGGCCATCCAGAGGTCTCATGGCTATAAGAGTCTAGCACCATGGTGAGTGCCGCGACTGGCGGTCTGCTGAGGCAATCAACGATGCAGTTGGTGGTTCCTATTTTATACTTGATGTTTAGGTGGAATTACTGCAAGTATGTGGACCACTTCTAATGGCAGTCATTATGCAATTTTCCTTGTGTCTGTGTGAACTCTAGTGGCTTATGATCAATGTGGATAATGTCTCCTTCCGAAGAATGTAATTTCTCCATTGGAGACAAGCTTTCACAATGGACTACATTTCTTTATCGTAAGTAGGGTACTTACGGAAAACATCTGATAGTGTCTCACTATGATAGTCCATGGGTTGGCCATGCTGAGTGAGAACGATGCCCAAAACATAGTTTGAAGCATCTGTCTTGATCTCAAAGGGATGTTGCAGTTCTGATAGTGAAAGTACTGGGGCTAAGAAAAAGTGCTGCTTCAAATCATCGAACGCTTGTTGTTGGGACCAACCCCACACAAATTTATCCTTACCACCAACCCTAGTTACTTGGCTGAGGGCCCATGCAATATGGGATAATCCCAACAGGAACATGTGGTAGAAATTGGTAAGGCCCAAGAAGCTCCAAAGATCAGTGAGTGTGGTTGGGGCTTGCCAGTTATGAATGACCTGGATCTTAGTGAGATCCACATGTACACCATGCTGATCAATGATGTAGCCCAGGTAATGGACCTTGTCCATCCTGAAGGATCATTTTTCCAAGTTGGCGTATAGCTTGTGCTTCCATAGGGTGTGCAAAATTTGCTGAATATGCTGCAAGTGTTCTTCCTCTAAATGAGAATGTTATCTAGATACACCACTAAAAAATTATTGGTGAATGGTCACAGGATATCATCCATCGTCCTCATGAAAGTGATTGGAGCATTTATCAAGCCAAAGGGCATGACCAACCATTCTAAAAGACCTTCCTTTGACTTGAAAGTGGTCTTCCATACATATGTCTATTTTATCGAGACCTAGTGGTAGCCAAACTTCACATCAATTTTACTGAAGTATTCCCCCCCCATGAGTTGATTAATTAGGTCATCGATTCAGGGAATCTGTACCTATTTCTGATTGTGATTTTATTCAGGGCCCGATAATCAATGTATAGTCACCAGGTTCCATCTTTCTTCTGTATCAGCATGATTGGGCTCCCACAAGGTGATGACATGGGACATATGTGTCCTTTGTGGAGCAGTTCTTGGATCTACTGCTTGATCTCCTCATTCTACAACAAAGAGAGTTGGTAGACTGGCCCATTGGGAAGCAGTGTGCCGGGGGTCAGATCGATGGGGTGCTTGATCTGACAATGTAGAGGTACCCCGGTAGGTGAGGAGAAGACATACAAGTATGCTTCCATGACCTTATCCACTTGATTTTGCTGTGTGGAGAGGTCGGCCACAGAGACCCTGGATGTGGCTACGATGTTTATCTCATTCTAAGAGAAAATAATGAATAAGACAAACTTCCCCATCTAAGAGATGACCTTCCTACATTTCTTGGCAGAGATCAAGGAAATAACACTAGTTGGGAATACCTGCGGTGATCCAGATGGATATTGGTGGCCACCCACCTTTTCCAACTGGCTCAAAACAGTTTTCTGACATTTTTGGCAATTTACTATTTTTAGCAGTTTTTACTTCCAGGGTCATTTTGAGGGCCTAAATGAAGGTTTTTTGGTATAAATATCCTAAATGATATTTGAATGCATATTAATCCCCCAAAATGAATATCCTCAATGATATCTTTCCAACGGGCTATCACACGCCTAAAACGGAGATCGTATGCAAAAGTTACGACCCCGGGAAGTTGATGTACTAGCTTACCCAAACGGGGCCCACATGAATTTTGGCATTTCATCTCCTAGAGTTAGGTTTTTGAATGTCTATGGTTTTTGGCATTCTTTCTTATTGTAAAAAGGCCTTCATAGCCTCATTGTGACCTGCTTCTTACGAATGCACGCTGCCGTCACATCTCTTCTCAGAGATAAGCCGCCACCATTCCAACAAGCTTGTTTCCGCTGCATTTTACAGTTTCAACTTATTTCATTATTGAATAGAAAACCAGTTTTACTGTATCTCTGTTATTTTGTGTTAAGCACCTGTTAATAATCTGTATTCATTTTTTTCTGCTCATAAAATCCAGATCATCCGGTATCCTCTACAATTTCTTGTTCAAAGTAATAATAACACTGCAAGGCCTAGACTCATATACAACATGGAGTTTCCATAAATATGGTTGGCCCAAAAAAACATTACAAACTTTTAGAGAGCAAACATCATACAATACCTCATATTTGAAGGGATTAATGTTGTATGACAGGTGACATTTTTGGATGACGCGTATGTCGCTTCCTTGGAAAAGCCATCCGATGGTGTAGGGCCACGTGTGCGACATTGTCGGCAGGGCGAGTCACTTGAAAACCTCTGTTGATATGAGGTTCTTTTGGCTACCACTATCAATGATGTAGTGAAATAGGGTACCCTTCACCCACATATGTGAATGAAAAAGGCGCTCGCCTTATTCTGGCTCATATGGTTCACTAGGATGGAGGTTGGTGGTAACGATAGAACTGGGTTCTACATCAATGATCCATCTCCCCCTTTATGGTTTTGACTTAGATTCAGAACCCAGATCTTATTCAGAGGCTTTCACCTCAGCCACCAATGACTTCTTTGAGTGGGAATCAACAGTGTTATTCCATAGGCTCTTATGGAAGTCACACAACTTCCCGGTATATTTCTTTGTATTTTCGGTGTCCTTCTTTGCTTGCGGCCTGGACTGGTTGTCCTGAGGTGGTTTGTATTTGCTATGTCATTTTCTCTGTGGGTTGGGGCCACCCTTTCCTAGCCCTTGTTGTGAGGGGTTCCTAGGACCAAATTTCCGTGTCTTTTGTTTGAGCTTCTACTCGATTTTGACGGTATATTAGCAGGCCGCGCTCAAGGATGAGATGTCCAGAAAATCCATTTTGGCTTGGATGTATATATGTAGACCGCCACGATACTTGAGCACCAGATGTCGCTCAAAATATTTGACACCCAGCTTGGTGTGAAAGGTATGGAAGATATTTGTGAACTCGGGCACTGCTTGGTCTCTTTCCTGTCACAGTGTGGTCCATTTTGTATATAGGTCGTCATAACTTCCAATATGGTAGTATTGTTCCTTAGTAGCATCCCTGAAGGAATCCTAGGTGACTGAGACTATAAATAATGAGGGTTAATCTATTTCCTTCTGCGCATAGAAAGTTTCCCACCAATATTTGACACGGGGAACGACTTTGAGGAGCGCAAAAGTAATATTTTCTCTATTCGAGAAGTTATGGATAGAGAAATACCCTTCTAGCATATTAAACCATTTGTCTACAACATCTGCGTCTATATGACCTTTAAATATAGGAATATTGAAGTTTTTTTGTACGTTGAAGGGGGGACACCTCTGTTTGAGGAAGATGTGTCGCTTGTTAGTAGGCGCCAAAGGATTTGCGCAAAACTATCCATCATCTCGTTCCTTTGTTGTGTGAGGGATTCCTCAAGAATTTTTTTGAAGGGATCTCCTATCCCATAGTTTTTATTTTCTCTCACCATGAGAGGTCGCTTGGGCATGCGAGAGATTTTTTCCTCAAGAGAAACAAGTTCAAGACCCAATTCTTTGTACCCTGACCTCGTTGGGGACATGCATTAAGAATGGCAAGGAGCATACCGCTATGATACCAATGATCTAGATTTTATGAGCAGAAAAAAATGAATACAGATTAGTATCAGAATATGATTAACACAAAATAATAGATATACAGTAAAACTTGTTTCTATTCAATAAGGAAATAAGATGAACCAATAAAATGCAGTGAAAAACAAGCTTGCTAGAATGGTGGCGGCTTATGTCTGAGAAGAGATGTGATGACTACACTCATTCTCCAGAAGACGATTACAATGAGGCTCTCAAGGCCTTTTTGCAATAAATAGGAATGTAAAAAACTCTAGACATCAAAAAACGTAACCCTAGGAGATGAAGCGCCAAAAGTCATGTGGGCCCCGTTTGGGTAAGTTAGTACATCAACTTATCGGGGTCGTAAATTTTTCATACAATCTCCATTATAGGCACACGATAGCGCTTTGGAAAGGCCTATCCAAGGACTACACATGTTTCATGTTGTGATCCCTATGCATGTTGACTATCATGAGCCCTAAAAACAATGTTTAGGGCCTCAAAACGGCCCTAGAAGTCAAGGACCCAAAAACTAGAAAAAAACTACCAAACTGGGCAACAATTCACATTGTTACTCTACATCATGAGAACTTTTCTGTGCTCACAAACTTTGTCAATGAATCTGCAACATTCTTCAAAGTGTCAAACTTTTCCAGCAACACCTTCTTTTCTTCAACCATGTCTCTCACAAAGTGATACTGAACATCAATATGCTTTGTCTTCGAATGTTAAGATGGATTCTTTTCCAGGAAGATTGCACTTTGATTGTCAAAATATAATCTTACTGCTTGTTGTACCAACCCAATACCTGAACACAATCTCTATAACCATACCACTTCCTTACTTGCATGAGTGGCTGCCATGTATTCAACTTCTGTAGTTGAGAGTGTCACTACAACTCATCTTTTACTCATCCAATTGATTGCTCATCCAAATAGGTTAAACACATACCCACTTGTAAATCTTCGGTGATCCAGATATTCAACCCAGTCTGCATCAACAAAGACATGTATGTCCACCACTCTGTCCAATCCTGGTCTTCCTTGATAGCACAATCCATAACTGGTAGTGCCACGAAGATACCTGAAGACCCTCTTTACTATTGTCCAATGCTCCTTCCCTGGTTTTGACATATACCTACTCAAAAATCCCACTGCATGTGCAATGTCCGGTCTAGTACAAACCATTGCATACATCAAACTGCCAATTGCACTGGAATACAGAACATGGTACATGTCCTCTTCTTCTTCATGTGTCTTGGGACATTGATCTGCATATAACTTTACACCTATAGGAATAGGAACCTTGACCGGTTTACTTCGATGCATATTAAACCTCTACAATATCGTCTCAACATATTTTCTCTAATTCAACCATAGTTTCATGTTTGCACGATCTTTTTTAATCTCCATTCCCAGAATGAAGTTAACATCACTGAGATCCTTCATGTCAAATTTGGAGGATAGTTGCGATTTCACCTCCTTGATAACATCCATGTTATTTCCTACCAACAAAATGTCATCAACATACAAAACTACATAAATTAAGTAATTACCAACTTGCTTGGATTATACACATTGATCAACCCTACTTCTCACAAATCCCAATACAAGGATGTATGTGTCAAACTTTTGGTACCACATCCTAGGTGATTGCTTCAAACCATATAGTGACTTCTTTAGCTTACATACTAGCTCTTTCTTTCCCTTCACTACAAATCCTTCTGGCTACTTCATGTAGATTTATTCTTCCAGATTCCCATGTAGGAATGTTGTCTTCACATCCATCTATTCCACTTCAAGATCAAAATCAACAACAATAGATAAAAGAAATCTAATAAAAGTTAACTTAGCAACAGGAGAAAAAATCTCACCAAAGTCAATTCCCTCTACCTAGGAATAACCTTTTTCTACTAACTGAGCTTTGTATTTCTCCACTTTTCATTCTGCATTAAACTTCTTAAACAACCATTTGCTACCAACAGATTTTCTTCCAGCTGAAAACTCAACTATATACCATGCCTCATTCTTATCCAAGGAATCCATTTTTTCAACCATGGCCTTCTTCCAGAGTTTACTATCCTCTAAATTCACTGCTTGACATTTATGGGATCATCATCAATAATAGATAAAGAAAAATTGGAACGAAAATTAGGTGGACTATACCTTTCTGTTTTGCGTCTTTCTTTCACTGATCTCCTCAATACTGGGGTATGAGGTTCTTCTTCTTCTTCTTCTTCTTCTGCTTCCTCTTCTTCAAATGATTTAGATTTTGCATCATCCAACTCCAACTCTATTTTCTCAGGTTCTTCTGGCCTTGGTAGGAATTCTTGTTTGGAAACATATTTTACCTCTCTGAAAACAACATCTCGACTGTAAAAAACCTTCTTGGTTTTTGGGTTCCAAAGCTTATAACATTTCACACCATCTTTATAACCAATAAAGATACACTTTTTATCTTTTTATCCAGCTTACTCCTATTTTCCTTTGGAACATGTACATAAGCATCACAACCGAACACTCTAATATGTTCAAGAGAGGGTTTCTTTCCAATCCATACCTCGTGTGTAGTTTTATCATCCAATGCTGATGAGGGTGATCGATTGACCAGGTAATATGCTGTGCACACTGCCTCTGCCTAGAATTCATGTCCTAACTCGACACCGCTGAGAATGCTCTTGATTTTTCCATCAGTGTCATGTTCATCCTTTATGCAACTCCATTTTGTTGAGGTGTGTATGGAGTAGTCTTCTACCTTTCTATACCACACTTCTTACATAAATCTTCGAATTCATTTCTGTAGAATTCTCCACCATTATCTGTCCTCAATACCTTTATTTTATTCTCTGTCTGATTTTCTACCAGAGCCTTAAACTCTTTAAATTTATCAAATACCTCAGATTTCTTTCTAAGAAAATAATTCCATGTGTTCCTTGAGAAATCATCTATGAGTGAAACATAATACACAAATTTACCTAGTGATGGGACATGCACAGGTCCAAACACATCACTGTGTATCAACTCTAAGATCCCCTTTGCTCTTGTATCACCAGATGGGAATATTACTCGATTTTGTTTATCATATATGCAATGTTCACAAAAATCAAAATCCAGAGTGCAATTAGACATACCTTTAACCATACCTTTACCATCTAGTGTTCGAAGGCCCTTTTCTCCAATATGCCCCAGTCTTTGATGCCGCATCATGGTCTTCTTTCCAGGGATAGTATTGGTCTTTTCTTATTTATTTGTCTACTCAGGGACAACAAAACTATTACACCCATTAGTGTATGTTCTTCCCAACAACTTGTATAGAGTTCCACACTGAACTCCCCTCATTAACACCATTGCTTCTCGTACCATCTTGCAAGTTCCCTTTCCCAATACAGTATCCACTCTTGCATCATCCAACTTGCTTACAAATATTAGGCTCTTGGATAGTTTTGGAATGTGCAGAACCCCAGGGAGAGTTTTAATCCTTCCATATTTTAGCAACAACTTAACCCTTCCACGTCCCATGATTTTGGCTGTCGAGTCATCTCCTAGGAATACATCACTGCCATCATATTTTTCATATTCAAATAACCACTCCCTTTGAGGAGTCATATGGTATGACACACCTGAGTTGATCAACCATACATCATGGTTTGCATGTGTACCTATAGATGCCAGGTAAACATCACCTTCTTCTTCAGTGGAGGTTTTTGCCTCTGTAGAAGAGGTACTATCAGATCCCTTTGGTTTATCAACCTTCTTAGACTTGCAATCTTTATTATAATTCTCTGTTTTACCACACTTCCCACATTTCATCAAATATTTTCCCAGAGACTTAGATCTACCTGTAGATATAGATATCCCCCCCGAAGACTTACCAATATTCCTATATTGGGTACGACCTCTTACAAATAAAGAATTTGTGCTATGACCATCCATGCTTTTCTGCCTCATCTCTTCAGATAACAAGGATGCAACTATATCCTCATACTTCAATGTAGATTGAGTGGTACTACCAATTGATACAACCAGATTATCCCAAGAGTCTGGCAAAGAAGATAACAAAGTAATACACTTATCTTCTTCTGCAATCGTAATATTAACAGAGACAAGTTGACTTACCAGAGTATTAAAGGAATTTATATGTTCTATCAAAGAATCTCCATATTCCATCCTACGATGATACATATTCTTTCGAAGAAACAACTTGTTTACCAGGGACTTTGATTGATACAAATTCCCTAACTTATCCCATAGTTGCTTGGCTGTAGATTCTTTGGAGACATTCAACAACAACGAATCCGCTAGTCAGAGTCGAATAATACCTATTTCTCTTCTATCCAACTTCTCCCAATCTTTCTTCGACATACCAGTAGGTGGTGTACTAGTATTTTGTGTATTGGTAGGTTGTGTACCAGTCAACTGTGTACTAGTAGGCTGTGTACCAGGATCCACAATGATCCATTATTCTTTTTCTACAAGAAGGTCCTCCATCTTGAGCTTCCATAGCTCAAAGTTTTTATCGTTGAACTTCTCTATCTCGATTCTAGAAGATCTCGTCATTCCTCTTTCTACACTCGAATCACCACTGCAAAATCCCCCACTAAACCCAGGTTTATCACAGACCCAAGATAAACTTGATCTATCAAGACCGAGCCAAACCCTCAGCAACAAAGGCATCCCTCTAAAGCCAAAAAAAAAAAACTGATACCACATGTAAGTTTTAAACCTATGAAGTAAAGAAATGCATATAGATTCTTAAGCAAAACATAAATTAATCAATGGCTCATACACGTAGTACATAGAGATTTATATCAGAAACCCTTAACTAGGAAAAAACCTTTCAACACTTCATTGTATTAATTTCACCATACAATATATATACAATGTTTTTAGGTATTCCATAGATACCTAAACCCTAATCCCTTAATCTAGGATTGATTTAGAAAACCGCTAAAAATAACAAAAACGCCCAATTTTTTTTTTTTGGGGCGCTGCCTCGAATGCTACGCGTAACCAGGGGGGCCATACCTTGTGCCCCTGGGACCCCCCTATGAAGTTACTGATGCACACGACACATAGAGCACTACTAGAGGGATCTACAGACGTATTTTTCAAATCTGACGTGCCCACACACACACACATGCAAAGAACATAACACATACCCAACACTGACCTCGTTGGGGACATGCATTAAGAACGACAAGGAGCATACCGCTATGATACCAATGATCCAAGTTTTATGAGTAGAACAAAATGAATACAGATTAGTATCAAAATATGATTAACACAAAATAACAGATATACAATAAAAATAGTTTCTATTCAATAAGGAAATAAGCTGAACCAATAAAATGGAGCGGAAAACAATCTTGCTAGAATGGTGGCGGCTTATGTCTGAGAAGAGATGTGATGACTGCATTCATTCACCAGAATATTATTACAATGAATCTCTCAAGGCATTTTTACAATAAACAGGAATGTCAAAAACTCTAGACATCCAAAAACCTAACCCTAGGAGATGAAGTGTCAAAAGTCATGCGGGCCCAGTTTGGGTAAGTTAGTACATCAACTTCCCGGGGTCGTAACTTTTGCATACAATCTTTGTTTTAGGTGCACGATAGCCCTTTGGAAAGGTCTATCTAAGGAATACACATGTTTCTTCTAGTGATCCCTACAAATGTTGATTGTCGTGAGCCCTAAAAACAATGTTTAGGGCCTCAAAACAACCTTGAAAGTCAGGGACCCGAAAACTAGGAAAAAACTACCGAACTGGAAAACTGCCAAAATGAGCCAGTTGGAATAGGTGGGAGGCTACTAACATCCATTTTGACCATAGGGAATTTATGTTGAATGAAAACATTAGATATTTCAATATGGGGGATATCGTACTAGACTTAGGGTTTGAAGTCAATGTTCTGCCAAAGAAGACATGAGAAGCTATGGGAGAACCAACATTGGGGTATTTAGAAATCTAGTTGAAGTTATAAAATAAATGCAGAGTGGTTCCCATTGGTATATTGAAGGGGATACCCGTAGACATAGATGGTGTGCGCACCATGGAAGACTTTAAAGTCATTGACATACTGGATAATGCTTCACCATATCCAACATTGTTGGGTATGGATTGGGATTTTGATAACTAGGATATTATCAATTTGAAGACAATGAATACGATCTTTGAATCAGGGGAGTATATATTTATTTCACCATTGGATCCCTCAAAAGGAGGAAGGTATGTGGAACATGCGACAAGCAATTTTATTACAAAAGATGTCAATCAATTGTACAAAACTACCGCAAACGAAGAGGATTATATTAACCCAACTACATATGGAATGGTGAGTTGGAGGAGTATTTGTTCTTTTCATTCAAACTATGACACATGACTGGAGAACTGGCAACAAAAAATACATGAATTTTCCACCAGAAGATGTGCCAGAATGACACACGCATTAAGATGGATTGGTTCAAAGGTAAGAGAGCCTCCTACTTTTTATGGTATGAATGACTTAGAAGAATTTTTGATGAAGTTTGAATTAGATGTAGTAGAAAATCATAGATTACTAATATTATATATTTCTTTGATAGCTACACCTGCCCTTTGTTGGGTTACACATAAGGAGAAGATATAAATCTGGTTTCAGTGCAAGAGGTTACTGTGCATTAGATTCAGTGCAGAGCAGGAGAACAATTTTTTGAATAAATGTGATGGATATGGACAACCCAAAGAACATGTATATAGGTGCATGGTTCAATGGAGATTAATACCACCAGAATAATGACCACACCATTTTATTCACACATTATAAGGAATTCCAAAGAACTGGTACAATGAACAGGAACACCACAGAGAAACTGCAAATTGGGAAGAAATACAACAAAATTTTGTGGTTACATTTTCCTTCGAGCATGAAAGTAAATAAATAGATACAGTGCTGAAGGTGGTAGGAGATAGGATATTTGAGGAACCAGACTTTGAAATAATCCCAACATATCAGAATCAAACTAGACACACAATTAAACAATTGCTACACTGTTACCATGTCGCAGAAGAAAGCCTGCGTAATATCCAAATTCCAGAAGTTGAAGGAGAAAGGGAAGTAGAAGGGCCAAAGCTAGATTTAGAAGATTATGTTGCACCCCTAAAGATAAAAAAGGTAAACAATGGAACTTCCGAAAACCGAAATATTACAAGCATTGGATACTATTGGGATAATCAGATAGTATAAAGAATGGCAAAATTACTGCGTGAATACATTGACTTGTTTCTAGCGACATTTTCAAACATGAAGGGATTAACATGAGAAATGGGAGATATTAAGATCCCCTTGAAGCCATAATACATACCTATATGACAATGACCTTACAGATTAAATCCAATATATAAACATAAGGTGAAGGAATAAATTGACAAGATGTTAGAGGATCGTTTCATAGAACCTGTGGAAGAAACATAATGTATCAATCCTATGGTGGTGCAATAAAATAAGCAAGGAGGGGTCAAGATTTTTGTAGATTTGATAAAATAGAATGATTCTTTCATGCATGATCCTCTTTCTACCCCATTTATAGATGAAGTTTTGGAGAATGTAGGAGGCTAACAAGCTTATTCATTTACATATGGGTTTTCAGGATATCATCATATCATGATAGCACCAAAAGATAGATATAAGACAACATTTTCTACAAAATGGGGATCATTTCAGTATACAATTGTGCCATTTGGTTTGAAGAATGCACCAACAATTTTTTCAAGGGTAGTAGTGGCTACCTTTAAGGACTTTATTCATAAGTTTTTAGAAGTTTACTTGGATGATTGGACAATGATTAGTTTATTGAAGTATCATGTGGAAGTATTAAGATTGATGTTAGATAGATGCATATAGTGACATATTTCATTGAATATTAAGAAATGCATTTTCAATGCACCTTTTGGTATTTTTTTAGGGCATGTGGTGTGTAAACAAGGTCTCTTGGTTGATCCTGCTAAAATTGCTATCATAGTTAGCTTACCACCACCGAAGTCAGTGCGCCAGTTGAAGAGTATACCTGGCCATACAAGATACTACAAGAATTTTATAAGGGGATATGCACATATTATTGCACTGATGGAGAAGTTGCTGAAGAAGGACACAAAATATCAGTCGAATGAGGAATGCCAACAAAGTTTGGATATTTTGAAGGAGAAGATGGTTACTGCACCAATTTTAGTATTTACAAAATGGGAAAAATAATTTCCTATGCATGTGGATGCATCTGTAATAACATTAGGAGCATTATTGACACAAACAGGAGAAGGTGATATAGATCACCCTATATAATTCACAAGAAGAAAGTTATCAGATTCAGAACAAAACTACAACACTACAAAAAGGGAAGGATTAGCTATGGTATATGCTTTGTAGAAATACAAACATTATTTGTTAGGGAAACATTTCAATATGTTTACAGATCATTCTGCTCTGAGATATTTAGTCAATAAGCTAGTGTTGGGGGGAAGAATTTGCAGATGGATACTATCATTTTAGGAGTTTTATTTTGAAGTTGTGGTGAAGCCTGGAAGATTGAATGCAAAACTAGATCACTTATCCTTGATAACTAATGGAGAAGAACCCAATAACTTTGAAGACAACTTTCCAGATGCACAATTGTTTTCAGTACAAATAGTTGATGAGTATTTTGCTGACATTATTGAGTTTTTGAGTACGAGATTTGCACCAATAGAATTTACTAATGCGCTAAAGAAAAATTTGGTGGTCAAAGCTGCAGACTACCAATTGATTGAAGGT
>ML782460.1:491035-511206 GCA_009831015.1 Picea engelmannii | reverse complement strand
TTGGTCTGCAACCACAAAGGGTTTCTTGGAGTGATAACAGATGGAATACACTAGTAGTCATTACAACCAACAAAACCATGGATCATCTCCAACAATTCATTTTTCTTTCCCAAGCCAAGATCAAAATGAATGAGGAATGATGAGTGGGTGAAAGAATGAATGGAGAGAGATAACAATGAAAGGTGTGAACAATGAACCCCCAAACAAACCAAAGATGGGTTTATATATTTCTTTGAATTAAAGAACCACATGGCCTTCCCCCAAGAAGCTCATGTAACTGATATTATCAATTCAAACAAAAATGGGTAAATAAAATATAAAATAAATACTTATCCCCCCAAGACCCTTCTCTTGTGGAACCATAGCCCCTTATAACTCTTGTCATTGTCTGACTAGCAACCAGTGATGTATTTATTATTAATAATGATCAAAACATTACATTTCCTAGGCACACTGGCCTCTTTTAATTGTTTGGGAACTCTTTCCTTTCATAAATTAACAAAGTACATTATTTAATATGGGGCTCAAAACCAGGGTATCACATTTCCCTCCTGATTATTTTGGCATTGTCCTCAGTGCATATACAAAACATAAATCAAAATTTCCAAATTTATTCAAAACATTGTGGGTACTCTTCCTGCATGGCATATTCGTGCTCCCAAGTAGCATCTTCAGGACCGTAGTAGGTCCACTGGACTTTTACCAACTCTATAACTCTATTCTGGAGCATTTTAACTTTTTTGTCCAATATTCGCATTGGTTAGACCTGAAAGTATCCCTCTGTCTCTACCTAAATCATATTCCAATAAATAACATGGTTATGATCAGGTATGAATTTTTTAAGCAAAGCGACATGAAATACATTATGCACTTTCATGGAAGCAGACAATGCAAGCATGTATGCAACTGGACCTATTTTGTCCAATATCTCAAATGGACCACATGATCTAGCTGCTAGCTTTGTACAACTACCCAAATTCAAAGATCTCTTCTTGGGATTCACTTTTAAAATCACATGCACCCCCACTTTAAATTCTCTATCTGTCCTGTTCTTATCTGTATAAATTTTCTGTCTATCTTGAGATGCCTTTAAATTCTTCTTTATTTTAACCATATGGTCTTCCATATCCTTGAGCAATTCTTTCCCAAGTACCACTCTGTTTTCTGGGTTGTCCCAACTCACTGGAGTATTTCATTTCCTACCATGCAAAGCTTCAAATGGGCTCATTGTCAATGAAGCTTGATACCCATTATTATAGGAAAACTCAACCAAGTGCAAGTAATCTTCCCACTTAGATGACTTATCCATCACATACATTCTCAACATGTCTTCGATTATTTGGTCAACTCTCTTTGTCTTTCCATATGACTCTGGATGGTATGCTGTGCTAAAGTTCATA
This sequence comes from Picea engelmannii, assembly GCA_009831015.1. Lineage (NCBI taxonomy): Eukaryota > Viridiplantae > Streptophyta > Pinopsida > Pinales > Pinaceae > Picea > Picea engelmannii. Next base: position 509,806 of record ML782460.1, on the reverse strand, counting down.
TTTGTACTGAGTCCTTTAAACAATCCCCTCCAAAAATTTGAAGTAAACTTTGTATCTCTATCTGAAAAAATTTCCTTAGGCATCCCATGCAAGCTAACAATCTCCCTCATGTAAATTTTTTCAATATTAGCTGCTGTATGCCTCATTTTTACTAGAACAAAATGAGCAACCTTTGTCAATTTATCAACCACTACCATGATTGAATCATGTTGTCTTGCTGTCCTGGGAAATTTAGTTATAAAAGCAATGGTTACCACTTCCAATTTCTTCTATGGAATTGGTAATGGCTGTAGCAAAACTGCTGGGTGCCTATGCTCAACCTTCACTCTCTGACATTCCATACATATAGAAATGTAATCAACAACATATTTATTCATTTCTAGCCAAAAGAATTGGCTTCTTACTGCTGCAATTGTTTTCTGGTAACCGGGATGTCCGACATATGGAACATTATGCATTTCTTTTAATACCAAATTCCTAAGTTCTCTGTAACTAGGAACATAAATTTTATTTTTATGCATGAGTAGTCCATCTTCCTTAATCTCATATTCTTTAATTTTCTGTTGTACATTTTCCTTATGTAAGCTTTCTTTTACCTGCAGTTAATGCTGATCCATAACAAGACCATCTAAAATTCTTCTCTTTAAATCTGACTGATGCATACTAACAACTGTAGCATGCATGAGATGTACTCTTATACTAAGTGCATCAACAAATTTATTTTCTTTTCCTTTGATATGCTTGATTTCAAAATCGTATTCACTTAAAAATTCCAGCCATATCGTTTTCCTGGAACTCAAAGCTACATGTTCAAAAAGATATTTCATACCACTATGATCTGTTCTTAATTCAAATCTCTTCCCCATGAGATAATGCCTCCACATATTCAATGCATGAACAATGGAAACACGTTCCAAGTCATGTGTGGCATATTTTCTCTCATGTTCTTTAAAATTTATGGACTCATAACCAATGTCATTTCCATTTTGAGTGAGGACTCCACCAAGTCCTTCCTTGCATGCATCTATACATACCACAAAACTTTCATTTGGGTCAACAATATTTAAAACAGGTGCACTAGTAAGTAATTGTTTCAAAAAATTAAAGTTCTCTTCACACTCAGATGTCCATTCAAATTTAATTCCCTTCTTTTGCAAAGAAGTGATGGGATGAGAAATATTAGAGAACCCTGCTATAAATTTTCTATAGTAACCAACTAATCCCATAAAAGATCTGATTTATGAAACATTTCTGGGTGTTGGCTATCCTCTAATGGCTCTAATCTTCTCTATATACACTGCTATACCTTGTTTTGAAATAATGTGTCCCAAGTAATGGATCTGTTCTTGGTAAAAATAACACTTACTAAGCTTGGAATACAAATGATCTTCCCTCAACACTTGCAATACCAATATTAGATGATATTCATGCTCTTCCTTTGACTTAGAATAGATAAATATGTTGTCCAAGAATACTATGAAAAAATTATCCAAATAATTTCTAAATATTCCATTCATTAAGAACATAAAGACAACTGGTGCGTTGGATAGTCCAAATGGAACCACTGCAAATTCATAATTCCCGTACCTAGTTTTAAAGGCTGTCTTATTTTCAAGTCTATCTTTGAAAATGTTTTCCTCCCTCTTAGCTGATCAAAGAGGTCATCAATTCTAGGTAGAGTGTATTTTTTCTTGATAGTGGATTTATTCAGTTGTTGAAAGTCATTACATAGCCTCGATGTTCCATCCTTATTTTTGACAAAGAGTACTGGTGCTCCCCAAGGTGAAACACTTGGACGTATGTACCCTTTCTTCAACAATTCTTCCAACTGCATTTGCAATTATTTTAATTCTAGTGTACTCATTCTGTAAGGTGTTTTTGATACTGGGGAAACTACTGGTACTAAATCAATGGAGAAATATATCTCTGTTTTTGGTGGAAACCCTGGAATTTCTTGGAATACATCTTCAAACTCTTGCAGTACCAAAAATTCTTCAAGGATTGGCCCCTTTGTCTTTTCTGACTCCTCCACATGGGCTGCATACAATTGACATCCTTTTCTGAAACATCTCTTCAACTGTAAGGATGAAATATCCCTTATAGAAATGGGTCGTGGAACTCCTTTCACAGTGCTCTATTTTCCTTCTTCATCAAGACTTGTAAATTTCTTGTTATGACAATCTAGGATAACATGATGCTTGTCCAACAAATCCATTCCAATTAGAACATCATAAGATACTAATGGTATAATATTTAGATCAGCATTATTATTCACTCCATTAAGACTTATTGAACAACCTCTGATAGTTTCATTGATCCTTCTTTTGGTTCCAGTGGCTAGCTGAACCAAACTTGATTTTTTAAGCTTCTTTTCTCTAAATGTTAACTATCCACTAATTTAGGATCAATGTAACAATGAATTTATCTTGAATCAATTAAAATAGAAACATGATGATTAATGATCTTACCTTCCACCTCGATCATATTAGATTGGTACTCTGCTTTCCGATTATCTAAGGCTGCAGATATTCTTCCCATGTCTTCTACAATTGTAGCCTCTTGGATATTGTGCACGGTCTTCACTTTGTATTTTCTGTGAGGGAAATCCTTGTACACGTGATATTATTTGCATCACCAACATTGGATTGGTGGTATTCCCCCTTTTCCAAAAGAGTCTTCTCTCTTGGATTCATCCTGACTGATCTTGATGATTTTTATTAGGGCCGTTTCTGTTGAATGGAGGTTTGAATCCCTTCCTCCTCTGATCATATTTCTCCTTATTCTTATCCTTCCAATATTTTTGCATGGATTCTCTTCCCTTTCCTTGCTCATATAGGAACTTATCCTTCCCGATGGTCATAGTAAAAGTACCAGGATCATCATATTGAATCTTCTCTTTATAAAATGAAGGCAATCCACTCAAAAACCTTTGTATTTTTACCTTCTCATCCTTAATAAACCCTACATATTTTAGCAGTCCCAATAACTTATTTTCATACTTGGCCATGCTCATGCTTCCCAGCATGAGTTCAAAGAACTCCTGAATTTTCTTGTCATATAAGTGCTATAAAAGGTACTCCTTATGAAAATATTTCTTGAATTTCTTCCAAGTGATCCTGCTCTCATTTATTTTCTCAACTTGCTTAAGTTGATCCCACCAGATAGAAGCTTTTCCATGTAGATGGTAAGTGAAAATTTTGGCTTCTAGGTTTGATGAGTAGTTATGCAATTTAAAATACCTCCTAAGCCCAAGAAACCATGCTGCAAAATCATCTTCACTTTCTCTTTCACCATCAAAATATGGTGGCTTAATCTTTCTCAACTCTCCTTGAAAACTATCCAATTCATGTCTTATTCTTTGGTGCATAACATGAGACACCTATCGATTACTTATGGAGTCTTCAGATGCATAAAATTTCCTTGTTGAGTGAGGTGGCGGATTTCTATGAGTTCTTCTAGTACTTCTTGAATAACCATCTCTTCTGTAGTTATCTCTTCTTTCATGATATCTTCCCTCTCCCCCCTGTCTTGAGTTTGATCCATTCTTCATTTGCCTCTGCAGCTGATTTAAGATTTGCATCACTTGATCATTTATATTATTTTTATCTCTTATTAGTATCTCATTGTATTCTTTGTAGCTTTGTAATTCTATCATTAGACTTCTCACAGTCTCTATTAATGTTTCTTGCTCCCCTCTTCCCTGGTGTCCATTTGATTATGTCTATGCATTACCAACACTGATATTTTGTCCTTTGGCCTCTTTATCATGGATATAAGCTCCATATCCTTATTCCATTTCTTGAATATGTATTATTATACTGAAATGATATGTTTATACCCCTAATTATGCAAAATGTTGAAACAACCATTTTTGTTAGAAATATGCATATCATAACAATTTATCAATTAACGCTACAAGCCCTTTTTTTTTTCTGCTCAATTTATGAATATTTATGTCACAATTATCCCAATTCTAACAATTTCATGTTATTATCATCTGAATCATATTTCCAACGACTGTAATCTTTCCTTGACCCAATTTCTAAGTTGAAAGTTATGGCTTCCCGAAAAAGCCACTTTCACCCTTTTTATGCATTTTCTCCATTGGTGCAATTTTATTGAAGTGCCAACTTCTGTCAACTGCAGAGGAAAATATAGAAGGAAATAGATAAAACTTTATATGAGGCATAGATAATTAGAATGACAAGGAATTCATATCAACTTTCATATTTTCAATCTGATACTCCAGTAAAAAACTACAACAATCTGGAATCTGCAACTTTGTCCTTTTTCACTCATTTTTCCAGACTTGAAAGTTTTGGCAAAATTGGCCATCTCTCAATTTGTGCACTTCTGCAATATTTTCACTAAACCAAAGTTTTTTTCATGATGAGTGTATAAAATGTCGAGTAAATACAAGTTTTCAATTTTGTGATCTGGGGTCCCTTTTCCTCCTCCGAAAATCTCAAAAATCCCCAAAACGTGGCTCAGAATAGTGGATTTTGGCCTATTTCAGTATCCCCATTTCAATCCCCTTAGGATTTATCCAGTTCTATCATGGTTTATTTTTGTATATGCTTTTTGGACACTCTCAATTAATTTAAGCTTAATCTGGACCTTTTCCAATGATGTGGACCTAGATTTTTAAAAACCACTATTTCATCCTTTTTGACAAATTCAAGCAGAAATGGGTAATGACCCTATCTGACACTTTTGTAGAGCTCATCTTTGCAGAAAAAACCCAGAATTCATCCAAATATGACTTAATCTGCTCCAGTTATGGCCAAAATAAGAAAATGGCTCCAGAATTAGTTTTTATTTTGACACGGTGGAGCAGTTTTTCCTACAGGGAAATTTGCATCGTTCATCTTAAAATCAGAATAGATCTGGACCATCCATCAAAGCTTCCCATTTAGAGTGCTGAAGAATCAAGCTCAAAATAGACTTTGAAAATAGGGTATTGAAGAATATTCCCCTTCGATACCATCAAGGCTTTTCATTTGGAGTTCAGAAAGTAGGTAACTGTCGCCACTCCAACCAGAGGGTATCAAAGAATATTCCCTTTCAATACCATCAAAACTTATAACTCAGAGTTCAAAAGTTAGGGAAATTTCACTACTCTGAAAAGGGAGGATATCGAAGAATATTCCATTCTCAATATCGTCAAAACATTTTGTTCGGAGTTCAAAAAGTTAATGAAGTTTCACCAGTCCGAAAAGAAGGGAATCGAAGAATATTCCATTCTCGATATTGTCAGAACTTTTCATTCAGAGTTCAAAAATTTGATGAAGTTTCACTGCTCTGAAAATAAGGGTATCAAAGAATATTCCATTCTCAATACCGTTGAAACGTTTCATTTGGAGTTCAGAAATTTGATAAAGTTTCATTGCTCTGAAAAGAAGGGTATCAAAGAATATTCCATTTCGATACCTAAACACTCAGAGTTGAAAATATTAGGAAATATTCATCACTCTGACTAGAAGGGTATCGTAGAATATTCCTGATCGATACCATCAGAACTCTTCTGAATGAGATCTTCTGAAAAATCCTTTATGAAAAACACATCTCAGTGAGATCTGACGGCTAAGAATGATCCCAATTGATCTAATGACTCTCATTCATTCTGGATCCTACAATTGACTTCTCTTTATGCCAGAATCCGAAGTCTTTCCGACACTTCCTTCCCGAAGGCCTATTTGGAACACCCTTCTCGGACCTCTAAGATCGAATCTTGTCCATTGATTTCCTCCGACTTCCCAAATGACCAAAAATGAGCGTGGACCTTTGTTTTACCTCATTTCTCAAACCCTAAAATGAATCTCATTCATCAATATAGTAACCTTGTAAAACTTTAAAAACATTAAGATTTTTAAATTTTTAAAGAACGAATCTAGTCGTTAATCGCAATATCAGACATGATCTCGGCCTCCGATTCTCTGAAAGCTTGCCCGCGCTACCGCGACCATTAAAATTATGAATTTTTTCAATATTCCAAGTCAAATTCGACTCTGCAACCCCACCGATCCAATCTATTAAACCTCTCAAACAATCTGAATTGTTTAAACACAGATTTGCTCATGAATTTGGAGATTTCACTCTAATTTTTCTACGATTTCCCCCAAAATTCATACTAGTTGAATCTGTAACAACGAATATGCCCAATTCACACCTATTCGGGCCCATAAAAGTCTGATGTTTCTACTAGAATATCTGATACCAATCTGTAACATACCCAACCACTCACAGACTGGCCACGCTACCTCAAAACTCACTTCTGAACCAATTTGGAATTCTGATAAATTTTTAATTAATAAAGAGGCATGAAATATTCACATGCAGAGATCAAGATTCATGCTACATCATAAAATAAATGAATATAATTCCATACAAGAAAATAACCTGCAAGTATGCACATTATAAACATAAATCTCATAGATAGTAATTAGTACACAATGAAATAAATACACAGGTAAATAAAACCATGACAAAGAGCACTTATCTTTAATGAAACAAATCACCAACTGGATGCAAACCAAGGACATTCCACCCAACCATAGATAATTTTGTTCCAAGTCTCAACTATAATGTCACCCCCAAGCCAGGGCTATGAATCCACAAGGATAGTTCCAGAGTGTCACTCAACTTCCCAACCCAATCAACACTCAAGCTCTCACAGGCTTCTCAACACACACAACAATCCAAGGTACATCAACTCTTTTCTATCGAGCCTGCACAACCCAAAATAATGGATCCCCTTCTCTGCCACGTAGTCCCTTGGGTTATCCACCTCCTTCTAGGGCTCCAATGAATTTGGTCAAGAATATCCATGATGAGACTCTCAGGATTTGCAGTTGTGAGAAAAAATTAACACATGCCAAAGCATATCAGACATGGAAGCATTAATTCATGGCTGTAATACACCATCAATCATTACAACCAAAAAATCCATGGTTCCTCTCCAACAATTCATTTTTCTTTCCCAAGCCAAGATGAAAATGAATGAGGAATGATGAGTGGGTGAAAGAATGAATGGAGAGAGATCAAAATGAAATGTGTGAACAATGAACAATAAACAATAAACAATGAACAATGAACAATGAGTGAGTGAACCCCCAAATAGACCAAATATAGGTTTATATATTTCTTGGAATTAAAGAACCACATGGCCTTCCCCCAAGAAGCTCATGTAACTGATATTCTCCATTAAAACAAAAATGAGTAAATAAAATTTAAAATAAATACTTATCCCCTCAAGCCCCCTCTCTTGTGGAATCATATCCCCCTATAACTCTTGTCCTTGTCTATCTAGCAGCCAATGATGTATTTATTATTAATAATGATAAAAAAATTACATTTCCTAGGCACACTGGCCTCTTTTAATTGTTTGGGCACTCTGTTCATAAATTAATAAAATACATTATTTAATATGGGGCTCAAAATCGGGGTATTACATGGTGCTTAACATATTCATATTTATACTCTCATATATTGGACGAATATAAACTTGATTAATCATGTCACTAATCCTTTCTATGTGTTGGATATTAGATGCATGCAACTATCGTGCTAGTTATTTAATTTTCATCATAGATGATTGCCTTCAATAAACCTCTCCTTTTCATTTCCTTCAAAATCTAGAATTATTCATAATTCTTCTTAAAGGCATGGAAATACAATGTTTCTCGTGTATGGGTGAATTCCTTTTAATGACATAATTGATTTCTTCCCTTTCTTTGGTTGCAGGAGCAGGTTAGTATGATATCCTTTCTTCACGATCACTCCATATTTGAGATGCATGTGGGAGAATCCTTTGATCTTTTCCCCCCTTTCACATAGAGCTACGAGTAAGGAAATCAAGCTAGCAATAGCGTGATGGAAATATATAGGAGTGAAGAATAGGCTGGGCTAGATAGTACTGGAATATTGAGAGAAAAAAGGGCCTGAAAATGCAAAACATAGGCATAACCCAGATTCAGATGAAGAACTAGATATGCAGATTTCAAACAACAATATCTTGAGTTACGGGAAATGAAGTTAGACCAGCAAGGGCCCAATAGAAAGCTAAGATAAAGGAGAATAATCTAGAATGATTTCATTCAACAGAAAAAATCCATAAATTCCTAGAAAATTCTGAGGAACTGAAGATAACGCCAATGAGCAGAGTCAATGATTGTTTTTTAATGAATTTCATTTGTAATCTGCCATAGGGAAAATGTAACCACTCAGGAGTCTCTTCATATTCCATTTGTAACTCCCACATCTAGATTTTTGAAATGTAAAAAATAAATTGGTGGAAAATGAAACAAACAACCAAGAGAACTCAAGAGTCTTTCTCTATTCTTATAAAACAATATTGATAGCAGAGAAAGAAGACCTTTTCCCTTTGTAACAAAAGATGGTACTATTATCTCTGAGTAATAAAGAGCATAAGACATTTCAGAAATTTGTGGCTTTGATGAATGTAGTGGAGACTTTTCTTTATGATTCATTTTCTTCTTGAGTAGATAGGATTCTGTTGTATGAATTATTTTTGCACTCTGTACTGTTTTCTTATGCTGTTACATGTTTCTTCATGGGTATAGAAATGATGTTATAGATGTATTTTTCAACCATTTTTATATGCATGTGTAACATTGTTGTTTTCATTTATCATTGGAATATATGAACTACTTCCAGTTCCGATGTGCTATCTTTCACTGTACTCATTCTTTTAATTTTTCTCCCGGGATAGGTTAGAATTAGTTATATTAGATTAGTTAGATTTTAGTTAGTTTAGCCTTAGAATTAGTTAGAACTCTTTGGGGGATAACTCATTATATTTCCCATTTTTATTATTTTAATTAATAGTGGCAACGAGGCCCATTAATTCACATGAAATGATACTCCAAATGAGAAAAGGTATGATTGGGACCTGCCATCGTGCATTTTCCCTCATCTTCTTGACATACCATTTGGACCCATCAAGAAAAATGGTACTAGAAGGAGGACTAGATGAGAAACTGAGCCTATGGAGTCATTATTTTTAATTTTTGTTTTAATATACTAATGGATTTGTCCCATATCCCTTTATGGAGGTGTTTTTATGGTACTGTACCTCCCAAACCTCCTAGAAATATTTTACATTTCTTGTCACAACTAAGATTTGATGGTGAGAGTGAAACATCTGCATTTGAACATGATTTTAATTTCTAGAAATTTTGTGGTTCTCACAATATTACTGATAGAAATATCATTTGCAGGTTATTCACTTTCACGTTTGTAGGCTGGGTCAAGAGTTGGTGTGAGACTTTGCCTGTTGCCTCTATTCACAAATGGGAACAATTTCTATGTGAATTTTTGCATGCTTTTGAGAATTATTGTTATGATAATTTGTGTGCAGAGATATCATAATTGAATAAGAATGAGGATGAATCTCTTAAAGATTTTGTTTTCATATTTAACCATCTTTTCTATAGATTTACTTTGGAAGATAGGTCCTCTAACAATGCTTTAATTTCATGTTTAGTTTCTCTTACTAGTGAAACATATGGATCAGTGGATGGAAAATCTAAATCATGTTCTAATGTTCCTTTACATGTTGATTTATATTTGAACAAAAATGTTGAAAATGATAATGGTTTGTATGGAGTTCATATGTGTGGATATTTATTTACTATGGGGGATATAGATCAGATAGAAAATTCATTTTCGGAAGAAACCTATGTATCCTCCCACCACTCCATTCCCCCTTACCTTCCTTGTGAATAAAAAGAGACCTCTTGTGTTGTAATTCCAAGTTCATATTTTTCTATAGCTGCCCAAGAGGAGGGTTTTCACGTTGATAATGAGACACTTCATGTCACATCGATGGTTATGTCAGGCTCTCATTATCCTATCTCATCTTTTCTATCACAAGGGATGGATGATCCAGATTTAGGAGTAGAACAAACTGATTAAGAGAACGAATACAATAAACAAAGAGATATGAAGAACAACACATATATCCAGTGAAAAATATCTTCTATTGAATAAATGAAATAGGATGAAACTGTAAAATTGCAGAACTAAAACACTTGCTCGAATGGTGGTAGCTATCTTTGAGAAGAGATGTGGCTTCTACACACATATGTTTGAGTAGAATGATTACAATGAGGATCCAGAGGCCTTTTTAACATTACTCATGGATGCCAAAACCCTAGACATCCAAAAACCTAACCGTAGGAGATGAAACACCAAAAGTTATGTGGCCCCCTATGGGTAAGTTGGTACCTCAACTTCCCAAGGTCATAACTGTTGAATTACTAAGAGCGAGGGTGAATCAGTAATAACATAATTATAATCCTTTTTCTCCAAATAATCCAAGTGTTATATCAATGTAGAATTATTATCAAATAATGAACAATAATAAATGAACAATCAAACACATACACAATACACCAGTGTTTTACGTGGAAACCCAAATTGGGAGAAAACCACATAATGCTTTATCTTATATGTCTTGAAGAATTACATTCATTGGAAGCACCAACTTCCTTTGTTTTCTAGCTGCAACTATAAGGAGGCTCCAAACCCCTAGTTTCTCAGGCTACAACCCGAGGGAAGCTCCAACTTCCCAATTCTTTAGCTACAACTAGAAGGAGGCTACAACCCCCTATGTTCTTCGGCTAGAACCAAAAGGTGGCTACAACCACCTGTCCTTGCCCCATCCAACCGCCCTGAAGTAGAAGTAGAATGATGGAACCACTGTCACACTACCACTATGAGATATACCACTGTAAACATGTACCAATAAACCTGAACCATGCATCAACCATGCATCAAATTGTACCTCAACTTGTAATCAGCTTGCACCATAAACAAGTGCATCAACCATGCACCAACCTGTACCAAACAATCTGTAATCAACCTGTACCATAAACAAGTGAAACCAACCATGTACCAAGTATGTGCCAATCATGTTTCAAGTACTCATCAACTATGACTCATCAATATGTACCAACATCATCAACTATACACCTCATGTATGTGCCAACTCATCAACTAGTCTCAACCATGTACCCAACTTGTACCTCAATCAAAATCCCTCATCAATTTCATCATACAAATATGTTTTGTAACTCTATAATAGACCTGGTGTATATGAACACATACCTGCAAATCTTCCTTAACTTTAACAACAAGAGACTAGCATTTTCATCAAACGTTTCTTTAGTCTCACAAGACTAGTTTTGGATTAGTCAATAACCCTAACTTCAAATAATCATAAATTTGTACCTGTAATGAATACATATCTAAAACTGGTATACAATGTTATTTAGTGTGTTTTATACAATTCCTCCAGGTGTCACTACTTGGAACCTCTCAGAAAAGGAGTTATGGAAAAAATGGCACACCTTGCTGAATTTTGTCTTATTCTAGAGAGCGACCTTGTAGAGCATGCTCCGCATGGAATATTTTATAAATTGATCTGAAACTGTTACACAACATAATAGATATTTTAATCTAACCAACAAATTTGTTCTTACTTAATTTTTATCTTTTATGAAGAAGTTATGACGTTTTTACCCAAAACACCTTAGAAAGCATCATCAAAAGAATTTATCGTTCCTTGAATTCCAACCTTCTTTTCTTCACTTTCCTCAGAAATTCAGCTTAGATATCCTTTGGTTATCTTATAAACCTATAGGTATTCAATATTCTCAAGTGTGTCTTAAATGAGAGAGCCTTGCCTCTTATTTATACTCTCCAAGTAGCTTCCTTAAAAACATCTTCTAGGTCACTTTGCCCACTTTCCTTATTTTAGGGTTAACCCACTTCTAATTTCTCCATTAAATTTATTATTGAATTAATTTATTTTGTATTGAATTTGAATTATAGTACACTCATCACTTCACTTTATTATTTACCTTTTAAAATCTCTTAAACCACTTTGACTACTTTTACCTTTTGGGGCTTCTAGATGACATATGAGGGTCCTCCAACTTCGTAAGGCCATAACTCTCAAACCATGAGGAGTTGTGTGATGTTCCACATACCACCAGAAATGGAATGAAATGTACTATCCATATAGAATAATATTACCTAAAAATATATCAAAACTCATATCGTTATCCATCAAACAAACTTGGGTCCATTACCCAAACCTGGGTTCTCCAACTTCTCATGGCCATAACTCTCTAACTGTGAGGAGTTATGTGACGTTCCACATACCACCAGAAATGGCATGACAAGAACTATCCATATAGGATAGTTTCATTGAAAAATTCACTAGTGTTCATCTCATTATTCCAAAAATAATCATGGGTTCTCTAACCATACATCTAGGATAACTCAATCCACAAAGCGTCTTCCCGTGAGGGATTTTACCATAAGGGGACCACTTTGGAGTTAATCCATTTCTACTTATTATCAATCATGACAAGACAATAACAAGTCATCTTTACATGAAACAATCTTGGGTCCATTACCCAACCTTTGTGCTACAGAGCTTTCTTCAAGGGTTGACATCAATGACAACCAACCTTAATCAACCGTAATTTTTTCATACAACCTCCGTTTTAGGTGCGTGATAGCCCGTTGGAAAGGTATTTTAGAGAAATACACATTACACCATGAAACTATGAGTCTGTCTATAGTTTGACTGTGGCGAGCCAAAAAAACACTGTTTAGGGCCCCAAAATGGCCCTGGAAGTACAAAAAGATGTTCTGACATGAAATAATACAAAATAAGCCAGCTGGATTAGGTGGGAGGCCACCAATATCCATCTGGAATATGTATAGGGATTCAGAAAACCCCAAAAGTGTAGAACCCAAAATTACAAAGAAGTACAAAAGAATGTGTTGAACTAAAACCTGTCAAGAGGAGCTAGTTGGAATAGGTGGGTGGCCACCAATATCCACCTGGATCATTCCTCCCCCCTTAGGAAGAAATGTTATCCATTGCATTGAGTTCCCCCATCAGGTGAGGAAACTTCTTCTAAATTTTTCCCCGGGTGAGCCACTTTCCTTGGTGTAGGAGTTTCCTTGCCTTGACAACCCGATAAAGCTGGATCCTCTACTGGTGAGTGCCATTGACTTTTGTGTCCATGATATGGTCATTGGATGCATGTTCCATGCATTCAGGGTTGAGATCTATTGGTTTTAGCTATTCTTCCATCTCCGAGGTGTCCAATTAGGGTGGAAAATATGGCCGAAGGAGGTCCACATTGAACACTAGGTGCAAGCCAAGGAAGGGTGGAGTGTTGAGATTAAAAAAAATTATACTCACAGCCTTGGTGATGGTGTAAGGCCCATAGAGAAGTGGGCAGAGATTTCGATGGGTCCCTGTAAGATTCTCCTTCTGAAAATGTAACTAGACCTTGTCTCCAACCTGAAACTGGTGCGGTACCATGTGTTGATCATGGTGCTACTTGTACTTAGCATTGGCTTTCTGCAAAATATCATCGACCTATTGGTGGATGTGTTGAATCTGCTCAATGAATCTCGTGGCTTTGTAGGTCTCAGACTCAACATGGGAAGAGTCTGTCTGTGTGGTTGCAAGAGGGAGTGCAACATCGATGGAACCCAAGGGTTGGAATCCCAGTCCCACCTGAAATGGGCCATGACCGATGGAGCTATGGAGAGCCTTTTTGTAACTATGATGAACATAGGGGAGAATCTCATCCCATGTACATGGATGATTAGAGTTTTACATGCACATGATGTGCACAATCATCTGATTGATGACCTCTGTTTGGCCATCTGTTTGGGGTGGAAAGTAATGGATTTAATGATCTTGGTGTCCAACATTGACCAGAGACTCGACCATAATGTGTTGAGGAACTTTTTTTCCATGTCGGGGATGATGGTATGTGGTATCCAAAATTGGACCCACACTCGTTCGAAGAAGAGATTGGAAATATCTTCCGCTGTGATGTTCTTCTTGCAGGCCGTGAGGATGGCCATCTTCGAAAACCAATCAAAGACCACAAATACACAATCATTTCCTTGCTTGGTGGACAAAAGGACATACATGTAATCCATTGAGATGGATTCCCAAGGCTTATCGGAGGTAGGAAGAGGGATGTATAGGAATTTCTTCTTGAGTGATGGCTTGGAAATGGAACAACTAGTGCAAGATCTGATTTACTTGCTAACGTCCCGTCAAATTTTTGGCTAATAAAAATGTTTCTGGAGAATGTACACAATTTTCTCCATGCGAAAATGTCCTGCCATCCGACTGTAGCGGGATTCCCAAATAAAATTTGCACGCTCACGTGCAGGAACATAGAGATGGCCTATATGGAATAGCATCTAGTCATGAATGTGAAAATCAATGAAAATTGTGCATGTACCCAAGAATTGATAGGTAGTGGCAAAGTCTAGATCTTGCTGATAAAGTTGGGGCCACTCAGATGTCTCATGTCCATAGGAATGGATCACAATGGTGAGTGCAACCATGGGAGGTCGACTGAGGTAGTTAGTGACACAATTTGTACTCCCTGTCTTATAATTGATGTTGAGATGGAAATGTTGCAGGTAGGTGGACCACTTATGATGGTGGTCATTCTGCAACTTCCCGTGTGTCTATAGTAACTGCCGAGGCTTGTGATCAGTGTGGATGATTGTCTCCTTTTCCATAATGTAATGTTTCCATTGACGACAAGATTATACAATGGAATACATTTTCTTGTCATAGGTGGGGTATTTTCAGACAATATCTGAGAGTGTCTCACTATGGTATGCCATCAGATGACCTTGCTGAGTGAGAACTACACCTACAACATAGTCATATGCATCAGTCTCAATCTCAAATGATTGTTGTAGATCAAGCAAGGAGAGTAATGGAGTTGAGCACAAGCGATGCTTTAGATCCTTAAATGATCGTTGTTGTTCCTTCCCCCACACAAAATTTTCCCTTCCACCACCCTTGGTCATGTGGTTGAGGGCCCATGCAATATGGGAGAATCCCAACATGAATCATCAGTAGAAGTTGGCCGGTCACTGATGACTTGGATCTTAGCAGGATCAAAATGTACCTCATGCTCATCAACAATGTTTCCCAAGTATTGGACCCTATTCATGCCAAATGAAATTTTTTCCAAGTTGGAATATAGTTTGTGTTGCCATAGAGTGCTCAAAAACTGCTGAATATGTTGCATGTGCTCCTCCCAAGTTCTACTGAAGATGAGGATTTCATCCAAATATACCACCACAAAAGAGTTGGTGAAGGGTCTCAATAAATCATCCATCAACCTCATGAAAGTGGCTGGTGAATTTGTTAAGACAAAGGGAATGACCAACCATTCAAAGAGACCTTATTTAGATTTGAACGTTGTCTTCCATACATCAGTTGGTTCGATGGGAACTTGGTGGTAGCCAAAATTTAGGTCAATATTGTTGAATAACTTTTCCCCCTTGAGTTGGAAAAGAAGGTCATCAATCCTGTGAATTGGGTACTAGTTTCTGACTGTGATTTTGTTTATAGCTTTGTAATCAATGCAGAGTCTCCAGGTCCCTTCCTTCTTCTGCACCAGTACGATCGGGCTTTCGCAAGGGGAGGATATGGGTCTGATGTGCCCCTTTGGAATAAATTCTTGGTTCTGATGCTTGATTTCATCATTTTCCATCAGCAAGCAATGATAGATTGGTCCATTAGGCAGAGGTGCACTGAGGTTTAGATAAATTGATGCTTGACTTAGCAGTGCGTCGGTACCCCTGTGGGTGAGGAGAAGATGTGTCTATACTCTTCCATGATCCCTCCCACTTGCTTCTGCTGCAAAGAGAGGCTCTGTGTAGAGTCCATGAATGTGGCAGTGACCTTTTACTTACTATGATAAAGGATCATAAAGAAGATGAACTTCTTGGTCTATGAAATGACCTTACTACATTGCTTAGTATAGATAAAGAAATAATAGTAGGCAACACTACCTATGGTATCCTATACAATTATCTACCCAAAGTAATAATAACACTACGGGGTCTAGACTCATGCACATCATGATGCTTCCGAAAATATGGATTTACTAAAAGAACATCACAAACTTAAAGGGGAGTAATATCACACAATACCTCATCTTTGAAAGGCTTGATGTCGTAGGGAAGACAAAACTATTGGCTGACACATAGATCTCTTCTTTGGCGAATCCAACCAATGGTGTAGGGATGTAGGTGTAGTTTATTTGGCAGTTCTAGTTGCTTTATGACCTATATATACAATTAAATGAAGTGGAGCCCCCTTTACCCACATCTGTTAGTGAAAGAGGCATTCCTATTCCTCTGGTTCTTCTGGTTCGCTTGGCTGGAATTTGGTGGTAGTGATAATGGCACTGGGTTCAACATCAATAATCTACTTCCCTCCTTCTGAATTTGATTCAGAATCAGAATCAGCCTCTGACTCAGAATCCTTCATCTCAACCACAAGTGACTTCTTGGAGTGACATTCTTCAATGTTGTGCCAAGGGATTTTATGGTATTCACACCATTTTCCCATTTCCTTCTTCATCTTCTCATTTCCCTTCTTGTGTTGCGGCTTGGATTGGTTGTCCTAAGATTGGCCATATTTTCTTTGTGCCTTTTTGTGTGGGTTGGGTCTGCCTTTGCCCCGCTTCGTCTATGAGGAGTTTCAGATCCAAACTCTCACCTCTTCTACTTAAATTTCTGCTCGATTTTGACAACATATTTATAAGCCGTACCCAATGAGGCTATGTCCATAAAATCCATTTCTGTTTGAATGTATGTATGCAAACAACCATTGTATTTTAGTACCAATTTCGATCAGAGTATTTGATACCCAATTTGGTGTGTAGGGTATGGAAATTATTGGTGAAATATGGTACTGTCTGGTCCCTTTCTTGATGCAGGGTGGTCCATATGGTTTACTAGTCCTCATAGCTTCCAACATGGTAGTATTGTTATTTAATGGAATCTTGAAAGGAATCCCATGTAGGGGCAACCAAAACTATTGTAGATTCCTCTATGGCCCTTTACTCAGATTAAGTGTCCCACCAGTCCTTAACATGGGGGATGGCCTTGAGGAGTGAAAACGTAATATTTTCCCTATCAGAAAAATTGTGGACCGAAAAATACCCTTCAAGCAGATTCATCCATTTATCTAAAACATCTGCATCTATCAGTCCTTCAAAGTTTGGAATATCAAAATTTACATGTACCTTGAAGGGGGTTGCATGTACGTTTGATGAATATCCTTCTTCTGTGGGTAGCCACCGAAGGATCTTCGCTAAGTTGTCCATCATTTTGTTCCTTTTTCTCATAAAGGATTACTCAAGCAAAATTTTAAAAGGATCTCCTAATCCATCATATTTATTTTCATCTCCCATGGGTTTTTTTCGGGCTCAGAGCAACCGATATTGCAATGGATCAATTGGTTCGAGTCCCAACTTCTTGTACCCATATCTTGTTGGGACATGCATGAAGAAAAATAAATGAAGAACATACCGCTCTGAAACCACTGATCCGAATTTAGGAGCGGAACAAATTGATTAAAAAACTGAATACAATAAACACAGAGATATGAATAACAACACAGATATCCAATGAATAATATCTTCTGTTTAATAAATGAAATAGGATGAAACTGTAAAATGACAGAACTAAAACACTTGCTCGAATAGTGGTAGATATCTTTGATAAGAGATGTGGATGCTACATGCATCTGTCTAATAAGAATGATTACAATGAGGCTCCAGAGGCCTTTTTAACATTAATCATGAATTCCAAAACCCTAGACATTCAAAAACCTAACCCTAGGAGAGGAAACACCAAAAGTTATGTGGGCCCCTATGGGTAAGTTGGTACCTCAACTTCCCGAGGTCGTAAATTTTGCATACAACCTCCATTTTATGCACATGATAGCCTGTTGGAAAGGTCTCTTAGATAACTACACATTACACCATCAAAATATGACTCTGTCTACAATTTGACTATGGCGAGCCAATAAAAAACTGTTTAGGGCCTCAAAACGGCCCTAGAAGTACAACAAGATGTGCTGACATGAAAACATACAAAATAAGCCAGTTGGATTAGGTGGGAGGCCACCAATATCCACCTGGAATATGTGTAGGGATTCATACAACCCCAAAAGTTTAGAACCCACAATTACAAAGAAGTGCAAAAGAACATGCTGAACTAAAACTATCAAGAGGAGCCAGTTGGAATAGGTGGGTGGCCACCAATATCCACCTGGATCAATGGAAGAGGAAGCTATGGGGAAAAAATTGAATGATTATCATTTTGTTAATAAAAAAATTCTATACACTCATGAAATGAATCTTTCCTCACCCACAGTTAAAATGGAATTAATTTCCGCTGATTTGAATTTTCTTTCTGTTAGAAATTCTCCTATTATAACCAAAATAGATCAAGAATGTTTTCCTACTACTAGTGGATCGTTTATTGAAACTTCTTGTTCTAACAATTCTTGTGATTTTGTCCCCTCTTCTAACCATGAACATGTTTTGGAAAAAATTTCAGATTCTCATATTTTTCAAGGGCAAGACAACCACACTGGTCTTTTCACTCAACGAGGAGAAATAAACATTCATGACATACCTCTTTTATCTCAAAAATCTATTTTTAACTTGGAAGAGGAAAACCATATTGAGGAAGGACATTCTGATTGTGAAACCACACCTAATGCATATCCCACTGATTCATAAGAAATGATTGATGTTCTTAAGGAGGAGGAACTACCACTCAGGGAGTCACTTTCTGAAAACTTTTCTGGTTCTAGAGAAGCTTTTAATTCTCTTAATTCTTCCACTTATTATCACTTGTATCATGATCTCTTTAATC
>ML782460.1:431332-446210 GCA_009831015.1 Picea engelmannii | reverse complement strand
TTATAAGGTGTTGCAAAAGATTGGTACTATGGCATACAAATTGGAGTTTCCTACATCTTCACGAGTACACCCAGTTTTCCATGTTTCATGCTTAAAGAAGGTTATAGGCGAAAATATCCCAGTTCAAACTATATTTCCAGAACTTGACGAGGAAGGAAAAATCATATTGGAGCCTGAAGCCATCACTGACACAAGAATTTTCTAGCTGAGGAATAGATCCATTTCAGAGTATCTCATTAAATGGAGGAAACTACTGGCTGAAGATTCCACTTGGGAAGATGAGTCTTTTATACAAAAGAATCCAGAGTTGCTCAAGCATTGTGTACAACACTTGTCTCAAGGGGAGGGGCATGTTAAGCCCTAATATTGGCTCATTAACCCTTAATTGGGGCATATTATATTAGTAATGTTATTTTATTTATGTCGGCTTTAGGCCATTAGTTGTAATTATACCTCCTAGTCTCCTATATATACCAATGAGACATTTTCATTTTGAATCATCTTGTACTTGAACATTTAAGTGGGGTAAAAGTAGGTTGCCCCCTCAAAGAGGCTTATTATTTGAAATTATCTCTTTTTGAAGGCGTTGAGTACTTTTTCTGAAGTTTTTCTATGCTATATTGATATTTGGTTCTTAACACGTTCTTTCACCATTTTTCACTATTCATCGATCTAGACTCGGTCGATGCCATCATTTCCTATTCTCCAGATAAACGTCGTCGAGCTTACAGTCAACAACCGCCATTAAATCTTTGTAAACTCAGTTAACAACATTTTCTATTTGCAGGTATCAGTTTGATCATGGTGCCCAAGTCTAAAGCCATCGAAACTGAAGAAAATCCTTTCCTCCCTCCTCCTGTCGACCTGGATCATATACCTTTGGCCAATAAATATTATTTGATTGGAGAGCCTAAGTGTGAATTCAACTTCTTCGTATTACACTTCTAGCTCAAGGATGTTTTTTTAGATCAGAGTGACGAGATCAGACTTTGGGAGTCCAATCTTCCTTTTTCCCTAGACATAACCATTTCCCCAAATTTTCCCTGAAATGCCAAGACCACTACCTTCCAGGCCAAAGGGACATTGTCTCTTCATCTGGAGAAACTCTTTTCACCATCACCCCTCAAATGATAGATCAAATACTGCATATACCCAGAAACAATTCCGCCTCCCCCTTCTCCATTGAAATCTTAATTGATCTATACCAGAAATTGTATTTCCCGCAGAGATCTTAGATATTTGAACTTTTCCTACCTGAAAATTCTTAGTTACCCAAAAAGAATCCCCCATACCATTACTCCTTCTCAGTTAAAGGAAACCTGATCATTTCCTCCTTGTGTTGTCTACTAGGACACTATTCAGACGAGTGGGTATATGAACCCATTCTGGTTTTTCTATCCATTTTCTCCACTAAAGAAAAGACTACTACACAGTTTGACTACAATTAGTTTCTAGCTGACAACATCCATGAACAACTTTTCAGGTTTTCCATAAAAGGTATGTTCCGATATTCTTCAATATTGGTGTACATGTTTCTCTTTTTTCAAGCAGACAAGTTCTCCTTCTCCTAGTAGAAGTTGGACCAAGATGATAACTCTCAACCTGTGACCACCTAGAATTCCATAGTGAGGAAGAACTCATCTGAGTTCAATTTCAAATAATTCATTGATCAATTCTACCATCCCGTGGTATGCATGCTCAGTGGAAGAACAAAACCAAGGATAAACGAGGAAGTTCAGGGAATTCTACACTTGTCAGACCTAGCTAAAACATGGGACTGGTACCTCTACCAGGATCATACATAAATCAGAATCTACGGATGTGAATTACCCCCTTACAAGCTACCAAAGTATTTTCCTATCAGGATATTCACTCTGGAATATATCAGACAGATGATAAATTCAGATGATATTCACTTTGTAGCTTTCAAGAAGAAACTACATCTCAGGATCAAAGGTCATATAGGTACTTTCATTTGCAAAAATAGAGCTATAGGGGAAGAATCCAACAAGATGCTAAAGGAAATGAAGTACAATCAAATTTTCCCATGGCACTATGACCCCTATGGAATCATTGCAGAAACTAGGTTAAAGAGCAAGATTTCTCCCTATGATCACGTGCCTAAACTGAAAATTGAGAAATTCATGAACCAGACAGAGTGGGAGGAAAACACTCTGACATGCACTGAACAACAGTCTTCACCAACCAACATTTCACATACTAGTACTCCACATGTACAAGCAGAGAAGAGGGATAGAAAGGAAGTCTCCCCTTCAGTCACAAAAGTCTCAGTAGAAGACTTCCAAGTTTACAGGAAGAGGACCAAAACCAACCATACTCTTGACAGGTCGAGAAGAGAAGAAGCTTAGTCCACCATAGTTATGGAGGGGCCACACTGATCACCATTCTTAGGAAGCCAATAAACCATATCCACTTCCTCATCCAAGAAGTAGACTGGTACCACATTGACTACTAAGTACTCACAAGAGCCTGTAGGAATTAATATTTTTGAGAAATATAACTTGATATGGAAGAAGAATGAGATGTTGACCAACAACACCTATGCACAGTTTTGGAAACAAACATCTACAACAAAACATAGGTTGTTATATGCCTTCGTTACAGAGAAAGGAAGGATGGATATGGCATTCCTACATGAACATGTGCCTCATCCCAAGGCAGTCTCTGATTACAAGAGGGAAACATTTGAATTCAATGTCAAAGAGGTGCATCCAGCTAATCAAATGGATATGCACAGACAGACTGGGGAGATGATTTTCTCCACCCTGGCAAGTACCTCCATGACTACTGCAAATTTGTAGGTTTATTTAAACAACATCAAGTCTCAGCTTAAACTGGAAAATATATCTTCCTTGGCCAAGGATAACAAGATCAAGTCCCTAGAAGAACTGGTATTGAAAATTGGATATGATCCATCCAATGTCAAAGTAGCAGAAGAAATCCTCAAGAAGAAAAACACTGACATAGAATCCCTGAGGAAACAACTAAAAATCCCAGCCACTGAAGATCTGTAGGAAAAAGAAATGCCTATAGACTGAGGGCCACAAGGAGGAAATGCTAAAATCGATCATGGAGTAGAATGCACAGATCAAGGAGATGGAGGCTAAGCTAGATAAGCTGGTCAAAGAGAAGGAACAAAGTGTACCAATGACTGTCATCCCACTACAAGCAATACCTATCATAGGAGTCAGTATAATATCAACAACACCTACAACAGACATCCCTTCAGTTGTTCCAGTGACAAATTTAGATTCTTCTGAGAGATTGGTGAAGTCCATGGAGGACATGACCCTGCAAGGGGAGGATATTAAAAGATTACGAGATGAGATTAATAAACTCCAGAAACTGAAATCCATGTTTAAGTCAAATTACAACATAGATATGCACAATTCACGAGGCTTACTCAGGAAATAAAAAAGTTGTAGAAAGAGACAGTCATGGCCAAGACACTATCATAAGCCAAAGAAAACATATGGATGGACATCAACAAGTCCATGAAAGATATTTGGCCCCTTATACAAATTGTGTTTGAATAGCATGAACTTGTGCAGAGATCCAGACAAGACATTGACAAGATAAGGGGAGAATTGGGAGAAAATCATACAGAGGCCACATAAATCATCAGGTTCTTGAATTCCAAGACCAAAGAAGAGTTGGAAGAATTAGAGATTGAGGATAGAACAAAACAAATTCTTGATTTCTTGACCAAGAAGGGATTAATGATACAACTTGAGGAGAAATCTCAGACAATGGATATTGGAGTGCAAAGGTTTTTCAGCAAAGTCAACTCACTGCACAGGAAAATTCTTCCAGGTTTACTAGTGATAAATGACAAATTGATTACTTTGTCAGACTACAAACAAAATATCCTTGCAATGGCGAAATATGGATCTAAATTTGCAGGCATCCAAGGGAGCATAACCGACAAGGCTTTCTTAGAAACTCTACAGTTGGACCTAAGCAACCAACATGAGATAAAATACATCTTCATCACCAAGCCAACCTTTTCCAAGTACACATAGATGGATGAAACTTACAAAAGATTACTGAAGGTTTCCATCCCCAATCAACAGAGATAGGAATACCTATGTGCCTTGATCGAGTAGAGATGATGTGGACATCCGAGTCAGCATGAGGAAGACAATCAAAGTTGAGTGAATGAATCACCAACTATTTTCCCATAAATCAACACTCAGGATTTGGACAGATCACCAATAGTCCTATTATTTTGTAATATGTAATCTAGTTAGTTAGATTTTTTCTCCACTCTATCCTAGTCATTAATGACATGATTAGATGTAATTATTGTATAAATACTTCTCACTTAGAAGTATTGAGGGTTGATTTTTGCACCCAGGAAGCTATCATTGTAATATTTTTGAGGAGATTGATGAGTAATAAAAAGACAGATTCACAGGATTCTTGCGTTTGGATGTTGGTGATGTTTATCTTTATTTGTTAATGTTTATCTTACTTTGTAATCATTTTGTTTTCTGTCTCTAATTGCTTAAAGGAAGTTAATGAACAAAATTTGTCCCAAACACTTTGTTTCTGGTCTTTAGCGATCTGCATGTTATTCTTCTGATATTAATCAAAGAAATTCTTGACTGCTTCTTTACTTGATTGAATATCTCACCTGTTCTATCTTTACACCACTTTTAATTCTAAAAGATCCAACATTCTCACTATCTCGCCCTGTGAAGAAATCTTATAAAAGTTGTATCAGATCTTAATATTTAACACAGACCCCATATCCTAATGGATGTTTAAATGAAATACTTCAACCAATATTTATAAACAAAACAACAAACGCAAATGATTTTAACTAGCCTAATATCTAAAAATCAAAACATATATAAATATTACAGAGAGATCCCTCTATGAAACTAGCAGGGATAGATCCCAGTTTCGAAGTGGTTTTGGTAAGTTACCTCTGTTAATTTATTCTTCCCTCAAAAACCTCTGGGAATTACAGAGTGCTAACATAGTGGTGACCATAGAGGGGAACTGAACAAAATTTCCATCCTTACGAATTCTTTTCCCTAGATAAAGAAAACTTTATTTCTGAACAATTAAAGATCTAACATTCAAAGAGATAAATGTTCAGAGGTTGTTAAAGTTTGTATACATTAATTTAGATTTCTTAAAATTTAAATTTCTATATCCTAAAAGAATCCACACTAGATCTCACCCTAATCCAGAACCTACAACAACAGTAGACAATCCAGAAAAGTTACTCACAAAAAGAAACATTGTAGAAGGTCAATGGAGTAATAGTCCTCTTTGCAGGGCCAATTCTCTTCTAGAGAATATTGTCACAATCCAGGACCTTGAGTTTCACCTACCTTTTGAGAAGAGCCTTTTCAGAACCAAATCTGATATCTTTGTGAATGAAATAGTTCTAGATAAAACCTTTCTCCAACCTAAAACCCCTGAGAGACTCTCCCCTAGAACAATTTTTGATCAACGATTTCTTCAAGAGTTTAAAAAGTTAGAAGATCTAGTATCAAATCTTGATCAAGCTTTGTATAAATCCCACTTTCAACAGTTAGTTGAAATTTCTTCCCTGACTATTGCTGCAACTTCTGTCAATCCTCACGTAGCTCAATCCACACCTTCCAGCCCTACATCTTCTACATCTTCTGTTAGTTCTCCTCCAATCACAATAGTTGTTATTCAACCTCTTCCACCAATTATGGCAACAAGATATGCTCCCTTACATGCCATGCCCCAGGACTATCAAACCATACTTCCTCAGTTTGATGGTACTGGACCTCTTAATGCAAAACAACATGTGGATAAAATAAATGATTACTTTGATTTGCAGGAAGTGGATGAGGCATATGTCCAGATGAGACTTTTTGCTCAAAGTTTAACTAGAGATGTCAAAAAATGGTTCAAAGCATTACGGGCTGCAAGCATTGCTGATATTGCTAATTTTCACTGAAGTTTTCTCGACAGATGGGAGGTAAAGAAAAACCCTCTCCAAATTTTATCTGACTATGAAAATATCAAAAGAAATTAAGGGGAAACATTACATGACTATTGCATTCGTTTTAATAATATTTATAACGCAACTCCTGCCGATATCAAGCCTTCTCAAGGTTTGGATTTAATCAAGTTCCCTGATGGATTTGATGCTGTTATGTCATACCAACCGAGAGAAAGAAATTATGCCACTTTAGAAGATATGCAAAAAAGTGCAGTGAGTGTTGAAGAAAACTCATTAGCTAGAAGAACTAGGAAAAGAACAGAAAGGAGGGTTACAATTAAAGAATAACCTTCCACTTCTACTTCAGATACCAAAATTGATTCTCTAGTAAGGTCCATGTAGAGAATGATGGAAAGATTGAAAATTAATGATAGAAACCTACCTAGAGAAAACCAGCCTGCTCCTCAGATTCAAAATTCTAACTTCAGAAGGAACCCTCCCCAAATCATACAGAGAGAGACCAGAGACTAAAGGGAACAAAGAGGTATTAATCAACAGATTAGACCACCTATTCAGAAAAACTATGCTGACGAAGGAGAAGAAATAATCGAGGAGTTGGATGATATTCACATAAACCTTATGGGGGTTAATGACATTGACTCCATTTTTCTCACTCAGGAAGAACATGAAATTTTTCTCCTTTCACATACAGAAGTAGACGAGGAAGAGTATGAAAATAAAGCCTTCAAGAATGCAATAATGGAGGTCCACAACAGTACAACTTGAGAAGCAAGAATACTAATGGCAATCCAACAAAGAAGGCTGCTGAAACCAAGAAAGTTGTTGAAGCTAAGAAAACCTCAGATACTACTCCTAAGAAAGTCCCAGAAAATAAAAATTCAAAGACTCCTCCAAAAAGAACTCCTGAATATTCACTAAGAACAACTCAAACCGAGGTTTCATCCACAAGTCAACCAAGTACTTATGCATAGAAGACTGTGACTGATAAACCAGAATTGTAGAGCCAAAACAAAACTTCAACCACTTTCATATTGGAAGGTGAACTGGCTAAACTGAATATTCCTATTCCTTTGACTGAACTATTGAACAAAAATGCTTACAGATCCCAGGAGATCAAAGAATTAAACATAGAACCAGGAGTAGGCTCATACACTGTGAATGTTGATGATGATGAACCTGAGTTGTTGTTTGGTCCTGAGGTTGAGGGACAAACTGATACTGGTTCTGTCCCTCCTTTTTACATCAGTCTGAATATCCATGACAAGACATTACATAATACTATGCTTGATTCTGGTGCTTCTCACAATATTATGCCCAAAGATGTGATGGAGAAGTTGGGGCTTGATATCACTAGGCCATACAAGGATTTGTACTCTTTTGACTCTAGCAAAGTTAAATGCATAGGTATGATTAAATATTTGTGCATTACCTTGGCACAAATCCCAGCTAAAAGCATGGTTATGGATATTGTAGTTGCAGACATTCCTCTGAAATATGGTATGCTATTATATAGATCATGGGGCGCCAAGATAACATGTAATTTACAGTTAGATATGACTTATTCCACCATTCCTGTGTTTGGCCAACAAAGAAGATTGTATAAAGAGACTCTGATGAAATATATGGTCAACAGTCAAGAAAAACCTCATAACTATCCTTTGTACTCTGTTCATTCTAACCTAGACTCATTCATTCTATACAATGATGGTGACTTAGACAGTTAAATAAAACAATTAGAAGATAATGCATCTGGCTTGGAGGAAAGTAAAGAAACCCCTGAGGAAAGTAAAATGGTGACAACAAAAACTGATGAATTAGCAGAAAACTTCTGGAGTATGGATTTTGATGGAGCTGTCAGCAAAGAAGGATCTGGAGATGGAGTGTGGGTGCATAATCATAAACCAAGGTATTCATAAAATCACTCTTATAAATTAAATTTCCAGTGCACCATTAACATAGCTGAGTATGAAGCATTGATGCTCGACCTGAAGTCATTGAAGAAACTTATTGCCAAGAGGATTATGGTAAGAGTGGACTCTAAAATTATTATCAAACAAATCAAAGGTGAGTATGCTGCTAAACACCCTAGGCTCAAAGCTTATAGAAATGGTGTTTTGTATATTCTATAATGTTTCACTGATATTGACTTGCAGGTAATCCCCAGAGGCCAGAACATACTTGCAGATGGATTGGCTACTTCGACAGCCACTTGTAAAATACCTTTCTGTACAAATCGACAATACATAGTAGAGGTGAAATGCAGGCTGACCATCCCAACCAATATCAGGTACTGGAAATTATTTGGCAACAATGAACAAATTGAAGATTTCCCGCAGTCTAAAAATGATTTTGAATGTACAAATGTTGATGTAGATAGCGATGATGAATATGTAAATAAAACATACTTAGAAAATGATAGTGTAGATAAAGTAGATTCAAATAAAATAAATGAAAATGATGAAGACTTAGATACTTTGCAATTGAAGAATAATGTTTTACCTAGAGGTTTGGTTCCTTTAGAAGAATTTTTTGATTTCAACAATGTAGCAAAAACTTCAAAGATCGAACCTACTGGGAAAGAGGTTGAGGAATGTAATATAGGAATAGAGGAAAAAACCAAAATGATTAAACTATCTAAATATTTACCCCCCGAGCAAAAACACAAATATATTGAATTGTTTAAGGAATTTGTAGATGTCTTTTCTTGGAGCTATGAGGATTTATAGTCTTATGACACCAGTATCAGACAACACAAAATCCCAATAAAATAAGAACATAATCCTTTTAGGCAGAAAATTAGGAGAATCAATCCAAAGTTACTTCCCCTGGTAGAAAAAGAGATTAAAAATATGTATGATGCCAAAATAATAGTCCCCTTAAGATTTTCAAAATGGGTTTCCAATTCGGTTCCTACCAGGAAAAAGACTGGAGAAATCAGGCTTTGCATTGATTTCAGAAACCTCAACAAGGTTTCCCTCAAAGACAACTATCCTCTACCTAAAATGGATCACATCTTACAAAAGGTAGTTGGAGCCAGTATGATCTCTCTTCTAGATGGTTTTTCTAGCTATAACCAAGTCCTTGTCCACCCAGATGACCAAAAGAAAACAACTTTCACTAGAACTTGGGGAGCTTTCATGTATGTGAAAATTCGCTTTGGTTTGATGAATGTTGGTGCCACTTTCCAAAGAGAAATGGAAATTTCCTTTGTGGATGAGATTGGTATTATTATAGTCATATACTTGTATGATGTCACTGTCTACTCAAAATAAGATGAAGAACATTCACAACACCTCAGATGAATGTTTGAAAAGTGCAGAAAGTTTGGGATTTCATTAAATCCCAAGAAAACTCTTTTTGGTTTAGAATAAGGCAAAATTCTAGGGAATATAATCTCTAAATATGGAATCAAGATAGACCCCATCATAATTGTTCCCATCCAAGAGTTAGACCATCCTATGAACATTAAGGAATTGCAATCCTTCATAGGAAAAATATTTTTTTTGAGAATATTCATACCCAATTTGGCAGAACTACTCAGGAATATTACAAGTATGATTAAAAAATATACCAAAATAAAGTGGAACACATAAGCTAAACAATCCTTTGAGGAGGTAAAACATGAACTTACACAAGCCCCTGTATTAATCAATGCAGATTACACCAAGGATTTCTATTTATTCTCTTTTGCATATGAACACACCATTGCAGTGGTTCTTTTGCAGAAAAACAATGAAGGGCATGAAAAGTCCATAGCCTTTTTCAACAAGTCATTGAGAGATGCTGCACCGAACTAAAATATAATGGACAAACAATATTTTTCCCTGGTAAAAACAATTAAATATTTTAGAGTTTACATTCTCCATTCTCATACTATTGCTTACATTCCAAATGCAGTGGTGAAGGATATTCTGACTCAGGATAACCTAGATGGTAGGAGAGGGAAGTGGATTGCTGTGATTCTGGAATATGATATAGAAATCAAACCAACTAAACTAATCAAGGGCCAGGGTTTAGCCAAATTGATGGCTGAATCCAATTTTCATGCTTTAGATATAAAACTTTTAGCTACAGTTGATGAATAAGGAGAGAAGGTGACTCCACATGTCAAAGAGGTATTCTTAAATTCTCCATGGTACACAGACCTCATATTTGTATTGCATAATTTACAAGCTCATCTTGGCCTAACTAAGACTAAATCTAGATTCTTAAAACTAAAAGCATTGAAATATTACATTCTAGATGGAAATCTTTACTAGAAAGATGCTGGAGGCATTTTACTTAATTGTTTATTAAAAGATGAAGCTGACAAGGCATTGCAGGATTTCCATGAAGGAGATTGTGACGGGAATCTAAGTTGGAAGACTATTGCTAACAAGATCCTTAGAGCTAGTTTTTACTGGCCCAACTTGTTTGTAGATGTTCATAAAAAGGTAACCTCCTGTCACAAGTTCCAAGTCTTTGAAGGAAAAAGGAAACTTTTGCCTTTACCCTTGAAACCTATTTCTATGGAGGCTCCATTCAAGCAATGGGGTTTGGATTTTATTGGCGAAATTCATCCACCCTCTTCAGGCCAGCATAAGTGGATCCTCACAGCTACAAAATACTTCACAAAGTGGATTGAAGCTATAACCTATAGGCAAGCCACTCACTCTTTCATTATTAAATGATTGAAAACTAATATTCTGTCTCGTTTTGGATGTCCTAGGAAAATCATAACTGATAATGCAACTTCTTTCAAATCAAAAAAGATAATAGAATTTTGTAGCAAGTACTAGATTACTTTGGGACACTCCACAACCTATTACCCTCAGGGAAATGGGTTAGCTGAGTCCTCAAATAAAAGTTTGGTGAATATCATAAAGAAGATGTTGCAGGAAAATAAGAAATATTGGCACAACAAGTTGGTTCATGCACTCTGGGTTGACAGACTGACCACAAAAAGATCAATTGGTATGTCCCCATATCAGCTGGTATATGGGATTGATGTTGTTTTCCCCACCTCTTTGGGCATTCCTATTATGAAGCTGTTGCAAGAAGTACAAGAAGAGACTAATGCTATTCAAAGGAGAATCAATCAGATGATCCAACTCCAACAGTCCAGAGAGGAGGTGTATAACGAGACACAAGTAATCCAAGAAAGCATTAAGAATATTTATGACAAAGTAACCAAGGAGGATGATTTTGAATTGGGTGATATGGTACTAAAATGGGATTCAAGAAATGAGGACAAGGGAAAGAATGGAAATTTCGACAGTGTGTGGAAAGGCCCTTACATCATTAAGGCATATAGAGGAAACAATGAATTCTTACTCAAGGACAGTGATGGAGAAGACCTCCCAAGAGTAACCGTAAATGGCAGGATGCTCAAACATTATGTTCCACCAGAATGAAGATCTTAGTCACTCATCTCATCGTACAAACCACTTTACTTTTACCTTTATGTCATGTGTGAGCTGATTTTTATCATATGGTTGAAGCCCGAAGAGAAGGCCCTAAGCCACTGATTTGGAGAATAAAATTTTCAATTAGAATAAAGCAAATCAGGATGCATACAAAGCACTGAGGAAGGATATTCAAAACAACAGGTAGCTGGATTCTTGGCACCTTGCAAGGAGAGCACCATCCCCAAGTGGAGCCACTGTTATAACCCTATGTTTCATAGGATCACTTGGTGATTATATTCCCTTCTTCCATTTGTATTGTATTTTAAATAATGTTTCATGTTGCAAATGATTTACAAAGAAAAGAAAAGAAAAGAAAAAGAAAAGAAAAGAAAAAAAATACAAAAAATACAAAAAATCAAAAGAGGGTATAAATATAGAAAAGGAAAATGATAAAATCCCATGAAATATTTTGTCTTGATTCATACTGTCTAACCATGATCAATCTCTTTCAATTTATGCAGATAATATAGTGAATAAACTTGGCTAAACAATCTAATCTTATCCAAGTTGGATAGGTGAGTGAATAAGTTTGATCAAACAATTTAAGCTTGGTCAAATGTCCTAGGTTAGAGTAATTTTTAACCCAACAATTTAATATGGGTTAATGTGTTAGGTAACTAGATTAGGATATAGGTTAACATGTCTTATTTCAATAAAATTGGTGAAAGGTTGATTAAATGCCTTTCATTTGAGTTAAAATGATGTATTTTTGATGCCTTGGTGACAAAATGAAGAAAGGGTAAGCTGCAAAACCCATAAAATTATTTTATCCTAAGTTTTGCGGCAGTATGACAATTTTGTTGCATTGTGTTAAAGGGCGTGCTAATCTCAACGACTGATCAACATGTGCTCATATCTATGGTCGACAGAGAATATCATACCCCCCCGACCTTTCTTCCTTTAACAGTGGGGGGGGGGTATGAGTTGGTGGTTTTTCCCTGTGACCTCCTGGACTTCCATAGTGAGGAAGAACTCATTTGAGTTCAAATTCAAACAATTCATTGATCAATTATACCATCTAGTGGTATGCATGCTTAGTGGAAGAACATAACCAAGGATAAATGTGGAAGTTCAAAGAATTCTACACTTGTCAGACCTAGCTAAAATAGGGGACTGGTACCTCTATCGGGATCATACAACAATCAGAATCCACGGATGTGAATTACCCCCTTACAAGCTGCCAAAGTATTTTGCTGTTAGGATATTCACTCTGGAATATATCAGATAGATGATAAATTTAGATGATATTCACTTTGTAACTTTCAAGAAGAAACAACAACTCAGGATCAAAGGTCAGATAGGTTCTTTCATCTGCAACAACAAAACTACAGGGGAAGAAGCCAACAAGCTGTTAAAGGAAATGAAGTTCATTCAAAGTTTACCATGGCACTATGACCCTTGTGGCATCATTGTAGAAACCAGGTTAAAGAACAATATTTCTCCCTATGCTCATGTGCCTAAACCAGAAATTGAGAAATTCATGAACTAGACAAAGTGGGAGGAAAACACTCTGACAGACACTGAAAAATAGTCTTCACCAGCCAACATTTCACATACTAGTACTCCACAAGTACAAGCAGAGAAGAGGGATAGAAAGGAAGTCTCCCCTTCAGTCACAGAAGTCTTAGCAGAAGACTTCCAAGTTTACAGGAAGAGGACCAAAACCAGCCATACTCCTGACAGGTCTAGAGGAGAAGAAACTCTTTCCACCATAGTTATGGAGGGGACACAGTCATCACCCTTCTCAGGAAGCCAACAAACCATATCCACTTCCTCATCCAAGAAGCATACTGATACCACATTGACTACTAAGTCCTCACAAGAGCCTATAGGACTTAATATTTTTGAGAAATATAACTTGATCAAGAAGAAGAATGAGATGATGACCACCAACACCTATGCACAGTTTTGGAAAAAAACATCTACAACACAACATAGGTTGTTATCTACCTTCGATATAGAGAAAGGAAGGATGGATATAGCGTTCCTATAGGAACATGTGCCTCATCCCAAGGCAATCTCTGATTACAAGAGGGAAACATTTGAATTCGATGTCAAAGAGGTGCATCCAACGGATCAAATGGATATGCACAGACATACTGGGGAGATGATTTTCTCTACCCTGGAAAGTACCTCCATGACTGCTGCAAAGTTGTAGGTTTCTTTAAACAACGTCAAGTCCCAGCTTAAACTGGAAAATATATCTTCCTTGGCCAAGGATAACAAGATCAAGTCCCTAGAAGAATTGGTATTGAAAATTGGATATGATCCATCCAATGTCAAAGCAGCAGAAGAAATCCTTAAGAAGAAACAAATTTACATAGAATCCCTGAGGAAACAACTAAAAGTCCCAGCCACTGAAGATCCACAGGAAAAATAAATGCCAGAGACTGAGGGCCACAAGGAGGAAATGCTAAAATTTGGAAATAGACATCTACAACATATCACACGTTGTTATATGCCTTCGATAAAGAGAAATGAAGGATGGATATGGCGTTTCTACATGCCCAAGTGCCTCATCCCAAGGCAATATATGATTACAATAGGGAAACATTTGAATTCGATGTCAAAGAGGTGCATCTAACTTATCAAATGGATATGCACAGAAAGATTGGGGAGATGATTTTATCGACCCTTACTAATACCTCCATGATTGCTACAAAGTTGCAGGTTTCTTTAAACAACGTCCAGTCTCACCTTAAGCTGGAAAAGATATCTTCCTTGGCCAAGGATAACAAGATCAAGTCCCTAGAAGAAATGGTATTGAAAATTGGATAGATCCGCAGGTAAAAGAAATGGTAGAGACTAAAGGCCACAAGGAGGAAATGCTAAAATTTATCATGGAGTAGAATGCACAGATCAAGGAGATGGAGGCAGAGCTAGAGAAGTTGGTAAAAGAGAAGGAACAAAGTGTGCCAATGACAGTCATCCCACTACAAGTAGTCCCTATCACAGGAGTCAATATAGTATAAAAACACCTACAACATAATTTTCTTCAACCGTTCCAGTGACAACTTTAGATGCTTCTGAGAGATTGATGAAGTCCATGGAGGACATGACCCTGCAAGGGGAGGATATTAAAAGACTGCAAGAAGAGATTAATAACCTCCATAAACTGAAATCCATGTTTTAGTCAAATTACAGACAAAGATGCACAATTCACAAAGGCTTACTCAGGAGATACAAAAGTTGCAGAAAGATACAGTCATGGAGAAGACACTATCATAATCCAAATAAAACATATGGATGGATATCAACAAGTCCATGACAAATATTTTCCCCCTTATACAAATTGTGTTTGAACAACATGAACTTGTGTAGAGAGCCAGATAATCCATTGACAAGATAAGGGGAGAATTGGGAGAAAAGAATACAGAGGCCACATAAATCATCAGGTTCTTGAATTCCAAGACCAAATAAGAGTTGGAAGCATTAGAGACCGAGGATAGAAAAAAAA